>VYXD01000557.1:64767-180137 GCA_013397195.1 Hylia prasina
CCCGCGGCATCCGCTGGCTCCGGCTGCTGCCACCGCGGGTTTAAAAGCCCCCCAAAACCCAGCCCGGAGCGGGGCCGAGAGCCCTCCCGGCCGAGAGCCCACCCGGGCGCGGTTGCGGGTCCCGGGGGGCGGAGAAGCATCCCTGCAGCGCCAGCGCCCCGCATCCCAGCGCCCCGCATCCTTGGAAAATCGCCTCTGCCTGGGGGCAGAGCGCGCCACAACTTGGGATTTTTCCGCAGGGAAAAAGGGGCGACTCCCGGTGCTGCATCCTTCCCTTGGGAGCGGGGATGGGACGAGCCCTCCCGCAGCACGGCGCTCCTTGGCAGGGCGGGGGGCAGCGGGTGCTGGGGACCCCGGCCAGGAAAAGGGAGGGGGCCCCAAATTTGTGCAGGGTGATGGCGTTTCGCATCTCGCTGCGCTCCCCCTTCTCGGGCGTCTTTAACTCTGTTAGTTTGTGCGTTGTTTCCTGCTGAGCCGCCTCGAGCCCCGTGTTTATCCCGTGTGTTACACCTGAGCCGCCCGCCCATCGAGCCGCGGAGCCGAGTCCTGCCCGGGGCTGAAGCTCCGGGTCACCGCGAGCTGTTGCCATGTCCTGCCCACGCTCTGTCCCTGCAGGTCACCTCCCGGGATGCCGGAGTGGCGGGGGGGGTGTGTGTGGTGTTTTGTTTTCTGGTGTTACGAGCATCTCGCTGTCCGGTTTTCAGGCTCCCGGGGAGTGGAAGGCGCTGCTTGGAGTCGGGAGAAGCAGAGCCGTGGGTGGTGGGTCTGGGGAGGCTGACGGCGCTGCCCATCCAGACCGCTTCCCACCTTTAATCCTGTGCTAAAGGAATACTACTGGTTGCCTCAGCAACAGCTATTAAACCAGGAAAAGGGTATGACATTTATTTAGCGTTGTGGATGGAGCTGCCATCTCATTATTACTGTCTGTGGCAGCTCCTGAGTGCACAGACAGCTGCTGCAGGGCGGGAGCCCGGGCTGCTCCTGCCTTCCCCCAGAGCCTCTCCTGTGCTGGCCTTCAGAGCCCGGCTTTGCTCCCTCCCAGGGCCGTGTGCCGGGGGAAAGAGGAGCCGGTGCCTCAGGGAGCAGAGCTGGGCTCGGCCCGTGCCCCTCCGCCGGATTTTGGGGGGGATAACGTGGGTCTGGTGAATGTGGGAGGGAAGGGGTGTGTGGGGAAAGCCCTCCTGCCCCGTGCAGTGCCACCAGGGTGCTGTGACCGGGGTGTTTGGCACGTCCCAGGCTCCCTCCAGCAGCCCCTTCGTGCTGACACAGAGCAGAGGATTTTTCCCGGTGATCCCATTGTTGGGGGATGTTGGTGTGGGTGTGGGTTCCCAGCCTGTGCAGGTACCAGGTGGTTGCCATTCCCTTGGGATTTGCCCTCCACCTGCCCTTCCACTCCTGCTGGAAGTGCTGAGCTTGGGCAGAGGCTGGGTCCAGCAATGGGGGCTGTGAGCGCACGGCCACACAGGTGGGGGAATTCCGTGGAAGATCTGTGGTCTCCACCTGGGCTTTGCTCTGGTAGGAATTAAAAACCTGGGGAAATACGATCCTGTAGGTTATGGAGTTAATTATTTAGCACCATCCCTGAAACCAGGAGCAGGTGGGGCATTTCTTGTGCCTGTTGCTCCCTGCTCATGCTTTTGGGTTTTTTTTCCTCTTCTAGGTTGACTTCAGGTTAAGTCAGGAGCTTGTGCAGACTGCAAGGAGCAGTAGAAAGGGCCAGTTGCAGAAATCTGGGGGTTTTTTTCCTCACTCCCAGAATTTTAACCTTTCTCAAACTCGTATTATTTTCATTTCACAAGGCCACCTCTGGTTTTGCTCCAGCCAGGGCTCTGTGTGAGCTGCCAGGACCCTCAGTGCAGGTGAGCCCAGCTGAGAACAGGGCCAGGCAGGGCTGTCCCTGGGGAGCTGTGCCACATCTGTCACCCCAGGGCCGTAACTGAGTGAGGCTAACACTGGGAAGAAGGTCTGATCCGAGCAGGGCCAGAAACAATAAGCTGGAATTACCCAGGGCACTGAGCAGCCCTCGGTATTTGGCTGTTGCCATGGTTAAGGCATTGGATTCTGGAGAAGTCCTGTGCTGCAGTGGATGTGCAGGTTGAGATGAGCTGTGTTGTCTGTCAACATCTTCTTCCTCCCCCCCCCACACAGCCCCATATGGTGGTAATAAATCAAACCAAGCCTGGAAGCTGCAGAACTGGCTGTTTGTCAGCAGGCTGCCAGGGAAGGAGTGAAGTCTGACTTTGTGAGGCATCCCATGCCCTGTTGTGCGGGATAAGCAGCATGACCAACATTCTCTGATTTTTTAGAGTTTTTATCATGTGCAATGAGACTTTTTTTACAAACCCAGAGCCTGAAATACCCAGGTTTGGAGGGGTGTGGGTTTTCAGCTGGAAGCATTCCAAAAAAAAAAAAAGCTCCTCCCCTTCTTTTACAAGTTTTTTGAATGGAGGAGAGTCCTGAGGTGTGTTTTTGACTCCCTCCAGGCAGCTGCATGGCACAGAGGAAGGGAAGCAGGTGTTACCTGTGCAATCCACCTGCACACGTGTCCCTGGAGTGTGACCTGAGTGAAAAGCTGAGTGGGGTATGAAAGCAAACAGTCATCTTGGTTGTTCTTCTGCAAAAACTTAGTTTATGTTTAACTTGCCACTCAGGAAGCAGCTCTGAGTCTTTACACCTCAGTAACTGTTGAACCTGCATTGAACGCTTTGCTGCCCGTTCTTAGAATTCTTTCAAAAAATTGGGGCTGGCCACAGCCAGCTTGTCTTCTACCAGAAATATTGTTTATTTTTCAGTAGCTGGAATGGTTGTCACTGTGTAGCTGTTGACTAATTCCTTCATCATGTGTCGTGGGAACAACAGTCAGTCTCTTCCTCCCACCCTTTCAGAGAAGCCCCAGCCATGTTGCCTGGTTTGTGGCTAAATAACACAAATGACTGGTAAGAGCAATGTTTTTGCAGCTTGGGTTTGTTTTTCTGTGTGCCTGCCGTTCCTAAATATCAGATTGCAGGCGTCAGTGCCAGCTATTTCATTCTGGATGGGTGGAAAATTGCAAATTAATTTAATGTTACTAGGATTTGAAAAATTAATGTTGAGAGCTTTAAGTGTTCTCAAGGCCAGTTTATTAAAAAAAAAAAAAAGGCAAAAGGCCTTTGTGTAGCTGTCAAAAGTGTTCAGGCAAGATAAGGATGGGGATGATGAGCTGCAGGTTGGTAATGAAAGCTGCTGTTGGCACAGGGACCCTCTGATGTCTCTCAAGCACCCAGGGCAGCCTTTTTCAGATGTCTCTGTACCAAGAGAGAGCAGAGGGCCCTTAATGCAGCATTTCTCGATTGCCTGCATCGATCTGCTCTGAAGAGCAGCACTGATCACTGGGGACCATTTCCTCTCCTTTTCAGGATAAAAGCAGGGCTTTGCACAAGAGCTCTCGTGCTCCAGAAATCTCTGGCTTGAGCCTTCATCCCCAGAGCAGGTTTTGTGCTGCTTTCCCTCTTCCTCACGCCTTCCCTGAGCCAGGGGGATCCTTTGTCCTGTGCTGCCAAAATATCCTGCCCTCCCTTCCTCCCTCCCATTGCCATGGAAATACCTGGCTTTGCACAGGTTCAGGACTTTGGGGCAGTTTTGGAGCTGGAAGTTGCCCTTGGTTCATCCTTTGCCACGTTTCAGTGGATCCAAAATCCTCGTCGGGGTTTTGTTTTCCCTCCCTGGGAAAGACAGGAGCTTTGGGATGTGGTGAGAACAGAGCTGTGCTTAGAGGTTGGGTGTGCTGGGAACACAGAAATGACTAAAGTTTGCCTTGAATGTTTCCTTAAATGTCTGTATTGAGCATTTACAGCGAGCAGCGCCAGCAGTGCCCACAGATGGCGTGGAAATGTGCGTTTGACAAGCACAACAGGAATAGAACCAGCTATAACATGATTTTAGGCAGCTTAGATTAGTGCTGTAAGCACGGATTTTTGGCCAAAAGTTGGTGCTCTGTGAAGAAGGCCTGGCGCAAAACTCTTATCAGCAAGTGCACGTGGCTGGGATCACCCCTGTGTCCCCCTCAGGGTGCAATGTTGCATTGTGGATCCTTCCATTGATGTATTTTAAGTTCATTTTCCAGCAAACTGCACAAATATTGGAGTTCTTCTCCTCCTTTATCCCCCAAGGAGCCTCGTCCCAGTCCTAGCTGTGAGCACCCATGGTTCCTGGGGAAGGGCTGGCCTGGAATTCCCTCCTGTGTGTCACGTGGAGGATCCCCCAGCTGCAGGAGGTGCCATCCTTTATTCAGCAAGCGGCCATAAATAATTAAATAAGGCTTTTAGAAAAGCCAAAGGCCTCAGTGGGCTGGAGGGTGATCGATGTTTCTGAGGCAGCAAGAGCTGGGAGCTGCCAAATGGCTTTCAAGGCAAGTGCCTGGTGCCATCAGGGCTGTCCCTGTGCTGTCCCCTCGTGCCAGGGGCCACCAGAATGTCTCTGGCTATAAACGGTGCCTGTGCCCTGCAGCTGGGGCTGTTTAAACTCATCTGAGCACAATTAATTGGGATTTTTTTTTTTTATTTTTTTTTTTTAAGTGGTGTTTCAGTGAGCTCTTGGAGAAGTGGCAGAGCATGGCTGCAGCTCGTGGTGGTGCTGGACAACCTGCCTGGCACCTGTTTTTGGGATAATCAGGGTGATTGTGGCTGGGAAGATGAGGAATGTGGTGGCTCAGGGGAAACGGGGAATCCTGCAGCCCCCAATTTGAAAATGGGAATGTTATCAACAAGGCTGCTAAAAAAGGGTGCTGTAGCAACAAGGCAGGCAACAGGCAGACATTTCATTTCCAAATGAGAAGATAAATCTGGTTGGTGAGAGGTTTCAGTCTGGGAAGTTCTGCTTTAGCTGAAAAAGTGGCTTTAGCTCCAGCGTGGGCAACGTGGTGAAATATCCCAGGATTTCCATCCAGCATTCCCTGCACACAGAGACTCCTGTGGGCACCAGAAGGACTTGGGGTTTGGAATAATGTCTTTGTGTCCTGGAGCTGAGCAGAGATTCTGCACCTGCTTTGCCTTGGACAACTTTGGTACGTCCAGCAAACCCAGGCTTACATTCCTGCTGGGAAATATTCCCCTGTAGTGCAGGGGAGGCTGTTTGTCCTTGCAAATACAGCCCTGCCCATGTCCTGATGTTGCACCTCAGTGATCCTTCAGCGTTCTGTAACACCTGAGAAGTGACAGTGCTGCAGTGTTCCATGGACACAGCTCTGGAGCACGGGGAGCTGCTTCCTGTGGAGCTTTTTTCATGGGAAGAGACCTTGGTTGGGAGAAGCAGTTGCAGGAGAGCTCAGACTACAGCAAGGAATGCCCACATGCACTCGTTGCACCAAAACTGGCACGGAAAATGGGATTTTTAAAGTGCAAGAACTCACTTCAAACACATAGTCAAAGCAGTGATGAGAATGAAAGCTCCAGCTTGGAAAAGAATTTGAAAAGAAAGTGCACAAAAGCAAATCAAGTTAAAAGCCTCTTTCATCAGTGGATTGGGTGGTTTGGGGTTTTTTTTAAATTATTTTGTTGTTTGATGGCTTTTGAGGGCTTGGTGGGTTGAACAGGAACGATGAGCCTGGAAGTGCTGGGTAAATGGTTGGGCTCAGTGATCTTGGAGGTCTGTTCCAGCCTGAAAACTTCCATGATTCTGTGAAGAATTCTGTGACTCTCAGGGGGTGCAGGCAGTGCAGCTTCCTGGCTCTGGTCTTGCAGCATCTCATCTACCCCATCAGACACCCTGTGTAGAGGTGGATGTTCAGAGGGAGCAGGAGACATCCCCATCATCCCCATCATCCCCATCATCCATCTCCACCACCTCCATTTTTTGCTGTAAATCCTTTGGGTTTGGGATGGGATGCTCTCCCCCTACCTCGGCTCTAGTGTGTGGCTGCTCTGCCACATTTTTTGCTCATCCAGGCATTTTTTGGTGCTGGATATGGCAACCAGGCCCCTTCCTGGATCTGGTGATCAGGAACATCCCCACAGCTGCCCTCAATCTGTGGCAACGTGAGCGAGCTTGACCCTGGAACAGGAGTGGGAAAAGGATCTCCCTGGGGACTCTGTTTGCATCTGGCTTGCTGTAAACAATTTCACAGAGTAATGAGCATGGCCAAATAGGCAGGAGGTGCTCTCCTTCCACAGAAATGCCTTAATAATCAATGAAAGGCTTTGCAAGAGGCAGGAAAATAGACTTCAACCATCCCTGAATGATCCAGAGTACAGGTTCTGTAGGCAAAATTCTGACCAGGCACAACAGTTGTGAGTCAATATTGCCTTGGACTAATTAAACCTGGAGTTCTTGGCTTGCTCCTCTGCACCTCGGTGGTGGCTGTGGCTGTGACAACATTTGGCTTGTTCCAGCAGTGTAAATGACAACAGGGCTGGGTGACAGCAAAGCTGGACTTTGGATGGTGCATATCCCTGGGAATTTTGTAGCAGAGAGGTCCAAGCCTTCATCCCTCCCTGGGGTTGTTGGACACATGAGGGTTGGAGTTCACTTTCCAGGGGGACTTGTCCTGTGCTCACAACTGGAGCCTGGGGGGTTGTTTGTGCTGTTGTGGAATAGTTGATGATATTCCTCTGGAGTTTACCTACAGCTAAATCATTAGTTGCTGTTTTAATTTCCTTTCTAATAAAAGGAGAGCAAACATCTAATTTCCCTAGGCTGGCATGAGATCTGGAGTGGGCAGCTTCATCTGTTGGGATTGTTCTGGCTGCAGTCTGAGAATTAGCATTAAAATGCTGGAATGCAGCACATTCAGAGCTGTTCAAGTCTTCCCTGTGGAGGGAGCCAAGTGTGGCTGAGCCCATGTTCCCTCCTGTCCCTGGGGTGTCACAAACTCCCGGCGGATCCGGGAGCAGATCCCAGCTGTGGTGGTGATCCCAGCTGGATGTGGGGGCCTGCTCCAAGTGGGAGACTCCTTTGGGCTCTGCCGACAACAGCACGGGAGATGTGTCAGGAGTTTTGGGGTTCTCTGGCTCTGAGCTGTCCTGCAGGTGCCAGCTGTGTCTGTTTGGGCAAACGTGAGATGGTTTGGTTGGAAAACTTTCTTGGTACGTAGACAAAGTTGGGATCTCTTGGCTCTGTTCCCTGGAAGTGTTAATTCTGTTCCCTGGAAGTGTCCAAGGCCAGGTTGGACGGGTCTTGGAGCAACCTGGGATAGTGGAAGGTGTCCCTGCCCATGGCAGGGGTGGAATGAGATGAGCTTTAAGGTCCTTTCCCACCCAAACCATTCCAAGATTCCAAGACATCCCTTGTTTTGTGTTACAAGGCTGTCTGTCTGTCTGTCTGGCCTCTGCCTTCTGGGGCTGGTGTCGCAGTTTGTCACACACCAGGTGAGTGCCCTTTGATGCAGTGCCCTTCCCACTTCCAGTCCTTTAGACTTCCCTGCCTTATTTTTTGGCATTAAAACCTCAGCCAACGCAGTGAAATTTTTCTTTTTTATTTTTTTTTTTTACTTTTAATGAGTAATTTTCCACTAAACTGTGTCTCTTGGAAGGTGTTTTGTTTGTGCCTGGAGTGTGCAGGTGGCTTGTGCAGTGCTGGCACTGAAATGCCCAGTCAGAGCCGGGTCCTGCTGTCCTGGATGGTTCCCCAGGCCCTGGACAGACAGATGGTCACTGCCCTGGGAAAGGCCCTGTGGCACTGCAGGCATTGTGTCAATATATTGAAATTTCAAACAAATATTTAAGTAGTCTGCTTATATTGGAATATCTCCTGATTGAATCGGAAGCTGGTAAAGACAGAACTCTGCATTGATTTTCAGGTGTATTTTTGGGGAGTAGAGGGGTAAAATCCTGATACCACCAGTGCTGCTGTGATCTACATTTAATATCTGCGTGTCATCATTTTCTGGGAGATCAGTTGGATGTGTGAGGGAGAAGTGCTGTGTCCTGCTGGCAGAGGAAGCTCAGCCTGCCTGGGTGAGGGTCGGGAGCCATCTGGACGAGGGTGGCTCAGCCAGCTGGGAGAGCCAAATTTCAGGGAATCCCAGAGGACCCCAAGATGTCCAAGGCTGCTCCCAGGGGTGGTCAGGGATGGCTGCTGGGCTGGGCAGGCTGCCAGAATCTCTTTGGTGGACACGTGGGACTCCAGGTGGAGGAAAAGGGGCAGCACCTGGGGCTGGTGGACACGAGGTGTGTGCTGCTTCCCTGATCCACCCCTGCAGCCAAGGCCTGGGATGTGTGGGAGGCAGGGGCTCCTCTCCTCTTGCTGGGCCTTGCTCTGTGTCTGTTTCTGCTGCTGAAGTTGGAATAAGATAGTGCTGGAGCAAGGAGCCCTCAGTGAGGATTGCAGCTGCCCCTTCCCTGGGGCGCTGGGACTGGGTAGGAGGGAGGTAAGGAATGAAGGAGCAGCAGGAGGTGCCCTGACCAGGGACAGCTGCAGTTTTAGGACACAGTAAAGCACTGAGGTGGAAGATGGAGCTTTATCCTGGTCCTTGGGGTGTTCCTGCAGGTGGAGTCACTGCTCTGAGTGCGGGGTTGGGATGTGGGAGGTGCAGGAGCTGGGCCATGCTGTGCCAGGAGGAATTTCCCAGTGAGCCACCTCCAGTCCCGAGTTCCACACCTTGGTGACATCCCTCTGTGACTTCCTGACTCAGTACCAGCTCATCTGAGCTGCTGGCATCCAGGGAAGTCTCAGGGCTCTGTTAGAGCAGGGAGCAGTGCTGGGATCTCACCTGATGGCTCTGACACAGAGCCGCTCTTGGCTCAGAGAGGACCCTGCTCTTAATCCATACTCAGGATTTCCCTTATGGAGCTGCCAGCCGTGCATAACTGACCTTGATTATACCTTGCAGAGGAGTTTAATTCCCCAAATGATGCTATTAAAGGTCTCTCATTCATGCAAGGTTTGCTTGGCCAAGTCTTGACCTGCTGTATTTCCCTGCTCCCTGTGCCCTCAGGGAGAGCACCTTGCCAAGCAGAGCTTCCTTCACACCCTCAGCTCTGTGCTGGGAACACTTTCCCCTGTGTTTTCCAAAACCAAGATGTTACAGAGGCCCTGCAAGATGAGATCCAGGCACGCTGGCAGCTGTGTTTGAAAGGAAAAGTGTTTGGGAACTGAATGTTTAAGGAGCAAAGATTCAGCTGGGCTTTGGCTGGTTGCAGCAGGATTAGGGAGAGTGACAGCTGGGGATGGAAGTCACCACTCTGCTGCCAAACCTGGCCTGGTGGGTCTGACCTCCCTTCTGCTCCCTGCAAAAATTACCCTCCGAATTTGTGTGGGGTCCTATTTGTTTTTGTCCCCTAATTGTGCCCCTGATGAGCACTAAGTGACAGCTTCCTCTGGATCAGCTGAGTGCCAGCTGTGAGTCACAGAGGGCAGAGCTGCTGGCACTGCTGTGC
The DNA here is from genome assembly GCA_013397195.1 of Hylia prasina. Classification (NCBI taxonomy): domain Eukaryota; kingdom Metazoa; phylum Chordata; class Aves; order Passeriformes; family Sylviidae; genus Hylia; species Hylia prasina. Next base: position 74,118 of record VYXD01000557.1, read on the forward strand.
CAGTGGAATTCCTGGGCACAGCTGATGCCAGGTGATCACTGAATTAGGCATTGATGGGTAGTTGCAGTCATTTGGAACAGCTGTGTCACAGGAAATTTGTCAAACAAAATGAGAGAGCAGAACAATGCTGTAAAGACCTTAAATATGAGATTTGGGTACTTTTATTAGATGATTTTTATTTAAGTGATGCTCAGGTCCCTCAGTTAATTCTCAGCTCATCATTTTCCTACTATGAAGATTCTCAAAAATGAAACAATGCCTTTTTTATACCTGACTTTTTGAAATAGCTGGTGATGCTCAGCAGGCAGAGCTGCATCAATCCTCCATGAGATCTCCTGTGCCACTGAAAAAACCTGGGAGCAGAGGTTTTGTTTTGTTGTTTTGTTTTTTTTCCTGTGCATCCACCCCATGGCAGGTCTCCTTGTTCTGGTCCATGGCTGAAATTCCATGTTTTCCCTAACTGCCTCTGTCCTGCAGGTGAAGCAGATCATGGAGGAGGCTGTGACAAGGAAGTTTGTGCACGAGGACAGCAGCCACATCATCTCCTTTTGTGGTGAGTCTCCCATGCTGGCCTGGACTGGGGATTCTGGTGCTGTGCCTTCCCTGCCGGGGCTGTGCCATGTGCCATTCCTGGGAATACACCCCAGCTCCAGGACCTTGGGCTGGGGAAGTGGGGAGTGCCAGAGGATGGATTGTTCTGGCAGAGGTCAGAGTCCCTGAGGTCTTTGTGCTTAAAATATACAGGGATGTGCCAAAAGAGGGAGGGGTGCTGGCAGTGTGTGCAGCCATTGAGGAAGGACTAGAAATAATATGTTATTTTTTAAATTCCCTTGAGAATTGATTCAGCTGAAAGTCTGTCAAATCCAAACCTTTTCTTTGCTGTTATGGAATAGGAGTTTATGGAAAGGAGGCTGGGCTTTCTCCTTTCCTGCTGGGCCCTCACATCAAAGGCACTCAGGAGCCCATTCCCAGCCCGTGGCTCCTGTGTGGCATCGAAAGAGCAGAGCAGATTCCAGGTGTGACTCATTCCCTGCTTTTCTGTGCAGCACGAGGCTTCTCAGCCTGGGATTATTTATAGGCTCCTGCAACGGGGAGCTGAGGCATCCAGGCACGAAGGGCTCCTTGGTTCCTTCTGGCCTCTTAAGATGCTGCTGCCCTTTCCCTGGTTCCTGGTGTTCTCCTCCTGTTCCGTCTGCTGCTCCTCTCACTGGAATGGCTCCTGCACCTTCCCCGGTGTCGTGTCTCTCCAGGGGCTTATAAATAACCTCTCTCCCTGCCAAGCAGAGCGTGCTGCAAGCCTGGCCCTGGCTGCCAGAACTGCCCTTTTCCCTGGAGAGAGAGAGAGAGAGCTGCCTTCCCAGCAGAGCCCTCCTCACGGAGCCCTCTGCGCAGCCAGCGTAGCGCAAACCCCTCCGGATGGAGCCGGGGCTCTGGCAGGGAAGGGCAGCAGCCCCCGGCCCCCCCCCGTGGTGCTGTGAGGGGGGGTTTGGAGCAGACAAACACGAGCTGGCATCTGTCACGTCCAGGCTGCCCTGGGAGGCTGACGGGGAGCCAGTGGCAGGGCCGTGGGGGCCCAGGGTTTGGTGCCCATGTCAGCCAAGGCTGCTCAGCCCGAGTGGTTTGGATCAAGTCAGAGCTCAGGAATAGCTTCAGTCTTCTGCCAGGAGTCAAAGCTCGCCCCTTACCTGCGTGTAGATGAGTGTCTGCTGTAGATTGTGTCCTGTATATCCTGGCTCTGCTGTGAGTTATATCCTGAGGGATGAGGGGAATCTCACAACTGAGCTCCAAACTCATCCGATTTAAAAATCCTACCACTGGCCCTGGATTTAGTAGAGCACAGGGAGAGTTTTTCCTATGGAAGCTGCACATTTCCCTGTAGTTTTGCCAGCAGGAGTGGTGTTTTGCATAGGTTGAGATCTGGCACTGGGAACAGATGCTGCTGACAGCTCTGTCTTGATGCTCTGTGCCAGAGGCCTTTCAGGAGTTGAGATTTCTCCCTGCCTGGCAGGAGCTGGGGTGTGCTGCCCGTGACCTGAGCATGCCATTGCTCCTGTTGGTCTGCTGGGAATTTGGAACACAACTGGTGGCACTGGGAGCTCACTCTTTGGGAGTGCAGCTGGGCAGGAGCAGCCCTGGCTGCTCACCCTCCGTGGGTACTTGAGCTTTCAGCACTGGCCTGAGCTGGGCACTCCAAACAGGCACCCCTGGGTGCACTCCCAGGCAGGTGGGGCTGTTTGTCACTTGTATTTCAGCCATGGAGCATAACACAAATTAGGGAGATGTTGGCTTTTCTGGCAAAGCCATGGAGCAGTTTGGGTTTTATTTTATTTGCAGTTGCACATAATCCTGGGGCAGGTGAAGCTCTCTGGGCTTTGGGAAGGCTTGTGCAGGGCCTGGTTTCAAAGCCAGATGTCCATGCAGTGGCTCTGCCTGGCTGCTGGGGGTCAGCAGGGCTGGGCTGGCCCAAATCTGTTGTTGTTCTGCCAGCACAGGCCATGTCTCGGATGCTGCCGCTGGGCACCGAGCTCAGGCACAGCACAGAGCAGGGCAGGATAATGAGCCTCTGGCAGCCTGGGAGCTGCTGTGATGGGGCTGCATGGAATGCCTTTTTCCTGTCTCCATTTTCCCTCCTGTTCAGCTGTAGGGAAGTGTGCCTTTCCAGGCAGGAGGTGAGGCAGCACTCGGTGGGTTCGGCTCAGCAGCGTTGGCTTCCCGGGGAGGAGGGAGCAGAACTCCTTGTCAGACCTGGATCAAGGGCCTGAGGACTGTGGTTCCGTGTGATTTTCCAGTGCTTTGATCAGCCTGTTTAATCAGTCTGTGTTTGGCACTAGGCATCCATCCTGAGCCCTCCCAGGGGACTTTGGGAAGGAGCTGCCGGCGGAGCCTGTGCGTGTGCGCGTCTTTCTGCGGAGTCATTGCCGGTTCCTGGGATCTCTGCTCACCATGGGGGGACAGGGAAGGTCCCTGAGGCTGTCTGGGCACTCACTGGGGTTTGGTGAGTGCCTCTGGGCAGAGTCCAGGACATGGAGTCAGGCACAGCCTTCCACAGGGTCCCTGTGTCCCTGAGTGCCAACAGAGTCCCCAAAGCCAGACTGAGCTGCTGGCATTGCCTGTGGTTTATCCCCAGGTTCTTTGTTCCTTTCAGCTTTTCAGAAAAACGTTTGTATGAACACTGAGATTTTTTTGGGGAAAATTGCCCCATTTCTTGTGCTGCTTTAGAAACCCTCAGTGTGCCTGTCCTTGCTCCTGAGCTTTCTCCTCCTGACTCACACCATCTCAGCACAGGGAGTGAAACCTCCTGTTCCAGCTGTGCCTATCCCACAGACTGGGCTGAAGGGAAAACATCAGGGAGATGCTGGTTTCTCCACAATCCACAAGAAACCCGCAAGGAGAGTCTCAGCCTGTTTGCCCAGCACAGCAATTGCCCTGCCTGGAGAAACTGTGGTGCTTGTTGCTAATTCCCATGTGGGATGGGATTACAATTTCCTGAAGGCAAGGTGGAGATGTCTCTGCCTTCAAATTTACTGTCTGAGGAGTTTTAGGAGCTTCCATCCATGGAAGTGTCCAAGGATAGGTTGGATGGGGCTTAGAGCAACCTGGTCTAGTAAGAGGGGTCCTGATGAACAGTCCCTTTCCAGATTCCTTGTGATCCCCTCAGGTCCTGGGAGGTGCTGTGAGATCTCCACACAACCTCCTCTTCCCCAGGCTGAACAGCCCCAGCTGTCTCAGCCTGACTCCATAGGGAAGGTGCTCCAGTGACCCTGAGCTCGGCTCAGTTGGGTGGAGCACGGTGCTGATAAAGCCAAGATCCCGTGGTGCTAATAACTCTGTGTTCCACTGATGGGCCAGCCACTCAAAGGGCTGGACTCGATGATCCCCATGGGCCCTTCCAGCTGGGAATATTCTGATCCTGAGGCCTGTGCTCTCTGCAGCTGCCGTGGAATGCTGTGTGCTGTTCGGGCTGAAGCGGAGGGCGGCCGGGTTCCTGCGCAGCAACAAGATCGCAGCGCTCTTCATGAAGGTGGGCAAGAGCTTCCCCCTGGCAGAGGAGCTCTGCAGGAAGGTGCAGGACCTGGAGCAGCTCATTGAGAACGCGTAAGGCACCAGCCTGGCTGCCAGTCCCCCTCTGTTCACTCAGGTTTTGGGGTGGGAGGTGTGGTTTGGGTCCAGCTTGAGCCTCGACAGGAGGAATCGCTCCTTCAGTCTTCTCCTGGGTTTTTTATATCTTGACCAAACTGGTTGGTGATCTAGGAGAGTGAGTTGTGGTTGTGGTTTAAGCAGGGATAGACAAGTTCTGGCTCTCTCAGCCCCTGCTCTGGTGCTTCAGGGACAGCTGAGCACGCTGCTCCTGAGCTGTCACAGTTTATGGACCAGTTCACCAAGCCAGCTGGAACCACGTTTGGCCTGTCTCAGTGTGCAGGGCTTGAACCTGCAGTAACTCAGCTGCTGTTTGGGAGAGGATTACTCATCCTTGGACAATTAGCAGGGAGATGGATGGAGCAGCTACCTGCGGGCAGGAATTTGAAGCTGTCCTAAGAGGAGCTGCTCTGCCTGTGAGCTCAGCCGTGGAAAGCTGTGTGGGCTGGAGGGCTGTGCTGAGGGAGAGCAGAGTTCTGGGCTGTCTTTGCCGTGGGGAACTGATTTAGTGACCTCTGGTTTCAAATGGAGGTGTGACCCCTCTGGAGCAGGGGATGGGGAGAGGGAGCACCTCCAGAGCTCTGTCCCGGCCAATTCCCTGGGATCCCCCAGCCAACACCCCCAAACTCCTGGTGGCAGCAGTGCCCTGGGCTCCCTCAGAGTTCAGGGATGAGCCTGTGGTGTTGTTGTCTCTTGTCTTGTACCTGTACAGGCGAAACCAAGCCCAGGGAGCCCCGGAGAACGTGCGCAAGGTGCCGAAGCTGCCCAACCTGTCTCCTCAGGCCATCAAGCACCTCTGGATCCGCACAGCCCTCTTCGAAAAGGTCCTGGATAAAATCGTGCACTACCTGGTGGAGAACAGCAGGTGAGCCCTGGCACAGGCCACCCCCATGTCCCTGTCCATGGCACTGCTGCTGGCTGAGCAGCACCAGTATCCACGTGGGCCAGGGAAATCCCTGGGTGGCACAGGCCAGGTGTGTCACTCAGTGCCCACGGTGGGGACTCTGATGGATGCCCTGCTGCTGGTGACCACTGTGCACTCCCTAAGATACAGACAGGCCACACTGGCCCTGGTCATGGCTGGGCTGTTGGGGCTGCATTGTCCTTGTTTTCTGGAATCTGCATGCTGAGATGTCCTGTCCTGGGACAGGTTAGTTAGGAGATGGTGATGCAGGAGGGTTGCTGTTCCCCAGGGATTTCTCAGCTGGCAGAAACAGCCTGTTTCAGGCTTCTTGCCCTCTCCCCATCAAGGGGAGATACAGAAAGAGAAGGGCATTAAAGGGGATTTAAACCACTGTCTATAACTTTGCAGTGCTCCAGCGTTCTGCTGTCCTTTATTTCTTCCAGTAAGTACTATGAGAAGGAAGCTCTCCTGATGGATCCTGTGGATGGGCCAATTCTTGCATCTTTATTGGGTAACACTTTCCCTCCTTGCTTTGCAAACCTCTGCTCCCAGTGCTGTGAACTGCAGATCCGGGAGGGATCAAGGATGTCTCCTTTACATTTGGGACGTTCCTCTCCACAGTGGGGCCCTGTGCACTGGAATACACGAAGATGAAGACTGCTGACCACTTCTGGACAGACCCCTCTGCAGATGAGCTGGTCCAGAGGCACCGGATCCACAGCTCCCACTGCCGCCAGGACTCGCCCACCAAGCGCCCGGCACTCTGCGTGAGTGGGGGACAAACCTCCCTCTGCTCCTCCCACATCCACAGGAGCAGGGCTCCCTTTGCTTGGAAAGGCCTGTGGAGCCCTCTGATGAGGGAAGTCTTCGAGGCAGAGGTGCTGGGAACGTGGCCAATGGAGGGCACTGGTTTCCAGCCCCTCCTGGCACTGCATTCCAGGGTCTCCATCCCTTGGGACCATCATGGATGAGCAGAAAGCTGAATCTGCTCTGTGCATTGTGAGCAAAGCTCACTCCTGGGGCTTCTCAGTGCTTGGACAGAGTCAGGAACCCCCTTAGAGGACCCTGAGGGAAAGATTTCTAGTAGTCACTCCCATAAGTGAGGAGGGAATGAGGTTCAAGAGAAGCTTTGGGGAAGCCAGAGGTTGTCTGTGCTCACCTGACATTTGTGGACGTGTCTCTTGCAGATTCAGAAAAGACATTCCAGTGGCAGCATGGATGACAGGCCATCCCTGTCTGCCAGGGACTACGTGGAGTCCCTGCACCAGAATTCCCGAGCCACGCTCCTGTATGGCAAGAACAACGTCCTGGTGCAGCCGGTGAGTTGGGAAAGCTGGGCTTTGAAACACTGCTCTGCTCCTCAGCACCTTGTTCTATCCCAAATTGCTCATGGATGGGAAAAAAAGCATGTTTTTAATCTGGGAAGACAGTGAGTAGACTGTGTGTTTGGAGGTCTTGGTGATGTGGATCCTCCCAGTGGGATGGAAGAGCTCTGCTCCAGTCTGGGCAGAAACGCAGGCTCCTCTCCCTGCTCACTCTCTACCACAAAACTCCTTCTCCTGCTTCTTGTAGTCAAATAAATGAAGTGCAGACTGCTTTTAGGTGGAGCTATTAAGTTTTCCTTGCTGGGCAGTTGCTCTCAGCCCTTTTCCAAGGCCTTGAGGTGTCCTGGAGACTCTGCTAGGAGGATTTCCAGGGACACAGTGGCTTCCTCCCTGTTTGTGACTGGCTGGGCTCAGGGGCAGCGGGCAGGGCTGTGTGAGGGGCCACAGCTGGGCTCCAGGGCTTTGTGCTTCTGGCATCTTCCAGCTCACTCTGTCGCTGTGTTTGTCTTCCCAAGCGAGATGACATGGAGGCAATCCCGGGATATCTGTCCCTTCACCAGACTGCTGACATCATGGCCCTGAAGTGGACCCCCAACCAGCTGATGAACGGCTCTGTGGGGGACCTGGACTACGAGAAAAGGTGACTGGCTCTGAGTGTGCCAAAGCAGGGAGGGAAATGTTCCCCAGGGTCAGGGTTTGGATCTGGGATGCAAAGGCATCACTGTTTTCCTGGAGCAAAACCATCATCCTTGAGCGTGTAATGGGAAGGAGGCAGGGAGAGGGTGGCAGGAGGTGGTGTGAGGTGTGTCTCTGCTGGGAAGTGCTCAGTGAGGGAGTGGGGCTTGTTCCAAAACACACAGAGTGGTTTCATTTGTTGCCCTGGGGGGTTTTCTGAGGGGAATGCCCTCCTCTCCCTCCCAGAGCACTGTGCTCCCAGGTTTCTCCTGGCTCCAGGAAAGTGGAAGTGTTTTTAGGATACTGATACATTGACCTAGAGTAGAGATCTTCAGCAAAAGTTGGTCTCAGTTTCATTCATTGTCAGTTGTAGTTTTTTGGGGTTTGTTTACTTGTGTTCTTTTCATCTCCCCTTTCTTCTTGGCCCCTGGGCCATTCAGTTGTGCCTGGTACCCTCCCCTAAAATTTGTTTTCATCTCTACACCCCTTTTCTGAGTTCTTGCCTTGAGCATCAGCCTAATCTCTAAAAATTCCCAGTGTCAAGACGTGACCAAGGAAGAGAGGAGGCAGATGGCACAGTAAGTATGACTGTACAAGGAGTGACTCTTGCACACCTTTCTGTCCTTCACGAGCTGTTTTTAATGTTATTTGAGCACTATTTTTGTGAAGTGGCAGATGCTGCTGCTGCTCAGAATCTGGAAATTTGCTTTGTTGCAAAGAAGTGGGATGTGATTGAGTGCTGACAGCCTCGGACAGCAGTGCTGGGCTCTCCACTGGAATGAAGCCCTGCCTCTCTTCTCTGTCTGGTGGCCACCAGCTCTCCAGCATGTTCTAGATATGCTCAGACACCTCGAGGTGCCTGTGCTGGGACAGTTCTTGAACAGAAGCAGCTGAGCCCAGATCTGTTGTGAGCTCTGAAAAAACCCCACAAATTGTGAGGGTTTATTTCCCCTCCCCGGGGCAGAGCAGCAGCCCAGGCTTGCACCTCACTGCACATTTCCTTGGGGTTCCAGGGCTGCTCCTGACGGATTCTTGGGGTGCTCAGAGGAGAGTGCCCAGCCCTGCAGGGCTCCAGTCCCTCCCTGCAGTTGCCAGGATCCATGGATACATTTCCTGTGTCTGGGAACAGCCTGAGGGCAGAGAAACCACCCAGGGCAGGCAGGGCCCTGGCTGAGCTGAGGTGGCAGGGACAGTTCCTGGTTCTGGAGGGATGCTGTCACTCATCAGGCTGGCATCACTGCTCTGGGATCCTTTCTGTGGCTTTGCCTGGTGCCAGGGGATCTGGAGCAGGACTTGGAGCCTCTCACACCTTTGAGGCTCACGGCTCCCCTTGTCCCTCTGTTCCAGCGTGTACTGGGACTATGCCATGACCATTCGCCTGGAGGAGATCGTGTATCTGCACTGTCACCAGCAAGGTGAGGCCAGAGCCTGGCACCTGATCCCTTACCTCTGGGACATGGTTCTATTTTGGCTCCTGGGCTCTGGGTGGCCACTATGATTTAAGTGCTCTTGGAAAGCCTTTTCCCCAGCTCCTGGCTGTGGTGCTTGGCTGGGAGTGCTCCCTGCAGAGCAGGGCTCTGATTTCCAAGGGGGCGATCCCAGCAAGCCTTTTCCAGGCCTGTCTTATCATGGACTTAGTGAAGAATCCACACAAGGAGGGAAGTCCTTATTACCCATTCCCTGAGCTTTCCTGCCCTCTGCCTTCTGGCCTCTGCTGTTTCCCTCACTGATGGCTGTGCCTGCTCTCGCTGTCACCAACAGTGGACAGCGGTGGCACGGTTGTCCTGGTGAGCCAGGATGGCATCCAGAGGCCACCTCTGCGTTTCCCCCGTGGAGGGCACTTGCTGCAGTTCCTGTCCTGCCTGGAGAATGGCCTCCTGCCCCACGGGCAGCTGGATCCACCCCTCTGGTCACAGCGGGGCAAGGTGGGTGCCTGCTCCTCTGTGGACCCCCTTCCTGGCATTAGTGGCTGCTGTGTTTTAAATGATCCCCTCCCAAAATTAATAAGGAAGTTGAGGCTTAAAATGTGGTGGTTGGGTTTAGCTCATGGCCTTGCCCAGCTAGACAGACCCTTCTGGAAAGCTGGGGGGTGGTGTGGGAGGGCTGCCCATGAGGGTTTGGTTCTCCGGGCTGTACTTACCCTGTGCATGGATTCACCTCATGGATTCACCCGCCGCTGGAAACTTGATCCAGGGGCTGCTCCAGCCCAGGGGATGTGCAGACATGGCAAAGCACGTGGGGCAGGAGCTCGGGAAGGGAGGGGGTGGCTGGTGAAGGGCAGGTTCTGCTCCCCCAGGGAAAGGTGTTTCCCAAGCTGAGGAAGCGAAGCCCCCAGGGCTCCTCCGAGTCCGCGTCCGACAAGGAAGAGGACGAAGCCACGGATTATGTCTTCAGGATCATCTACCCCGGGACACAGGCGGAGTTTGGTGAGTGCAGGGCAGGCTTTGGGGGCTTGTAGGAGCTGATGGGCATGAGGAAAACCAGGAGGGGGGTCCAGGGCAGGGGCTCTGGTTGTGCCAGTGCTGCCTGATCTTAGATGTCATCATTCCTCCCTTGGAGGGTGGGAGTTGCTGGCACAGAGAAGTTGTGGCTGCCCCGTCCCTGGAAGGGTCCAAGGCCAGGCTTGGAGCAACCTGGGATCATGGGAGGTGTCCCTGCCCATGGAAGGGGGTGGAACTAAATGATCTCTAAATTCTCTTCCAATCCAAACCATTCCATGATTCTGTGGTTTTCTTTTGTTTTAACCTTCCACTTGCTACTGAGTCCTTTGTTTCTCCAGCTGCACAACAGCGTTAATGGTCAGGAAAAACCCCTCTTACACGTAATTTCAGTAAAAAGATTCACTTCGGTCTCTTGGGGGCCACTTTCTGTCACCACAAGCCACCAGGGCTGATTGTTCTCTTGCTGCCCCCAGGCTGCACTAAACCCAGTGATGTTCCTTCAGTGTGGCTCCTGCAGCACAAAGGGGAGGTCACAGCACCCTGCTCTGGGTGCTGCCAGGCTGCACCCACCTGTCTTCAGTCCCTGACTCCAGGGAGGGGATGCTGCTGGATTCTCCAAACCAGAAATGCCTCTTAATGTCTGCTGGTGAATAATCTGAACCTGGCTGAAATGTCTGTACTTTTGTCCTCACTCCTCTCTGAGATGCCAAGAACTGTTTTCTGACCTCTGGGGACATCATAGGTGACCTTACTAGGGGGAAAGCATGAGTTCTAGATAGAACACTTGTGGAGTGTTTTTTCAAAAAGCTCTGAAATCTGATGGAAACCTTTTTCCTGCATTTTGGAGGCTATGAGGGAGAAATTACATCCGCTGTGACTCCTCCATAACGTCAGTTGAGATTATACCTGGTCCTCTCTGCCTTCAGCTGACTAACATGATTCAGTGAGTCAGATAAGAACCTGATTGAAGCTCAAACAGCAGACAGAGATGTGCCTTTCTGTGGCCTTTTGATCCACCCTTTAATATTCCATGCTGGGGGCCACATTTTCTGGGAAATGAATTGCTGCCATCTCCTCAGCTGGCATCATCACGGTCCATGCTGTTCCTCCGCACCTCCCCAGCCAGGGGTGGAACTGCATCATTCTCTCTCCTCCACAGAGTCTTCCTTTCTCCCCTTTCACTGGTGCCTTTGTCCTCTCTCTGTGTCTCTAGTTGCCATTAATGGTGCTTTTCACCTATTCCTTGCACCTGTGACTGCTGGGAGAGGGAAGATGATGAAGATTCCAGCTGGAAGCAGGATGGTGGTGATCCCTAAATGGTGTCTGAGTCTCCCTGGCACATCCCGAGCTCTCCGTGCTGCTCTGGGCACCTCTTGGCATCAGTGTAATGAGCTGTTGGTTGGGTCTGGTGCTCAGCTCACCTGTGTTGTCACTTGAGAGGTCCTGCAGAGCTGTCCCTGTCACTGACCCATCAGCAAAGTGGAAGGGGAAGGGATTTTGGTGGGAATAATTCAATATTTTTCCTGCCAATGTCATTTATTCCTTATCACAAGCAGGGAGAGCTGGTGAGACCAAGGGAGAGCGAGGACACCTTTGCCCAGCCAGAAGATGAAATTTCTACCACAATTGAATTTCCAAGGAGGAGTAAAAAGGATTATTCCTCATGGCCTGGGCTGTGTGTGGGTGGTACCTGAGGCCTTTGCAGTAGCACTTTGAGTTCAAGCAGGGATTAACAAGTGACAACATGCAGAGCTCCTGCTGTCCCTCTCAACCTCTTCATCCAAGTCTTCACCTCCTGTCTTGTGATTTGGGTGCTCCCTTCTTTCCCTGAACGTTGGATGGGATCCTTTGAGGGATGGGCCTTTTCCCTTCCAGTAATCCACTCTTCCTGGGACAGCAGCTGATTTCAATCCTGTTTTCTCTCTGCAGCTTCTTCTCTGGAGCCTCTGTGTTGGGTGTTGGGTTTCTGCCTTGGTCAGCACGAAGCAGTTTAAGATCAGCCTTCTGAATTAGCTGGTTAATTAGCGATGGTTCTCTCTCATCAGTGCTCTTTGTTCCCTTTCCTTTCTCCTGAGCTCACCAGTGCTGTGATTCCCTGTGGTGGGTCCTGCTTGGTTACCTCCTTGGGAAGAGTGGGACGCTGCATTTTCCCATGAAAGCTCTCTCTCTCTGTTGGGCCCCTGTAGCTCCCTGACTCCAGGGCGGTGCCAGGCTGTAGCTGATGCTCCTCTCTGCCCTCCTGCAGTGCCCCAGGACCTAATGGACGCCCCAGGAGCTGTCCTGCCCCCCATGTGGCAGCCCAGCACCCGCAAATCCTCCTGCTCCTCCTGCTCCCAGAGCGGCTCCTCCGACGGGGGCCCGGCCAATGGCTGCAGCCACGAGAGGTACGAGGACACAGGGGCACAGCAGAGCCAGGGCTCAGGGTCCAGGAACGTGGCAGGGTCAGTGGGATGTGGCTGAGGCTCGTCCCTGCCTCTGGCACATCTGTGCTGCTCCACAGCCTGGCAGCAGGGGTTGCTGCTCTGAACCCGGGCAGCGTCCCTGGTGAATCCCTGCAGGCAAGGCTGGATCAGTGGGGTCAATGCCAGGCTGAGGGGATGCACAGGAGCATTTTCTCCTCTCACACCCTGTGTGTTTTTGTTGGCAGAGCCCCACTGAAGCTGCTGTGTGACAACATGAAGTACCAGATCCTGTCCCGGGCTTTCTATGGATGTGAGTACTCGTCACCCCCCTGCTGCCTTGGGGTGTGTGAGGGGTGAGGTCCTGGGCTCTGGGCTGGGGGTGGTGCTGGGGCAGCTGGCAGTGGCCGGGGGAGCTGGGACCAGCCTGCTGCAGGTGCTCAGGGTGGGGAGCAAACAGCTGCTCAGCCTTGAGCCCCATGAGCAGCAGCACTGGGGGTACAAGGTGAGGGACCTGTGCCAGCAGACTCCCTGCTCCAAGGGCTCGGTGTGGCAGCAGAGGGTCCCCCCAGGGGCCAGCCTCACCAGAGCTTTCTCCTGCTCTTCATCCTCATGTTTCCCAGAGTTCCACAGCTGAAGGTGTGGTGTTCCTGTGTCAGATTATCCTTTTTTTTTGGCCTAGGGGCTCTCGTGAGGCATTTTAAAGATTTTTATTCCATTTTCAGTCTTATGTGAAGGATGAGATGGTACAGATGTTACAACTCACCACCAGAATCAGGAGCTAAGCTATTTCTTAATTACAATACATTATAAGCGGGGTTTTTTTACCTATCAGCTTTTGCTACACTATGCTGCTAAATGCTTTTAAGCCAATCATCTAAAAATACCCCTTGTGGCTCCTACTACAATACATTTCTGATTTTCATAGTTCTGTTTCTCTAAAATATCTAGTCTATTTGCGAGCCAAATTTTAAGCCAATAATCTTAAAATACCCCTCGTGGCTCCTACTGCAACACATTTTTTCACAGTTCTATTCCTCTAAAGTCTCTAGTCTGTTTGAAACCTGTAAGGATTCTCTACAAACCCCCTTCCCTGCCACAGGGTTGGCCTATTGCAGACACCTGTCCACGGTGAGGACCCACCTGTCAGCGCTGGTGAACCACAACATCGTGTCCCCTGATGTCCCCTGCAGCGCCAGCGCCGGGCTCACCGTGGACATCTGGCACAGATACCTGCAGGACAGCTCGGTAGGGCCACGCCCTGGGGACACACCAGCTCTGCTGGGCTCGGGGCAGTGTCACTGCAGTGGGGGTAGCCTGGGGGAGGTGGTGGAATTCGTCCAGAAGTTCCTCAAGGAAGGGAGTCAGCCAGGCTGCCCCAGGCTGGACAGAGCCTGAGGCTCCTAATCCTTGGTTTGTGTTGGAGCTGGGGAGTGGATGCTGCTCTTCTTGAAGTGCCTCTGCTCAGAGCCTGCCTGTCACTGCTGTCCTGAGTGGGGTCCTGACGTGCTGGCAGGTCAGAGGCACAGCAGTGGCCCTCGGTGACTTTGGTGGGCCACTCTTTGGTGTGGAGAGCCAAAATGTCCAGCCACAGCAGCCTCTGGCTGTGCTTAAGCCCAGGCAAGGTTCTGAGGGATCACCTGCAGCAGGTGGGCAGCAGGGCTGGGGTTGGTGGGGTCTGGGAGTTCTCTGGGTGCTGAAGGGTGGCTGAATGTGTGGGGACACCCACACATCCCATGTCCTGGCTGTGCCTGTGCCCTGACCCAGCCTCTTTCCACAGAGTTACGAGGACCAGGAGCTGCTGCGGCTGATCTACTACGGGGGGATCCAGCACGAGATCAGGAAGGCTGTGTGGCCCTTCCTGCTGGGCCATTACCAGTTTGGGATGACGGAGGCGGAGAGGAAGGAGGTTGGTGAGCAGCTCAGCAGCCCGGTGTGCTCACTGGTGTGCTCACTGGTGTGCCCTGTTCCTGCCCAGTGGGAGGGTCTGTTGGCAGAGCCCACCCCGTGAGCCCACGGAGCCTCACTTCCACTCTGGGCCGGGTAGGAGTGGGACACACACTTGGATCAGCAGGAATTGTTAGGGCCAAGCTTCTCACTGGCCTGTGCAGCTCCTCGTGCTCAGTGCCTTGTGCACCTGGGGAGGGCATGGAGGAGATGGGTGGGCAGTTTTCCTCCCAAATTTTGGCCATGTTTTGCGGATCAGGCACCGCGCAGGGTGAGTGTGGCTGTGTCCCACGAGCCACACTTCACACAAATGCGCAGTCCCCGTGTGGGGCGTGGCAGGGGCTGGTTTGGGGCTCTCCAGGGACAGCCCTTCCCTGTCCCCCCGTGTCCCCAGGCTGACGAGCAGACCCGGGCGTGCTACGAGCACACGATGGCAGAGTGGCTGGGCTGCGAGGCCATCGTCCGGCAGCGCGAGAAGGAGTCCCACGCCGCAGCCCTGGCCAAGTGCTCCTCGGGGGCCAGCCTGGACTCCCACATCCAGAGGATGATGCACAGGGACTCGACCATCAGCAACGAGGTAAGGGCATGTGTGGGGCTTGGGCGGTGCCCACACTGAGTCCCTATGGGGTGGGGACACAGGTCCTGCCCACCCTGCTCCCCTGACCTGTGCCCACCTCTGTGTCTTGCTGTATTCTGTGGAAGTGAAACACTCATTACTCCTGGGGCACATCAGGATTAGCTCCATGGAAGATGGTTTGAAGTAGGGGTGAGGAGGAAGAGTACTGGGCTTCCTACCTCCCTCTTCCAGCATGGGAGAAACGCCAGCACACACTCAGTACACTGTATGGACACTCAGCACCTTGGGACTGGCTTTTAGCAGTGCAGTGAGGAATGAGATCCACAGCCCAAACCGAAGGGTGTGGAGGGAAAAGCCTGTGAAAGGAAAGGCAGTCCTGGGAACAGAGTCCAGGGAGTGTTTCCATGAGAGTTTTGTCCTTGGAGGAGCAGAGCCCAGCATGGCAGAGCCTTTCCTGACCTCAGGCTGCTGGCCCAGAGGTGAGGTGAGCCCTGGAGACTTGATCTGCTTCCCTCTGGGAAGTTTGTGTGGGTGCTTTGGGAAGGAGATGAGCTCAGCCCCAGTCCTGCAGACTACGTGTGTGCCCAGAGAGGGGGAGAAGCAGGGCAGGCAGGGCTGAGCCAGGGGCAGGGGGGGACTGGATGATGCAGCTCTCAGGGTGAGCAGAGGCGCTGCTCCGTTGGCTGAAGCCCTGGGAATCATTCCCATCCCCTCAGCATCTCCACTGTGGCTCTTCCTTTGTACCCACGTGTTCCTGTTCTGGGAACAGGCACTGGGAAGGGAGCTGGCAGAGTGAACACATGCAAAGTTTCCCCCTTTTCCCATCTCAACCTGAAACTTCCTGTTTTAAGTGCTCCCATGGTAATGGAGGAAAGCTGTCGCCCTTCCTCTCCCCACCAGAGCCCTGCCCAGCAAACACCCACAATACAAGGGTGGGGACAACTGCTGTTCTGAATGTGCTGTATTTTCTTAAAATCCTATTGTTTGTGTGCGATGTCATGGCCATGCTGTGCACCTCTGCTCAGCTCATGGGGAGGACTTGCTCTCGTTGAGGGCTGGTTGCTCAGAGGGACCCCACGGAGCCGAGCACAGAGCTGGTGCCTGCAAAGCCCAGCCCTTCCCTCTGTGCTTCAGCTGGAAGCCAGAACAGGGTGCTCGTGACTTTGAGAGGAGCTGCTTCCACTCAGTCTGGGTTAAAACATCAACATTTGTCCTTGAAGAAAAGGAAAAAAGCATGAATATGCTTGGAGGGACTGTTTTATAGCCTGACTTCATCGTTTATGTAAACTGAGCTGGGCTGAGCTGCGTTGCTGCCAAATTAGGACAGAGATTTGTAGAAATTTGCACTCCAGGGAGGCAGCGTGACCTCCGTGGCGGCCAGAGGAAAGGAGCTCCTTCAGACCCAACACAGAGCACTTGAACAAGTGCACTGACCTGGGGCTTTGGCTTTATCACCTTCCCAGCAGCGTCAGGGGCACTGTGCTGGGTGACGCGGCAGCACTGCAGTGACAGGAGCTTCCTCTGCGGGTCAGATATTTACTGGTTGCACTTTCTGCTTGTTCTTCACCTGCAGGAGTGCCACCTCTGCTTGAGTTCCCTCACCCTGACCCTTTTTCTTTTCTTTCTCACTGCCCTTTTCCCTGTCCCCTGCAGTCCTCGCAGAGCTGCAGCTCCGGCCGGCAGAACCACGCCCGGCTGCAGAGCGACTCCAGCTCCAGCACCCAGGTGAGCACCTTGTTCCTCCATCCCTTGTCCCCACGGCTCTGCTTTGGCTTGGGCTGACCCCTCACCACAACCACAATGATTTCTGGCAAAGAGAACCAGGGTTGGAAGAGGTAGATGAGCCCCCAGCCTGCTTTGGGGCTACTGATGTCAGAACTGTGCTCTGCTCGTGGTGTTCAGTGTTCACCTGCCGGCTCTGCCCCATGGCCTCTCACCTGAAGGCCCGTGGCTGCTCCCTCTGCTCATGCCCAGGTGTTTAACACCTGTTGAAATTTCTGCCCAGTATATAATGCCAAGCAAAGCATAGTCCTTTGGAGCAGGGATTTGTGAGCTTGGAATTGTGCAAACGACCAAGCACTGACTCAAATCCAGGGACAAGAAACTAAAGGGGGATTTTCCTCCCTCTCCACTGCTGGGAACATGAGCACTATGAGAACACAGCTCTTGGGGACGTAGTGTCTGTGTTCCCAACACTTGCTGAATGCCTGGGGTGTCTCCACACTTTGCAGGTGTTTGAATCTGTGGATGAGGTGGAACAGACTGAAGTAGATTCTCAGCTGGAAGATGGCAAACAAAGCAAGATCCCCAATGGGACAGTCCCCAATGGCACGTGTTCCCCTGATTCTGGGCACCCCTCTTCCCAAAACTTCTCCATCACGTCGGGGTTCTCGGAGCGCAGCTTCAGCAACGAGGACAGTGGCCTGGAAAACACCAAATCCTCATCCAGCTCCCAGGGAAAGGCTGCTGGGTCTGACATGCCAGCCCCACCGGACACGGATGGTGCCCAGCAGGAGAAGCTGCAAGGCCAAGACAGCCTGGAAGGTGAATTTCCCACTGGTGGGAGTGTGGACTTTGTCCCCATGGGTGAGGGCTCGGCGGGGCTCCTGCGTGACAGTGACACTGTGGCCCTGACTGTGGTGGAGAGCTGGGCAGACAGCGAGGCTGAGAAGCAGAGCCTGGTGGAGAGCGAGGACAACCTCTCCGAGGAGCCAGAGATGGAGAGTCTGTACCCACAGCTGGACTCTCTGACTGTGACTGACCTGACCAGCAGTGAACCAGCTGCTCTCTCCTCCACGGGTGTCACCTACTCTGTAAGTACAGACCTGGCTAGGTGGGTTCCTTCCTGGCTGCCTCACAGAACCCCAGAAGAGCCGGGGTGGGAAGGGCCCTTTGGAGATCATCCAGTCCAACCTCCCTGCCAAGGGAGGGTCACGTGGGGTAGGTGACGCAGGAGCATGTCCAGTTTGGGATGTCTCCAAAGAGGGAGATTCCATGCTCTCCCTGGGCAGCTGTTCCAGGGTTCTGCCACCCTGCATGGGAAGAAGTTTTTCCTCATGTTGAGGTAGAATTCGTGTTTCAGTTCATGGCCATTGCTCCTTGTCTTGTCACCTGGCACCACTGAAAAGAGTCTGGCGCTCTCCTTTTGGCACATGATTTGAGATGTTTGTAGGGATTGATGAGATTTCCTTTCAGTCTTGTCTTCTCCAGACTGAGTGGGCCCAGCTCCCGCAGTCTCTCCTCATTAGAGAGATACTTCAGACCCCAAATAATCTCTCTGGCAGCTCCTTGTCTTTCCTGAGCTGTGGAGCCCAGAACTGAAGCACACACCCCAGGTGTGCCTCACTGGGGCCGAGTGCAGGGGCAGGATTTACCTGCATTTGCCCGGTGCTGATCCCACAGTTGGGCGGAGAGGGGCTCCCACCTTCCACCCAAACTCTGCCCTGTCGCTCCACTGCCCTTGTGACCCTCTCCCTGCTTTTTACTGGAAAACAAATCAACTCTGCTCTTGTCTTGGGCAGCCAGAGCTGCTGGACATGTACACGGTGAACCTGCACCGCATCGAGAAGGACGTGCAGCGCTGCGACCGCAACTACTGGTACTTCACCCCCGCCAACCTGGAGAAGCTCCGCAACGTCATGTGCAGGTGGGGGCTGTGGGGGCTCCCTGGGATTCACCTGCAGGCTGGAGCTGTGCTGTGGTTATGGAGTTTTGCTCCTTGCCTTCCTCCCCTCATCATCCCAGCACTGGGGCCGCAGCTCCAAGCATGCGGCGGTTCCCACACTGGGGTGTCCGGCTGTCCTTCCCCACCACTGATGTGTCCTGGGGTTTTGGCCAAGGCAGAGGCTCCCTGGGCTGCCCAGGAACCCAGTGCAGCCCACCTGCTTCCTGGAGCATGCCTGAAAAATGTTTTAATGAGGATCAGCCCACAGAGCTGTAGTGCTAATGAGAAAGTGCCTGAAGCACCGGAATGGTTTGTGCCTGCCCAAAATCCCAGGAGAGAGCCAGAGCTGGGTGCATTTCTGAGTCCCTGTGACTCAGAGCTTGCCTAGTGACACTCACAGACTCAGACCAGCTCCAGCTCAGCTGCTGCTTCACAGGCACTGAAGGATAAAATATTATTACTCATCTTGCAAACACGAGGAGAAGCTGCAGTTCCATCAGTGCTGTCACTTCAGCCGACAGCCAGAGCTGGAGATCTCTGCCGAGATTAGACCTGCATTTTGGAAAACCAGTGGGCAGGATGGAAAAGATCCTTCCCTTGTGCCAGCAGCAGATCTGAGTCCTCTCTGAACACATTTTGCCTCGCTACCAAAAAAGGGAAGATATCCCTGCAGGGCTGGGTGCTTCCTGGGACACTGGGAATGGGAAGGCGAGGGAGGCAGTGCAGAGAGGACCAAGGGGATGAATGGAGGGAGGGAGGAGGATGAGAATGAGAGATGAACAAATTCTATCAGTCTCTGCCCTTTAACCAATGACCCCACTCTGTTGTGCTTTCCCATTTTGCTTTTCCCTGTGCTGATTTTCCTTGCAATGGCCATGGCACAGCCCTGGATTGACCCTGGATGTGGCCATGGCAGGGTGTTGATCCAGGACTGTGCCATGCGTGCCTTACCTGGGAGACACCACAAGAATTTAATCATTTGCAGCACAGGGATAACAGAATGATCAGGTGTGATTTACCCCAGCATCCTGGGAAAGGGGACAGGGCAAAGGAGGTGGCAGGTGGTGGCACCCAGGTCCCAGCTCACCTCTCCTGCTCTCTCACACAGCTACATCTGGCAGCACATTGAGATTGGCTACGTGCAGGGGATGTGTGACCTGCTGGCCCCTCTCCTGGTCATCTTGGATGATGGTGAGTGGGTGGTTCTGCTTTCCCTGTCCCTGTGTGAGGATCTGTGGGGACAAGTGCCAGGTGTGTGGTGGCCCTTTGCAGCGGAGTGCCTGGAGGTGTGGAGCAGGATCCCATTTGTCCCATTTGATGCTGCCTGGCTCCCAGGAGCCCACCCTGGGGCCAGGGTGAACTTTCTGGAGGGAGGTTGCTGCTGCAGGAGCAGCAGTGGCCGTGCAGCAGCAGTGCTGTCTCTCCTCCCTGCACAGAGGCTCTGGCTTTCAGCTGCTTCACCGAGCTGATGAAGAGGATGAACCAGAACTTCCCCCACGGAGGAGCCATGGACACCCACTTTGCCAACATGAGGTCGCTGATCCAGGTGAGAGTTCCTGGCGTAGGGATGGCAGCTCCTCACACCCAAGGGGGAAAGCTGGTCCTGGAGGGGCTGAGGGAGCAGGAGGGACAGCAGGGGCTCTAAGGACAGCCTGGGGCAGTGTGTGCCAGGAAAGGGAGGGAGGAGCTGGTGGGAGCTGGTGCAGTAGGAGAGCAGTGGGGTGAAGGGAAGTAGGCAGAGTGCTGGTGCCTTGTGTGTGCATTCCTGAGTTTCCTTTTGCTGCTCTTGACAGATTCTGGACTCTGAGCTCTTCGAGCTGATGCACCAGAATGGGGATTACACTCATTTCTACTTCTGCTACCGATGGTTTCTCCTGGACTTCAAGAGAGGTGTGTGCTGAGACCACCCAAGGCTGGGGCAGGGTCTGCTTCCAGGCTTCTCAGCAGGTTTAAACTTACTATTAATTCCTTATCACTTTCCCCTGGTTTGTGTCTGGCTGATTGCTCTGTCTAGATACAGAACCTGTTGTTCCAGAGCTGCTGCTGAGCGTGTCCTGGGGCCTGTGTCACCTGCTGCCGGGCAGAATATTTCTCCCTACAGATGACTGACTTACTGCTTGCAGCTGGAGCAGTTTGCTGTGGGGAGGAAGCCCCCAGCAGTGCTGCTGTGAGCTCTGTGAGCCAGGGTGGGGTGAGTGCAGTGCTAACTGCTGTTCTCTGCTCACAGAGCTGGTGTACGACGACGTCTTCGCCGTCTGGGAGACCATCTGGGCTGCTGCTCACGTCTCCTCTGCTCACTACGTGCTCTTCATAGCCCTGGCCCTGGTGGAGATGTACCGGGACATCATCCTGGAGAACAACATGGATTTTACAGACATCATCAAGTTTTTCAATGGTACGGCTCGTGCTCTGCTGGGCTGAGTTTGGGGCAGCTGCTCAGGTGTGGGCAGTCACATCTGGGCAATGCTGGAGGTGTTTCACACACACGGAGCTCTGAGGGACCTGGTGGGGCAGGAATCCGCCTGCCCTCCTCAGCGCTGCCCAACCTGGACGTGTTGAAGGGAGCTGAGGTTTGGGCTGTGCTTCCTGCTGCTTCCCCCATCCCGAGGGGCTGGTTAAGGATCTCCAGAGCCAGGTGTCCCTGCGAGGGGAGGGTGGGAAATGTGGGCAGCAGAGCTGTGGGGTGGGGCTGCTCAGGTCTGACCTGTCCCATCCCTGTGTCTGCCTTGCAGAAATGGCCGAGCGCCACAACACCAAGCAGATCCTGAAGCTGGCTCGGGACCTGGTGTATAAAGTGCAGACTCTGATCGAGAACAAATGAAGGAGCCGGGGCAGACGGGGCACCCAAAGAGCCGGGACTCCCCTCCGATGCCTCCTCCCTTCTCCTGTCTCTCCAAGTGCCACACCTGTGGGACTCAGGTGGTGGGACACGTGCTGCTACGTGAGCTGGGAGTCCCCTGGGCTCAGCACAGGCCCCTGCTCAGACCTTCTGCAGTGACACAACCAAAGATCCCTCCAGGTGTGTTCCTGTGCCGGGAGCAGGAGCAGGCAGTGGCTTCCTGCCCTTGGAGGGGCAGCAGCTGCCCGTGGCCACCAAAACTGCCCAGGCATTGCCACGTCCCAGTGTGGAGCTCGGGGGCTGGGGGAGCAGAGCTTGGTGGCAGAGAGGGAAAGCTGATTCCTTGGAAAGCTGCTTCCTTGGGCAGCTCTTCCCTGTGGTGTGGGAAGGCAGCCAGCCCTGCGAGCCTGGGCAGCACAGGGATGCTGCCAGTTCTCAGCTCCTCACCAACACATTGAGGTTCTGCCAGTAAAAGGGGGGACTTTGATCACAGAATTTCCTCTTTTGATCTTGTCCCTCAATGCATTGCTTCCCCTTCAGTATTTTGTTTTTTCAGGGCTCTGTTTTCTCCCTGAGATTTTACATTGTTGCTACAATATCTGAGCACACAAGAGGTTCGTCTGGATGGATTTTCAGAACAGCTCCAAATTCAGCAGTGGGGTTATTTTTCAAAATCCAGCCTCTGTAATGTTCTCTGAATGCTGGGAAATCTGGTCCTTGCCTCCTCCGGGGACTCCAGGCTGGAGGTTTTCTTACCTGCCTTACTTTAGCTGCTTGTGGTAGGAGTCTGGTCTCCTTGTTGTTCCTCTGAGCTCTTGTGAGGGAAGGGCTCCTCAGAAGGCAAGTCAGAGCTCCTGATTATCCTGACTTTCCCTCTGACAGCTTCAGGGCTGGCTGTTGAGTCCCCTAAACCCACTGAGCATCTCCAGTTAGGTCTTGGTGGGCTTCTCCCACAGGCCTGTGAGAGGAAAATAGCCCAAGGTCCCTGAGTGGTCTTTGCTTTGGGAAGATGCACTTGTGTGGCCACTTTTCCTGCACAGCCTGGAGCCCACTGCATGAAGTGCCTCTCCAGCTGCTGTGTCCCACACAGGCTGCCCTGCAGAGGCTTCGGAGTCATTTTTCAACTCAGGTAAAAAAACAATACAGGAAAAGGAGAGGGGTGGGTGGATGGAGGGTCCAGCCCAGCTGGGGAGGGCAGTGCTGGGGGTGCTGGGCTGGAGCTCTCTCTGAGGGTACTTTCTCTCAAGTTTTGCTGCAAACATTTGTGTCCCCCCCTGGTGCAACGTGTGCTGTGTGTGTGCTCTCCTCTGGCCCTGCTCCTGCCTTGCTCCCACGGGAGGGAAAGGGGCCCTTCCTCCTCCCGTGGAACATCTGTCTCTGCTGGTTTGTGTTGGCTCGTGGCACGTGTCAGATGTTGCTGGCAGAAAAAAGGTGGTTGTCAGTCTGCACCAGGGAAAACTGCTGCTTCAGGGCAGGACTGAGGAGCCTGAGAGAGTGGTTTGCTGTTTCTGAGCAAATCAGCAATTTGTGTATTCTGGGACGTGGAGGTCGCAGCTGGAAAAGGCAGTGGCACATCCTGAACCCTTTGGGGAAGAGGGAGAGCAATGGCCATCCCTTCACTCCTCATAATCCCCACAGATGTGTACAACAATCTGGGAAATTCCCTGAAGCAGTAACACCCCAAAGGGTGCTGGGCTGCAGTAGCACAGGAAACAAAGAGCTTGGGATCTGCCAGTTCCTGTGAGAACCTTTCATCTTTCCACCAAGCAGAGTGAAAAGGTCATGTCCTCCCTCCTTCCCAGGCTGCTCCTGTCCCCTCAAGGTTCTAGGACAGACCTGTCACCTGTCTGGAGGGAAAGAGAAATGCTCTGTTCTCCCCTTCCTGAGGGACAGGGATCCCAGGTCACCCAAAACACCACCTGACCAAGCAACGTTGCTGACACTAAACCTTTCAAGCTTCTTTCCTTGGTTTTTAAACAAAAACAGCCAAGAAATTCTGCACAATATTTGCTGTCTGTATTAACTGAGAGTGTCTTTGGGCCGCTCAATAGCAGTGTTTTTTGAATAATTTCTGGTGGGGGGGGGAAAGTATTTATTTATTGATTGTACCTGACTGTGTGTCCTTGTGTGCTGGCGTGTGAGTGCGTGCTGTTGTGCAAATGGAGATAGAAATTTGCAATGTTATTTATGATATCTTGTAAATGTTTACCAGAGAATTGTGTCTATATATAAAATATATACAGTATAGAGAGAAAATATGTGAACTAAGTGGGTTATTTTTTGAGGGGAGGGGTGAGAATCTTTTGCTTCTAAGAACTGTGTGGTTTCTATAGCACCTATTCCATGATGTGCCAATCTGTCACTGTCCCTGTGCTTGGGAGAGTTGTTCTGGTGGGGCAACAGGAAGCTCTGAGCAGAGCCACCATCACCTCCTCATTTTGGCTTCATCTTGGTTCTGACTTTAAGACTGGACAAGAGGAAAAACAAGAAAGGAGGGAAAAAATAATATTAAAAAGCTTTGTTTCAGCTGTGTTGCTGGGCAACTTCTTGTGCTTGTGGGGACCCACAGTGAGACCCCACCAGGAGCCTGGGGCTCTCTTTGATGGTTAAAAGCTGCTGAGAAGCTGAAAAGCAAAGGTTTTGCTGTGCAGCTGTTTGTGGGTCTTCTCTGGCCTCAGCCTCTCCTGCCTGGCTCTGTCCCCCCTGCTGGATCCCCATGAGATAAAGCCTTGCTCTGGAATTCTGACAGGGGAAATCGTGGCCCTGGAAGCCAGCAGGGATCTCTCCCAGCTGTGCAGCCAAGGATGGCCTGTTTGCCACGCAGGAGAGGCCTGTCACCAGGCTTGTCCATATACAGTAATCTTGTCTGGCCCCTTGGGGAAGAGGAATGTCTCATCCCAGCAGCTCTGTGCAGCTGAAATCCCCCCCACAATGGCACTGCCAGCCCAGGACTATTTTAGCCTGTTGTTGGCTCTGTGGGAAGAGGGACTGGAGCTCTGTGCCTTAAACTGACAGAGGGCAGGATTACATTGGATTTTAGGAAGAAATTCTTCACTATAAGGCACTGGCACAGGTTTTCCAGAGAAGCTGTGGCTGCCTCATCCCTGGAAGTGTTCCTGGCCGGGTCAGATGGGGCTTGGAGGAACCTGGGCTAGTGGAAGGTGGCCCTGCCCATGGCAGAGGAGGGAATTAGGTGATCTCCAAGTTTCCTTCCAGCCCCAACCATTCCATGGCTCCACACCTTCTGAGGAGACTGCTGCATTCTGCCCTGGGTGCAGCAAGGGTTGCATGAGCTGCCAGCCCGTGTTCCCTGCTCCTGTCACTCCAGAGCTGAGCCTGAGGAGGGATGGGCTCCACGGGCTGAGTTCAGCTCCCATCACACCCTCCCTGAGCACCCACATTGCTGTGGGGTTTGTCTCAGGCTTGAGCTGCTGAGCTCAGATAATTTCAGTGTGTGTAAATCCACTGAGTGTTTGTGTCCCGGTCCTGTGTTCCCCTGAGGGAGTGACAGATGGATTCTCTTCCTGCATTTGAGCTTTCTCCTCATGCAACCCTCCAACAAGCTCCTGGTACCCATCTCTTTTGGTGTCGCCTGTGCAGACCCTTTAGCAGTTGTCTTTGTTCCGAAATGTGTGATTTTTCTAGGAGTTTTTCCTCTTGCTGTGTTGAGTCCCTGAATCACTTTGCTGTGAACATTTTTCATGAAGACTGAGAGGGTTTTTTTTTTTTGTGGGGGAACTTCCTGCTGCCTCCCTGTCCTGCTCTCATCCAGCCCCTGGCATGGGGAATATCCCTGAACTCATCCAGATGCACCTGGTAGTGCAATGTGAGCCACCAGGTGTCAACCCTTGTCACTGACAGGTGAAAAAAAAGGCTGAGGAACTATTGAAGAGGTGGGTTGGAGTCCCAAAATCCCTAGAGACACAAGCCTTGGGGCCAAGAGCAGTTTCTGGGATGAAGTTCTTCTTATTCTTTGTTCATTATTTATTTATTACTTACTTTCTCCCATCTCTTTCCTGGATTATCCTGAGGTTGGTCCCCTGCACTGGGAACCACTGTAGCCAATGGGCCCCTGACCAGGGGTGGGACAAGTTTTGGGATTCTCATCCCCTAAGTTTGCTTTTGAAATATCTTAAAACATCTAAATCACTTTTCTCTAGAGGCACAGTGGGAGCCTCTGAGCCTTTGATCAGCAGGACCAAAATGATCATGTCATTAAAACCTCTGTCTTATTTCTCATTCCATTTGGGAATTTCCCTGAGTACTGAGCAGTTCTGGACTTGTCTTCAGCATTTTACTGTTGTGTGAGCACAAATTGATAGAGCACAATGATAGAGATGGAGTTCCAACCCTTCCTAGCCCTATGGAAGGATTAGAACTCACCAGAACCTGTGTCAGAAATTCCTATAAAAGCTTTTCCAGGCACCCTGAGGTAGATCAAATGCCACTGATTGTGTCCTGCTTGTCCACTCGAGCTCAGCATCCTCATTACCCCGAATAAGCAATATTTCGCTGATTAAGGCATCTAACCAATTGTGGTCCTCAGTGAGACCACATTTCTGTCCTCTGGTGGCCATGTGAGCCACAGCTGAGGCCATTTGGTGCCACAGCCACACGTTGACACAGCTCAGTGTGTGGCTTCCTTCCCAACTTTGCCCGAATCCTGAACTTCCCGGAGAATGCAGGCGGTCGGAATAGCTGTGGAAGTCTTTTAATGTGTCCAATCTAATCTAATTTCTGATTTAATTTTAGATTGCTGATAAGCATATTCCACCTTAAATTCCTGTCCAGTAGTTTAATAGCTTCCTTTTACAGATGGATTTTGCACATGGAGGCTGAGCAGAGCCCATGGATGGAGCAGCAGGGGACGGTCCCTTCTCCATGGTGGCTCCTGAGCCATTGGCAGTGGGACATGACCAGGAGCAGGGGCACTTTGCAAGTGCTTTGATGAGGGGGGGAAAAAGCTTTTATCCTTTTATGGTTTTAAAAACCATTTGTCTTTTTTTTTAGACTTCTTTTTTTCCCCTTCTTCTTCTTATCTTTTTTTAAAATGAATTAATGCTAATGATTAAACTATGCACAAGATCTTAAATATGTGGAAGTTTTAGGAGGAATGAGTATGGCTCTGCTGCTAAGGGTGATAAAGAATTGAAAATCCTGATCCTGGATACCGGGAGACTGAAAATGTCATTGTTGTGACTGTGTAAGATTGACTCAAATTCTCAGAAATTCATTCTCTCTGGAGAGTAATTCCCAGAAACCAGGGAAGAAATTGTTTTCCCAAACAGAATTAACGAAAAGCTTTGAAAATGCAACGTGGATGTAACCTCAGACCCACGATTGTCACTTCCCTTGTTCCAGGAGTGCTCTGGAGAGCTGGGCAGAGCGATAAGGTGTGACAGCCATCGTGGGGGCTCTCTGGGACAGGGAATTACCCCTCAGCACAGGGATTTGAATGTGTCTGGTGTCCTGGCATTAGACTTTTCTGTTGCCCTACACAGAATTGCTGCTTTTCTCTGTTGGATGCCATTTTGGTCTCTGGGAGTTGCTCGATCTGAGCTTAACGAGCACTTAAAGCTTTTAATCTATTTGTAGAAGTGCTGCTAATGTTCTTAGATTATCTGAATTCCACACTGTGGTATAATAATCTGTTTTATATTATTTTATTCATGCTTTTGGGTTGTTTTTTTTTTTAAATGTAAACTGTTCCTTATTGTTGTTGAGAAAGAAAAATTAAAGCTCTATTCTCTATGGTTAATGTATTTTCAAATCAATCAGATCCTGGTGGTTCTTTCTGGTCCCTGGGAAGGCAAGCGAGCGGGGATACCCTGAGCTGGGAGTGCCCAAAATGCTCTGTATTTCCACACTGCTCCCAGACTCCAGAGTCCCCCTGTCGCTTGTGGTGAGTGTCCCCTGTGCTGGGGGCCCTGCTGTCACCTGGGCTCCTTTTTGCACCCCCCTTGCCCTCGTGGTCCTCGCTTTCCCCCATCCCCATCCCTTGGGCTGCTCAGTCCAGCTTTGCTGACCCCGTCCCTCTGGGCAGATGTGTGGCAGTGCCACCTCCTTGGCTCTGCTGGCACTGTCACCTCTGTCCTTTCTCTTGCTGTACCCCCCTGGAGTGTGGAGAATTTAAACTGATGGTGAAACGGAGCAGCTGAAGAGGAGGAAAAGCACAGGGAAAGGGCTGGGCCAAGTCCTTGGTGCTGCGTGGAGCGAAGGTGGGGAGGTGACAAAGGGCCCTGGCACGGTGGCAGCCCAGAGCTGGGACATGTGGTGGTGGTTTGTACCTGTGTGTGGTTCTGTGCTGCCAGGTGAGCCGTGCAGGAGGCGAGGGAGTGCATTCTGCAACGCTGCTCAAAATGACCTTGGACTTGATCTCGTTCTCCCGCCTCGGTAATTCCTGGATCAGTCTCCAGACCTTTAAACTGGCAGTGATGGGATGGGCTGTGGTGCCTTTCTTGCAGGGAACAGGAGGGACAAGCTTTTTGTCAAAAACGTGAGGAGGACAAGCTGACTGTGGTCCCTGCCCCTGCTCAGGGCTGGCACTTGTCACCCTCCTGGACTCCACAAATCCCTGGGTGCTTGTGGGTCTTCCAGCTGTTCCATGGGGGAATGCCATGGGTGGGAATAGGGAAAGGGTGACCCCAGCCTCCTTTCTGTGGTGTCAGTTCCTGCACTGCACTTGGAGGCAGCAAGGGGGTCCACATCACCCCAATGTCGTGTTTTACAGAATTTAACTGCATTTCTAAAAATGGGAAGGCAAGGAAGGCTGGATGCTCACTCCAGATTCCTGCCTCTACCTACTTTTGAGAAGAGGCTTAATTAAATAAATCCTGGTATTTAATTAATCCTTAATATGTTTGCTTCTTGAGGCATGTTTGCTCTAATGGCCCAGCCCCAGTTTCCAGTGCAGGATGAGGTTTGCAGGGAGCTCACAGCTCAGAACTTCAAAAGCTGATGAAGACACTCCCTAAACACGCAGAGTTTGCAAAATGTCAGGGTGGGATTCAACCAGCCCTTGCAAATGTGTTAATTACCTGATATTAATTGGCAACCTAACCACCAGAGGCCACATTCCCAAGGTGCCAAAGCAGGAATGTTCTGTGTTCTGGTGTGGAGAGGCTGGCGAAAATCCTGCCGTTCAGATGGAGGAAAGTAAATGATCCTAAAAGTGAATTTCATTAATTTTTAACTTGGGATAGTTTCTCACAAAAGCAGCTGTCCTGAGGTTGTGCTTTGATGTGCATGGAAATTTCCATCAGTTGCCACCTCCATGCAGTGCAGGAGACAGCAGCTGGTGGAGCAGCTCCAGAGGTGGCAGCTCTGTCCTGTGCAGGAAGAGAAACCATTCCAACCCTTGCCAACAAAGGCTCCTCAGGAGGTGCTCACCATCACCTGGGGTTGGATTATGGGAGCTCCTCCGAGGGGTGCTGGCTGCCCCAGGACTTTCCATGCCCTGTTTTCATCCTCTGCTCCACGAGCCCAATCCTTTGGCTCCGGGGTGGCTGTGGCACAGGGCTGGGTGTGATGGGGGGCACTGGAGGCTGTGCTGGTGAGCCCAGCTGTGAGGGCTCGTCCTCACACACCCTCCTGCCAGGCTCAGGCACGTGGCACCAGAGCCAGGAAGAACCCACAGTATTTGTAGCCCTTGTTAACATGCATGAATGGACACGCTGAGTCCTGGCACAAACATCTGCCCCGGTGGGTGCTGTCCTGGCAACACCCTGCCTTTAAGGTGCTCCAGCACCTGTTTCAGAGAGGCCTTTTCCAAAGGAGAATGAAGCTGAAAATTCAAAGGCTGATCCACAGCTGTAGCAATCCCTGGGCAAATCCTGGAGAGAGGCACAGTTTGTACAGGCACCACCACCTGAGTGATGCAGGGTAAGGGGCTGACAGCCTTGGGACCCAGCCCAGCAGCACTGGGGGCTGGAGGACTGGACAATGGGGATTTTGCTGGCCTGGGATTGGGAGTGTCAGGGCAACACAGAGTGGTTTGGGATGGAAGGGACCTTAAAGCCCATCTCATTCACAGGGACACCTTCCACTGTCCCAGGTTGTTCCAAACCCCATCCAACCTGGCCTTGGACACTTCCAGGGATGGGGCAGCCACAGCTTCTCTGTGCCAGGGCCTCCCCACCCTCACAGGGAAGGATTTCTTTCTAAACTCCTGTCTAAACCTCCCCTTTGTCAGTTTAAGTTCTCCTTTTGTTTGCTTTGAGCGCAATGACTGAGGTGGAGCAATCCATGCTCTGGCATTTCCAGTGAGCTGTGGATGTACCTCACAGCCATGAAAAACCAGCTCAGATCCAGGAGACAACAGCACAGGGATGTGTTAAGCCAGTCCTTAAGCACAAGGAAGTATGGTGCTTTTTCCTGGAGCATTTCTCAGGAAGTGAAAGCATTTCTGCAGGGCTTTGGCAGCCGTGTTGGAATGACATGTGAGTGCTTAGGAGTTATCAGAGAGCTCTGTGATAGTGCAGCACCAAGATTATCTGTGCTGGTTCAGTGGATTTTCTGAGCAGTTTCCAGGACTTCAGAGAGGTTGTTGGGGAGGAAGATGCTGCCGTCACTGCGCACAGCTCGGGGTTCAGTCTCTGGTTTAGTGACTGACCTGGCCCTTGGGTGGATGAGTTTGAGCTTTTTTTAGTTCAGCAAATGGAACACAGATCCTCGGCTTTATCGCCGTGACTAAGGACGTGTTGTTGTTGGCTGAGTTACAGGAGTGCGCTGAAATCTGAGTCACTCTTCTTCTCGGGAAAACAAAAGCAGGCTCCCCGGAAATCTGCATCCCTTTGTTCTCCCCACAGCCCCTCAAGTCCGGCCATGTGCTGTTGGTTGATAGCACAGGGATCAGGATGGGGCCACGTCCTCACCCAAACCAGTGCAGACAAAACCACCAGGGATTATGTAACTGGCAACAATCCCACACCCACTGGTTCTTCCCTCTGTTGCACTTAAACCTCCGTGACGGTGCAATCTAACAACTCCTTCCTACTGGAGAGCATTATACATACAAATTTGACACTCAATTATCCTTGTTTTTTAGTCAAGGATTTCTTGGCTATGGCTGCTTTCAGCAGCTGAGGTTTGACAGTCTCTGCCTCCCCAAACCTCTCCGTTCTGGAGGAAGAAATATTGTGTGGACACCACAGTGTAATCCCACAGGCACTGTGCCCCCTTGGAGGGGTGATGCCCTTTCCAGAGCCTGGCTGAGCTCAGCCTTCACAAGGACATTGGGCTGTGTGTTTAACAGATTATTCCCTTTAAAACAGGACATTGTCTCCTGCTTTCCTTCTCCCAGCCCTGTTCCTGAGTCAAACTTGAGGATGGGAGAGGCAGCAGTGGGGCCCCATGGCCAGTGGGGTTTCACTGGGGAGGCAGTGCCAGGGCTGTGCCCTCCCTGAGCCTGGCACTTGCTCTCTGTGTACCTCTGCACTGATTTCCATGGTGGATGAGCAAGAAGAGGTGGGAGAGGAGCTTTTAAGGACGGCTGCCGTGGTGGTGATGAGGAGTGGGAGGATTTCCTGCTTTCCTTTACGTAGATTATATGTAGTGGGCAGTGGAGCACCTTCCTGCAGTGCTCAGTGCCTGAGCTCCTGCCTGTTTCCTCCTGGGGCTCATCCTGAGCTGTCACCAAGATTTCTGGCTTTTGTTGGAGCAGTTACCTGGTGGAAGGTTGCAAGGCAGGACACTGAAGTGCTTCCCTGCTGAGGGCCAGAGCATTTCAACGCCACGTGGGCCTGGGAAAGGTAGCAGGGGAATACTGGAAGATCAGTGTTCCCCTGACCCAGACGGGCTGTTTTTGCATACACCTCCACCTGTTCACATAACAGGAGCAACAGGCTCAGCAGGAAGAGATGGAGACTGCTCCTGGCTGGAACAAAGGAGGGGATTTTGTCGCACTCGCTGAAGTCAAGCAGGAGTGAGACAGAACAGGAGCAGGAGCTGGGGGGTCTGCCTGCCCCACCCCCCCCCACGGTGTTTGTCCCTGCCCTCAGGTGTGCAGGTGTGTCATGGGCAGTGTCCATGTGCCATTTGCAATTAACCCGTTTCTCCACTGCAGGGCACTGACAGACTGTGTGAGAGGAGCTAAATCACCAGAGCAGCCCCACTGGTGCACTGAACATTCCCTGGTATTCCCTGGTTTATGCCATTCTTAGCTCAGTTCTGAAAAGATCGCAGCCTGGAAGTTAATTGTATGGTGGAGAGGAGAAACAGTGGCATTACTCATCTGAAGAGTGGAACCTTTTGTTTGAAAACTGTGTCTGAAGAATGGAAACTTCACAGATAAGGGACCTGTCATTCTTTTCTGAGTGCAGGCACTCCTTCAGTGTATATTGCTGCTTGTGATCCCTCTGACGGCTCCAGTGAAGTCATAAAACAGAGGGTCAAAGCTCAGATGTCTGCAAGGTGGGTCTGGCAGTGTCTGTTCACTATTGCCATCCACACCGCAGGGTGGAATTACAGCCCTAATTCATATACATGGGGTGAGAGGCCAGGGCTCTGCATTTAACTCTGCCCCTATTGGGGTCACCTCTGCTCTGCTGAGCGCTGATAAACGCAGTGGGAGAAAGATTCATGAAGGGTCTCAGGGGGGAACAGAGAACAGGGGAAGAACCTTTCCAGGAGCCAGGGCTGTGCCACGTGTCAGGTCCTGTCCTTGCCCTCTGCTCACTGCAGGACACTCAGTGTGGTGTTGGGGTGTGTCCAGGGAAGGGAACAGAGCTGGGAAAGGGTCTGGAGCACCAGGAGTGGCTGAGGGAGCTGGGAAAGGGGGTCAGCCTGGAGAAAAGGAGGCTCAGGGGGGACCTTGTGGCTCTGCACTACTCCCTGACAGGAAGGTGCAGCCAGGTGAGGGTCAGGCTCTGCTCCCAGAGAACAAGGGACAAAACCAGAGGAAATGGCTTCAGGCTGTGCCAGGGGAGGTTTAGATTGGATATTGTGGAAATTTCTTCATAGAAAGGATTGTCAGCCATTGGAACAGACTGCCCAGGGAGGTTTGGAGTTCCATCCCTGAAGGGATTTAATGGACATGTCAATGTGGAGCTTGGAGACATGGGTGGCCTGGGCAGTGCTGGGGTTGGACTTGATGGTTTTAGAGGGCTTTTCCAACCCAAATAATTCTATGATTCTACAGGAGCAGCAGCAGTGGGGTGGCAATTCTCCTGCCTGGTGCAGGGCTGGGGTGCAAGGGCTGTCTGTTCTGGCCGGGGGGTTCCCCTCTCCCCAGTGCAGCACTGCTGGTCTCACACTCTGTACTGGCCCCACACTGCAGCCATTCCCTTTCCCACAGAGGCTGGGGGTGTCCCCAGGGCAGGAAGGGCTGGGAGAGGGTGAGGATCTGGCCCCTGAGGCCCTGCACTGGTCGGTCCCAGGCCTGCTCCGTGCCCGGCTCTGCCCTGCGGCGCTGCCATTCCTGCCGGAGCAGCTCCTGCCCGGGGCCTGCTGCAGCTTGAACCAGCCCGAGTTTCTGTGGCCACTTTGAAGCTCCCAGGTCTCATCTCCCCGGGCATTCACAAAGGCACCCGGCTGAGGCTCCTCCTCATGCAGTGGGAAACAAGGCAGCAGCTCCTTGGGAACACTGGCTGCTCCCTTGAAGTGTCCATTTGAATGCAGCTCCCAGGGCTATGGAGCCTCCGGAGCCTGGTGTGCCACTGTGAAGGTGTTTTTGTGGAGGGAGCTGCCATTAAGCGGCTCCTGAATAACTGATCAGGCGCTTTCCTCGTTCCCTGTGACTTGCTGAGAGCCCCATGTGCTGGAGCAGGGGTTCCCAGCCATGGGTGGGACAAGAACTGCTTCAAAGAGGTGTAAGAGGCAGGAACACCCTGCTTGCAGAGGCACTGATCCAAGCCATGGATTGCCCTCATCCGTGCCGGAGCTGCAGGGAGGGTGCTGGCGGGTGGCTGAGGGGATGGGTTATGGCTTGGCTTCTGGAAAAGTGAAAAGGCAAATGAGTCATGGAATTGGGATTCCTTTGTGTGGTGGAGATAAAAGGGTTGCTAAGGTGGGGAAAGCACCTATATTATCCTGATTTGGGAGCAAGGGGGGAAGCTGTGGGAAAGTGATCTTAATTTAAATGGGATGTGGGTGGGAACAGAGGAGGCGAGGCAAGCTCCATATTCCTGCTGCTGTTACAGGGCTGGATGTTTTTGTTGCTGAAACTTTTCCTCTTGCTCCCATTCATTCACCTGCTAAGATGCCGTTACAGTGACTCTGTATGGCTCACTTGGAATGGATCATGGAGAGATCCAGTGGCTCCACTGGCTTAGAACCCCTGTGCCTGCAACAGGAGATTTGGGCTGGTTAAAGGCAGATAAGTGGGTTCCCCATGGAGTGCAGGGACACAGGACTTTCCTGGTGCTGCCTGGTCTTCCCTTGTCCTGCCAAGAGCTGAGAGGAGGACATGGAGATGCATTTCCTTTGTGCCATGGCATCACCCTGGCCTGTGGCCAGCCCATCATCCATACTCTCCTTCCTCCTGCTGTGAGTCATGGCCTTGTCTCAGAATCGACTTTGGCCTCCTTGGCAGGGAACCACACCTTTGGTAATGACAAAAAGCAGCATTTGGAGCTTTTGAACTGTGACAGCTGTGGCATGGAGAGGATGCCAGTGGGCAGATCCCATGACTCCGGTGCCATTCCTGAGTGGGGGACTGAGGAGGAACACTCCTTGGTCTGAGGAAAAATGTTCCCTTTCTGATTCTCTCTGCTCTGAGGCAGTGTTCCCTGGACTGGGCTGCCCTGAGGGTGACAGAAGGACAGCGGTGGCCAAGGGGCTGGCACTGGTGGCCACAAAATTGGATTTTTTACCTGGTGTGCAACAAGCCAATAACCACACACTTGAGAGAGACATTGATTATTTATTTCAGGGTTGTCCAGCCTGGGTGCTCAATGTATTCCACAAATCCAGCCCACCCCACCAGACTTTCCTGCTATTATTTATACGCAGAAACTCAGAGTAACTAACTTTCCAAGCACAATCCTTTACTAGGATTTGTCAGTAATTTCTATAGAAGTTGCTTCTCCACATGCCCAGGGCAAGGGTCTTTACCTGGGCAGGGTTTTTCTAACTTGTGCGTGATTTTTATTATTATAACAAACACAGTTCAGCTATAGAATGTACCAGCTTTGAAAGTTACCAGTGTTTACACAAACATTCATCAATATCTTCATTCATGTCCTTAAAACTAAACCTTGTTAGTTTCAGGGTGTCCCCGACTTAGGGAAGCAGCTGTTGCCTCTTCCACTGATTAGAATCATGGAATCCCAGAGCAGTTGTGGTGGGAAGGGCCTTCTGGAGATCATCCAGTCCAACCCCTCCGCCAAGGCAGGGTCACCTGCAGCAGGTGACGCAGAATTGCATCCAGGTGGGTTTGGAATGTGTCCAAAAAGGGAGACTCCGTGCCCTCCCTGGGCAGCTGTCCCAGTGCTCGGCACCCTCCATGGAAAGAGCTTCTTCCTCATATTGAGGTGGAACTTGTTGTGTTAACTGCTCCTTGCCACCGGGCACCACTGAGCAGAGCCTGGCACCATCCTCCTGGCACACGATTTGAGATATTTGTATGGATTGATGAGATTCCCTCCAGCCTTCCCTTCTCCAGACTGACCAGGCCCAGCTCCAACAGTCTCTCCTCATCACAGAGGTGCTCCAGATCCCTCAATATCCTTGTGGCCTCTGCTGGACCCTCTCCAGTAGCCCCCCTTTTTTTTTGTCCTTGTCCAGAACTGGACACAATAAGATAACCTTGACACATCCCGCATTTTCCAACGCTGCCCACACCCAGCCGCCGTCCCGCGGGACGGGCGGGGCCGGGACTCGAACCCGGGTTCCGAGCGGAGCAGGTGGAGCGGGGCGGAGCCAATGGCCGCCGCGCTGCGCGGGGGAAGCCCCGCCCACGGTCCGCACCGCGCGGTCACCATGGCAACAGCGGCGCTTCCCGCGGGGCCCCGCGGCCGCNGGGAAAGGCCGCTGCGCGCCCAACTTCACTTCAAGCAACTTCCCCGGTGCGGGCGGAGCCGGCGCCCGGTTTTGCGGAGGGAGCAGCCGGTGGTTTGGCCGGGTAAGTGCTGCTGGCCGTGGCCGCGGTGAGGGGCGAGGCGGCGGTGGGACAAAGGCGGTCAGTGCCCGCTCACCCTTAGGGCCGGCACGGGAAGCCCTTCCCCGCTTCCCCGGGGCGCTTCGCCCTCCTCGCCGGCTCCGGGGGAACGGGGGTCCCGTGCCGTGGGGTGCGCTCGCCGCTCCCGCGTGGCCCCTCGCCCTGCCGCCGGACCTCCTGGCTGCTTCTTCCTCGCTGCGTCAGAGCCAAGGGCTCGTGTCCTCGTGTGTTGAGAAGAGGGGGAAAAACGCCCCTCCGAAAAAACCCGCTCTGTGGTTCTAATGCAGCTGCTGCTGGTGCGGAGGGGTTGTAGGTGGTTTTTGGTGTTGTTGCTGGTGGCTCTGAGGATTAGAGCGTAATTTTGTAATCCACGAGGGGTTGCAATTATCTGTTCCTCGCTGGATTAGGGATGATAATGTGCTTGGAGGTCTTAAATGGACAAATAAAGATGCTCCCCCTTTCTCCCCCTGGTTTACAGCCGGGCGACGGCTCCTTGGGCAGAGCAGGAGGGATTCAGGCATTCCCGAGAGTGGTATGTGACTCGTTAATGCCTTGGATTTCAGGAAATATATTATCTGCTCGTTACAATTACTTTGAAGTGCCAGTTTAAAGTCATCATGCTGCTTCTTTTTAATTGAAGATGCGCATAGCTTTGTTGGCATCGTGTGTATGTAGAATCTCAGCATAGTTTGGGTTGGAAAGGATCTTAAAGCTCATGTCATTCTAACCCCCCTGCTAGGGACATATATTTTTGTTTTGGAAGCACTGGGGTGGACAGATTTGTGTTGTTCTGGTGATAGGCAGCTCATTTGTTAATTTTTCCTCCTAACTCCAAATCCAAGCGGTTTATATGTGCACGGAGAGGCGTGGAGTGCTGCTTCTGGGTGCAAATAGCTGGTCCAAAAGATCACGTGGAGGTCAGTTCCCTGAATTTGCACGGAGTTCTGCGCTCGGATTTGGGAGGGAGCAGCACTGGGATTCTGGACGGGTGAAGCTAATCAGTGAAATCCCAGAATTTCCTGTGTGGTGCTGCGCGGAGCTGGGTGGAAAGCTTTGCCTTCCTGAGCCCGCCTGCAGCATTGTTGCTGTTCTTGCCTTTCTCCCGTCTGGAGGTGGGAGATTAATCCCGTGGATTCAGGTATTGACTTGACTTCTATTTCTGTGGCGTAATCCGGGTGATTCTGATTCGTGTGTGGGGAATGGGATTAGGGGAAATCACACTTGGCAGATGGAGGAGCTCTTCTGTGCCATTAGGAGATATTGTAACCTTTGATTATACCCGCAGGTCTGGTAATAGAGCTCAGGCTCTTCGGGGTTTGGTAAAAGAATTCCATTCCAGATCAAATATTGCTCATGATAAATTACTGGGATCACATTAAAGGAGCTGCAGCAAACAGAAATTGGTGTTTTGTCCAAACTGGTGCTTTGCTCCAGGGTGGTAATTGCAGGCAATTTTCCCTGTCTGCTGAGGGGTAAACTCTGTTTCCAGGGTAACTGGGAAGTTGTTCAGCTGCTTCTGAGGTACTTTTTGCCAGAGCTGAAGGTTGTTGGCATTTTCTTTTCCTCGTCTCTCCTCCACAAACCAGAAGGATTTGCATCTTTCTAACGACCACATGAAAATGGGAGTTTTCTTTGTTTTCCTGTGACGTTTGCAGGGTGTGGTAGGGAAGCAGACAGTTGTGTGGCAGAAATGCTAATAAAGTTGCCTGGCAGCTTAATTCAGGTAAAGACTTTCAAAAAAAAAAAAGAAAAGGAAAAAAAATTCAAGAATTTATAAACTTTCCCCCCTCTTTTGTTTTTTTTGGTTAGTGTTTTCTTCACAGTGTGCTCTGCCTTTTCCTGTAAAAATTATCAGGGATTTTTGTTAGTAAGTAAAGCTATAAAGCCTTTGTGCTTCAGAGTAGTTAAGGAGGTTGGAATCCTATTTAAATAGACGTTGTAGCCTGTAATTCCCTTTTGATAGGTGTAGAGTTTATTGAAAAATGGGCGTGTAAACTTTTCCTCTGTTTCAGACAATGCCCTGGGCTAACTCTAAGCTAAGTGTTTCCTTCCCAATGTATAGAAGACACAGCTCCAAGTCACTCTGGAGTGTCACAGAATGGAAAGTCCCTGAAAGGAGGCAAAGTCTAGGCCTGTTTCCAGCTCGAATACTTTGGTTTGTCATTTTTTGCTGTCTCATTTTATATGTGGGTAGTAAAGGACGTGCATGGCCCCAGCCCTGGGGTTGTGCTCACGCTGCAGGTCTGGAGCTGCTGCTCTGATGGCAGGAGAAAGGGCACAGTACCCATCTGTGCTCCTCCTCACGCGGCCCTGGCCTGACGAGATAACCAGGGATTCGGAAAATTTCCATGGCTGATGATGAAGCAGTTTTTCCCTCTGCCATACCGAGGCTTTGTGTAGCTGCAGGATTTTTTTTTTTTTTAATTTATTTATTTTAATTCCATTTTCAGCCATGGGGGCAGCACCATCACCTTGGGTGTTAATTGAGCCCCTTGCGTGTGCAGACTCCTCTGGCAGTGGCATTAGGCTTCCCACATGCCTGATTTTTACCAAAGGGAAAAAACCCAGTTGCAACTTGAAAATAGGCTTTAATGAAAGCAGGAATTTCAGCCTTTGTGTTTCATAAGTTTACCAGCCTTTCCTGCCCCATGTGCTCAAGGTGACATTCAGACCACATGTGAAAGAAGCAAGTCCAGACCAGCAGGTCCCAGGTGGATGGAGAGCTCAGCTATTCCTGCTCCTGGGATTCTTTGCACAGCTCTGTGATTTTGCTTGGGTGTTGCCCTGGACTCTGCTCCATTCAGCACTCATGTTTCTCTGGCTATTAGATAATTTTGAAACCAGTCCTGTCACCTGCCCTCTCTTTGGCACGTGTTTGGTTACTGCAGAGTGAAAAAGGAGCTCAGTCTCTGTGGTGAGGAATGTGTTGTTCTTTACTCCTTGGTCCTTGCCCTGGAGTTACTCCGTGTTTGATTGTTGCTTATGGAGCTTTCTCCCTTCTGGCAGGTTTTCCAAGTAATATGAGAATCAAATTGATATGATTTGTCTGTCCTTGAGTTTGTAAACAGAGATAAGAAATCTTCTCATTGCAGTGTAGTGTTGCTTGTGGGGAGTGATGTGCAGATCAGGGACAGGACTTGGGATCATGTCAAAGAGGATTTCTCTGAATGTGTCACTTAGGGACACCTTATGGTTGTGACTTCCTCTCCTGGCTACTCGTGTGTTTAAAATTTGTGCTGGTTTCTTATCAGGGAGTTTCACAGATCAAGGTATTTTTCTAAGCCATGGAGTGTTTTCTCAAATTGATACTCCACAGAAGTTGATAACTTGGCACTGTTGCTTATCCAGGGGAAGTGTCCTTTGGCAGTGCATTGGTCATGCTGACTTGTGTGCTGGGTAGTTAGTGAAAAATTTGACTAGTAAAAGGGTGTGTCTAAATGTAGATTGGAGCGTTCTGCATCCATTTATGTGTGATGTCGTTGTTCTTTCCTTATTTTCAAGCTGTTTCTTTCAATGGGATTTTTTCTTGGATGACGTTTGAAGCCTTTCACTTCCCGAGCTGGGTGAATGTCCATGATGCTGTTTTTTGTGGGGAGGTGTGCAGCGCTGCAGCCTTTCTGCTTATTGATTTTATAAATCTATTTCTTAGGCTAGGAGCAGCTTGTTCAAGTCTCAAGTAGCAGGTGGCATTTGGAGAGGAAAGGACCATTCCAGTGAATCGTTTATGGAGCAGGAGATCCTGCTGTGTGCCGCGGGTTCTTGGAAAAGCGAGACTGAAATAAATGCTCGATCCTGCAAGCCCAGGCATGAGGCTTGTGGTGATGCTGTGAGCCCAGTCTGTATCACTGTGTTTGGTGCACAGGGGTGACTGGAACCTGGGAGTGTTGCAATGGTTTTTAGGTGTGTTTTTAGTTTTGCGTGTAGGAATTGCCCAAGGGCATTGTAGGGCAAAAGCCACAGAATTTTTGCTTTTGCTTCAGAAATCTCTTTAAATGAAGAGCCTACCCTGGTTGTGGTAGTAGGCTTTGCAGTGTAAACCACTGCGTGGTTGTCTTGAGCTCACAGCCAAAGAGACTGGAATAATCAGGAGAGCTGTGGAATTCTCTCCACAGCAACCAGTCTTGAATCCTAATCCAGCCCTCGGAGTGACCACAGGCTTGGTAGGTTTAACAACTTAACCAGAAGACTTCATGCTTGACAAACTCGAGATGCACCTGCCCTAGGCAGCTGGATGTACAGACTTTTCCTAAAAATGTCCAGGAGTTGGCTGTGGGGTTGCCTGGATATGTGCTTCCAGTGGGATGTGACTGCTGATTCCAAGGAGATGCTCTTCTTGCGGGGTTAGAAGTGAAGTTGGTTCTCTGTTCTCTTGTCCTTCACTGGCTCTCAGTGAGACTGAAGGACATTCTGAACTCTCAGGCCATTCTTTTCAAGCTGTGTTCCAGGAATAATTAAAAAATTAACAAGTAACAAAGCCAGAGCAAGTCAATTGCTCTTTGCCTTGAGAGGGCTTCTATAGGTGAAGAGGACTTTTCCATGTCTTGAGTTCTGTTATCTGGCAGGAAAAACAAATTCTTATGAAAACTTGGATATTGAGTGTTGCCAAAGCACACTAAATTTAGTGTGGTGACTGTTTTATCTATTTGCAGCTATTGCTTAAAAAAAAACCCCATTAATGTTTTCCCTTTATTTCTTGTGATTGGTATGACCTGAGCACCTGATCACAAAAGGATATTTAAGTCTACTGGGTGATGATTTTCCTCAGGCCTAGGTTTAAAGAATTCAGACTCTTAAAATTAAGCTGTTTGTTGGAGCATACTTTATCTTTAGGTTCTGTTCTCAAATCAAGGAGATTTATTTTCTTGGTTCCTGCTGTCTTTGGTTTGTTCTGGGAATATGTAATGCTGGAACTTGTGCAAACAAAGAAGCTTTCAAACAGCTTGGGGATATTTTTCAGTGCATCTGTATAAATAGGAGATCATTAATACATATTTTTGCAATGCCTTACATTGAGACAATGGGAGTTGAGTTTTCTTTTAACACTCTTCATCTCTACAAAACACGCTTGAGGAGAGGAAATGAATGTTTTCTGAGGGTTGTGTGATTGTGGTGGTGCAGTTTGAGCAGTCCAGAGCACAGAGGGTTATTATCCAAAACACTGCTTGTTTGTGGTTGAGTCATGTCCAATGAGCACATACTTAAACGCTGGGGGTGGGGGGATCTGGGCTCCTCTAAAGCCATTTACAGAGCTGTTCATTAAAAGTTCTTATCAGAATTAAGTGCCAAACCTTCCAGGTTTGGGCTAGAGTAAAGCCTCTGCTTGCCTGAAAGGAGATAAGTGTTGGTGTTGCAGCAGTGTGAGAACTGAAAGCCTCTTACTATTGTAGTAATTACGAGTCAGGATGGTCATTAGGCTGGTGTAACGAGCAGGAAAAGATAACAATTCAGTTGCTGGAGGTTTGGTATCTCCCCAGTTTCCACTTGGAGGGAAGAAGCTGCGCTCCAGCAGCCCCTCCAAAGAGCGACGCCGCAGCATGGGCAGCTTTGGAGTGAGGCTTGTACGCAGTTAGATGGGCTTTAATGTAGGGAGGGAGGAGATGTGAGCCTTGTTTCCAGGTCAAAACACCCCTTTCATTTGGTTGGGGGCTGGGAATTGCCAGGAGCCGAGTGGGCTGTTAACTCCAGCTCCGGGCTTGACCCAGTTCCTGAGCTCCGGGAAGCGCCTGTGCTCCAAAGGGACAATTCCAGCTCTGCTGCAGGATGCTGAGGAGATGGATGGCAAAGGCAGAAGAAAAAGAAGTTAGCTGCGTTCTGTTGTTTGAATCTCAACTAGGTGGGTTTAGAGCATTGGGGAGGAGGTGAAGAAGCGAGGACGCTTGACCTGTACTTGTTATTTTTTGTTTCATTCTGGTAGTTACATTTTAGCCTTCGTAGTTTCCAGGGGTACGAAACTGACAGTGGTTTTAGTGAAATGCACGAAAATAAGAGGATTTGTGTGAGCTTTTAGTGCTGCAACGTTGTTGCCATACACAGCAGCCTCTTCTGTTTATATTTTCATAGTGACTGTTTTTGTATTCACAGTATTGGTTAAATATGTGCTTTCAGTGCCTTTCAACAAGTGACGTTAATAAACGCCAAGTTCTAAAACTGGTTATTCCTGCTGTTGTAAAATGAGGACCATCATTATCTTACAGTGTTGGTGAGACTTTGAAAGGCACAAACAGGAGCAGAATTTTAAGTTTGTCCTTTTTTTGCTCTTTTAATGAGCTCAGCCTTCAGCCCGTGCTAGGCTTGGCTGTCTCAGTGCAGCCCTAGCACCGACGGCTCCTCTCAGGGAGGGAGCTGTGCCAACATTTAGGAGGGATGTTTATCTGCTGGGAGTATGTTCAACCATACAAGGCTTTCCATGGACAAAGCTGCCTCATCCATAACGAGCCCAGCAAAGCCAGGATGTGTTTTAAACGGAGTTGGAATTTCTGGCCCCTGTAACTGTTTGATATTTCATGAGAACACTGGGAATTCTTCATTGACCCAAACGAGCACAACAGGCCTTTCTGCTGAAGCTGAGCAGCACGGCTGGCTCGCTCCCTAACTGAGGGACCTTACAGAAATGTCACTGTTGTTATTGTTGTCAAACAGTGTCTTACTGTATTGGCACTATTGAATGTCAAATATTAGTGTAGTCTGTCATTAGAATGTTTTCAGCAACATGATGGCTGCAGAGTTATCTAAATACCATCCTGTTCCTGCTGTAAACATGATGCAGTGTGGGTTTTTTGCATATTTGAGCAGCAGTAACAGTTATTTCCAAGAGAATCTCTGGCTACCCCATCCTTGGAAGCGTCCAAGGCCAGGTTAGATAGGGCTTGGAGCAACCTGGTTTGTGGAAGATGTCCCTACCCCTGGCAGGGGGTGGAATGAGATGAGCTTTAAGGTCCCTTTTAAAACTTCTGTTCTTCTATAATAGATATATTCATTTATCCAAGTAGTATTAACTATTTCTAAAACATATGGATGTATCATAATTCTTACAAGTCATCATAATGTTCAGTTAATGTTCTTCACAAAATGAATATTTAAAAAAATAATTAAATCGTTGCAGCTCTGTGGCTGCTGCCTGCGAAGCAGAGATTAAATGAATCACTCTGATTAGGCAGAGTTTCCAGTACAACTTCAGGTCTTTGTTACTCTCCTAAGTACAGTTTTAGTCACTATTCCTGTGTGGATGTGCGAGGCTGCTGGAGAGGTTTGCACATGTCTGACCTGCTGTCACTTGACAGGGCAGTGATGTTTCCTTGCCTCCTTCCTCAAGCGGGTGAATCACAGCGCCCATCGGAAACGCTCATCAATAGTTACAGGTCAGCACTTCAAGAAGGTCAGGGAGGCTGCTTTCTGCCTCGTGAGCATTATGCTAATTCAGTCGTTAAACATATTGGAATTGTGCTTCCTTTGGCTTCTGCAGTGCTTGCAGATTCCATGGGAGCCTTTTCCCTGCGGATTCCATGGGAGCCTTTTCCCTGCAGGTTCCATGGGAGCCTTTTCCCTGCAGATTCCATGGGAGCCTTTTCCCTGCGCTCAGAGGGTTAGTTTTGGGCAGGGAGAGGTTTTCTTGTAGCCTGTGTTGTAGTCACACACAGGAAATGTGTCCGTAGATCTCAGTGTGAATCTGTTCTCCGTGTGAAATATTTGCTTGAATAGTGTCACTGTCATGTTGGTTCTCATGCATGAAGAGGACGTTGAAGGAGATGATGGAGAGGCTGAAGCCTTAAGATGAAATACATATTTTCATCTCCCAAAGGCACTTTTAGTGAAGCACCTGTGTAACTTAGGCCCCAGTGCTGACACCTGTGATGAACAATATTGACTCTTTCTTCTCTTATTTGCTCTTAAATTCTGGGAACGTATTTTAATATTGCTTCCACACCAGCACGTGTAGAATCTTCAGAGATTATTTGTGCTCTGTNCCCTGCGGATTCCATGGGAGCCTTTTCCCTGCAGGTTCCATGGGAGCCTTTTCCCTGCAGATTCCATGGGAGCCTTTTCCCTGCGCTCAGAGGGTTAGTTTTGGGCAGGGAGAGGTTTTCTTGTAGCCTGTGTTGTAGTCACACACAGGAAATGTGTCCGTAGATCTCAGTGTGAATCTGTTCTCCGTGTGAAATATTTGCTTGAATAGTGTCACTGTCATGTTGGTTCTCATGCATGAAGAGGACGTTGAAGGAGATGATGGAGAGGCTGAAGCCTTAAGATAAAATACATATTTTCCTCTCCCAAAGGCACTTTTAGTGAAGCACCTGTGTAACTTAGGCCCCAGTGCTGACACCTATGATGAACAATATTGACTCTTTCTTCTCTTATTTGCTCTTAAATTCTGGGAACGTATTTTAATATTGCTTCCACACCAGCACGTGTAGAATCTTCAGAGATTATTTGTGCTCTGTGTGTGTGATATATGTGTAAAGTAATGATCACACAGAGCATTGTCTCTGTTGATATTGGACTGTTGCACACCATGTAGAAAGCAATTAATCTGGAATCCAGTTTTTTTCTACTGTAGATTTATAGCTGGCTAAGATGGTGTTTTCACAAGCTTGGCTCTGTATGGAGCAGGTTCATATACTTTTCAAATTGTCTCCAAAATTCTTGTTTCAGTTCCATTGAGTTTATTTTTAATTTAACAGCTTTTATGCCAGATTTTCACACTTAAAAAATGCTGAAAATTGTTACTTTAAGGTTAAAGCTCTTTCCATCTAGCAGTGGTTGTGCTCTCTTCTCTGTCATGTCTTGTCTAATCATCCTGGAAAGCTGGATTTGAGCTGAGCTCCCAGAGCCTGGGGTTGGAGCTGCTCACAGCACCACAGCTCGTCTGCAAACAGTGCCCGTGGCTGATCTGGTGCTTCTGCTCCCACTCACATCTGGACAGAAGGCTGGAGTGAAAAACTTGTTAAGGCATGAGTGTATATTTTAAAATATATAATTAACAGAAGGTTGTTTATAACTGTTTAACCAATGTGCAAGACAGTGTTTGTAGTAGGTTGGACTGGCTTTTATTAGACTTCAGGATCTGCGGCGTTTATCACTTTGCTGCAGAGCAAACAGGCCACACACTGCCTGAGCACTGGGCAGGTTTGGTCAGGCAGAGCTCTTCCATCCTGCCTGTCTGCTTTTTGTTAATCCTGATTTTTGAACACTTTGGTTCTTGAACCTGATGACTTTGGGGAGGAGAACTCATCAGGCTGACCGGGGCAGTTCCTGGGCAGAGTTTGTGTCCAGTAGTTCACATGGACCTTTTGTCTGTGGTTTGCTGGTTGATTCACATATGGTGAAACAAAATGAAAAA
Organism: Hylia prasina; assembly: GCA_013397195.1. NCBI lineage: Eukaryota > Metazoa > Chordata > Aves > Passeriformes > Sylviidae > Hylia > Hylia prasina. Next base: position 118,458 of record VYXD01000557.1, read on the forward strand.
GTTGCCCAATCTTCTTCACTGGGCAGGTGTCTCTGTTGGCTCATCAAGTCTCAAACCTGCAGATTACTAGAAAATGAAAAGAAATTAGATTTTGTGTCTAAGTCACTTCTGAAGCATCCTGCACCAGCTGCTGTCGCAGGAAAAATGTTGGGACATGTGGATCTTTAATTTCCTTTCCAGCTTTGTCACTCCACATTCAGTTGCTTGGATTGGCGTGGCTCCTGTTCTGTAACTGCTTTGGCTCAGGTGGGATTCCTCCTGCAGAAATTCTGGATGCAGTGCCAGTTGCCTGTTTTTATGACAGCTTTATGCCACCCTTTGAACTTGCAGATCTCTACCAAAAAGGCCAGCGAGGGAGTTGGCTCAGCAGATTTCTCAGTAGCTGCAGGACTTGCTGTGCCTCTTGAGGCTGATGGATGTGCCTTCCAGAGGCCTCCAGTGGTGTTAACAGTGCTCACAGTGGGGTCAGTGGGTTATGCTGCACTGTGGGGCTGTGTGGGGACAGGCATGAACAGAGGTGGGGAGCTGGTTTTCTTTTGAGTCAAAGTTCAGTCCAAGGATCCTTCTTTGTAATAATTTTGGAAAGGTGTTTCTAAATTCACTGTGAGATCATTCTCAGGTTACTAAATGCCTTCCTTGGATATGCCCTGAGATACTGGGATCAGGTGCCAGGGCTGCTGTAATTGTGGTGTGAGTGTGTCTGGGTGGGGGTGATTTGAGGGAAGCTTCACGGTCTGGCTGCTCATGGGCAAGCATGATGAATGCTCATGCTGAGGTCCCTAGGTCTGGATGAATTGGTGAGGACATTCATTCCTCCTAATTTTTTGTGAGCTGTAAAATATGCCTGTGTCAGCTATTTATTGTTACCCTACCTTAAAATATAGGTGATCTCTACATTGGACCATGAGTTTCAAGTGCTTTCATGTTACTCTTCTATCTTCATTTTGATGTGTTAAAATGCCTCTCTGCTCTCTGTGCTTAAAACTTCCCAGAAAGTTAAAAAGCCCCCAGGGTTCACTTGTGGTTAAAAATGCCCTTCTGTGCCAAAGCTGTGAGTGTGCTTTGAGCAGCCCCTGGGGTTCCCTGGGCCTCTCTGTCCATGTGCTGGATGTGAGGATGTTTCACACAGGTGCTTGTGCACATTCCAGGCACTCCCAGGTTCCCAGTGCCACTGTTTGGATTTCAGAGCTGGTTTTTCCCACTTTCTTTTTTTTTTCACCCCTCTCAATAAATATGTTAATGTTTTTAGTGGCTGAACTGTTGTCTTTCAATTAATAGGCATTTTTTCCCTTTCTGTGCTTTCTCAAGCGTGTAGTGAGGTGGAGGGGATTGTTTATTACTCACAAAGCTTCTAGATAGTGTACGTGTTATCAATAATTCATTGCAGGCCTTCATTTTGCTGAATAATGTCGTGTTTCTGAAGAACAAGGCAGTGTACAATGCATGTGCAGGCTTGTTGCTGTCAGAGTTCTTGGCTTAAACATCCTTTTGTTCAGAAACGGGGAGAAATGCAGCGTCACTGCTCTGGCTCCTCACAGTCACACACGACCCCTCTGTGCTCTGTGGGGCTTTGGGGGAAGAGGAAGCTCCTTTGTGGATTGCTGGTAACAATGCCCTGCTCACAGGCAGCCAAAGGAACACTTGTACAAGCTGGCAATACCCAGCCAGTGGTTCTGATGCATTAATGTGGGGAGAAAACCTATTTCCTGCATATGTGAAGAGCCAGATGTGCCCACTGAAGGAAAAAGAGGAGCCTTATCATCAAGACGGCAGCAGTAGCTCCTCTGGCACAACGTCAGACATTGTTGACAGAGCAGGTTTGTTCTGGGTGTGCAGCTCAGGGCAGTTTATTGATGGCTGGCAGGAGGCAGCACCCTGCTGCAGCACCGTATCCTACCTGACCTAATGCCAGGTTCAGTACACAAGGAAGAGATCAAAGAGCTGCTGGAACACTGGGAACAACCCGAGAGGCAAAAAGATTCATGTTTCTATATGTCATTGTGTTGTGGAGCAGAGGGTGACATAAGGGGTTTTGGGGCAGGGAATGATAAATGCCACCAAGTATTTGACTTTTATAACAATATTTTATTTGACTCAGAATAGATCCACTCATCTCCCCTTAGTGCAATGCTTTTTTCACTATTTATGAGATGGGATTGGAAATGAGGGTCATGAGCTGAATGTTTTAATGTCTCCATCAGTATCCTAAAAGGCATAACTGGAGTAAAATTAATCCAGTTTAATACTGCTAATAATTTTCTGTTCGAAGTTGGGTCATCATTTCTGCGAACACTTGAATTGCTGCCGTAGAGCTGGGGGTGGAGGTGCTGGCTGGGAGATGGAGTTGTGTTGTTTGTTAATGCCAGCTCTGCCAGTCTTTTGTCACAGTGCTTGTCTCTTGCAGCAGTACCAGGAAAATCTCCTTATCTCCAGCTCGGTACCACCACGCTGCGGCTTTGCAGGCTTCATCTTCAGGGCAGAGGTTGCTATGACTCAGGGGAGCAGGCTTTGGAATTGTTCATTTGTACATGGAACAGAATCATCTGTTCTTGGGAAGCACCTGGTCCAGCCCCCTGTTTATCAGTGTCTGAAGCTGCAGTTCATTTCTAGAGCAGTGCCTGGTACGAGTGTTTTGGGCTCGAGTGTATTTGCTTGTTGACTGAACTCGATTACATGCTTATGCTCTGACTAATCAAATATCTGTAAGGTGGAGTGATGGACTGAATGGAGAAATTGCTGTAACACGGTATTGGCTCTCTGTTTTGACAGAAAATGTGTCATTAGCAGCCAAATCAAAAGCTGTTGAACACAGAGCTTTTTGCATATGATTTTTTAAGATCACAAGTGGCAAACCAGCCACCAGAGAAGACTTCAGGTGGCAGAACTGTGAGAGCTGAAGCAGTACATAAATATTCGTAGCAAGGATGTGCAGTGACGCTTTTCCCCAGATCACCCAGAGAGGTTGTGGAGTCTCCCTCAGTGGAGTTATTCCAGAATTGTGCCATGTGCTCTGGGATGACCCTGCTCGAGCAGGAGGATGGGACCAGGTGACCCTCTGTGGTCCCTTCCAGCTTCAGCCAGTCTGTGATCATGAGATTTCTTTTGTCCAGGTGAAAGCTTAGGAGCAGCGTAATCTATTGCAGCATCTCTACTCTGGGTGTTTTATCAGTAGCTGCCACGTGCTCCTTGTGAATGAGTCCTTGCAGCTTCCAAATGTGTCTGTCAGGAAAAGTACAGGAATAAAAATAATGCACTGTAAACCTGCTTTCTTGTTTTTGCAGAAGCACAGGAATGTTAATGCTTAGCCCTCGGGTACACGTTAGTCACCATAGCCATGTATACACATATATAATTTTTAATGTCATGATTTTTGATGGGTCTTCTATCCCATCACTCTGTTTCCTCCAGTTTTGTGGGTTCAGGTTTTCTCCAGATGGTTAAACTATTGAAGTGATCTCTCAGTGTGTTCAAGGTCGTGCTCCAAGGCCAGTAGCATCAAGTTTTCTCAAAGTCTGGATGAAACCACTTTTTTTTCACTCCATATGGTAATACCTTAATGAATTTTTCAGCACTCAGATGAATGTATAAAAGCTCAGTATTTATAAACTCGTCCTGGTGACCCCATGTCAATCACAGGACAGCTCAAGCTGGTTGTACTTTCAGAAGGTGGTTTACTGTGCCAGGCCACAAATGCATTTTCCAGGGCTGGAAATCCTGTTAGAATTTGAGGAGGCAGATCAGAGGATTAGGGGCTTTGTCCTTCTGACACAAAAGCACCTGCTGTGCATGAAGGCAAGCAGGAAATGTCTTCTCACCTCCTGCTATTTCTGTGTTACAGTGACCTTCAGAGGCTGGGTTTGTGCGAAAAGAATCCTTCCCCTGATTCCTGCCTGGGGGCACAGGGCCATGGGTCAGCTTTATTTCTGAAGGCTTCAAAGTGCTGCGGAGGCACTTGCTTATTTTTGTAACGAGTAGGTGGATTTTTTCAATAAACCAAAGCCCACGGATCTGCTTCTCTCAATCCTTTGACTTGCATTCCTCAGCAGGTCAGCCAAGCTCTGTCTCCCACGGGAGTGCTGCACCTCCTGGGCTTCACATGAGCTTTGGTGTCCCCACACTGGCTGCCAGGCTGAGCAAGGTGCTGTACTGCAGGGCTACCTTAACTGCACCTTTGCTCATCAAGGAGTTCCAATGTCAGTGTCCAAGTAGCTTCCACCACTGTTTTGGGAGGAAGCTGTCCCAATTATATCATTGCTGCTTTTAAAGCATTTGGAGCGGCTGGTGGCTCTGGAAGCAGCAAATAAAACAAAATCTAGTGGTGATATCCAGGTCCTGTCAGCTCTGAGATCAGTTGTCCTTTGTCTTCCCTTGCTGCCAAGAGGACAAGAAATATGCAGAGTTACAGTAAATATTTCCAGGTGTGGGTGGTCTCTAAGCTGCTTTTACTGCTGAAACATGGTACCGAGCGTGGTGTTGTGTAGGGGAGTATCAAATGGAAGAATGCCAAAGTTGTTTTTCAATCCCATATTTCTGTCTGTGCTGCAGCTGGCTCATCCATCTCCTTACACTCCTTCAGCTGTGTCCATGGTTTGCCTGCCAAATGAGAACATTCCCACCCAAAGCTGGAGCCTCTGGAGAAACACAGCCCTGCCTCAGTTCTGGGGGCTTTGGAAAGTGCTGCCTGCTCGAGGTCAGAGGGATCAGTAGCTGCTTGATGTATTTCTGAAACTATAATGAGCCAAATTTCACCTTTTTAAAGCAAGGTCGTGGAAATCATACACTCAGAGGACACATAAATAAATTAGCTTTTGATTAATTCCATCATATTCAGGATGTGTAGCATAAGATATGAAAAAGAGAGTCAGGGATTTAACTCATTCCTTCAGAATCTGTGCAGAAAAACTTGAATCTAGCCCAAATTTATTTTAAATACAGTTAAAAGTGAAGTTAAGCTTCCTTCAGCAAGAAGACTGTGTTAAAATTAACCAGCAGGAAGTTTCATGATGATTCTGAAAAGGTTTGAGGAGAAATTTGCCAAGTTACAAATTCAACTACCCAACCTCTGCTGTGTCTAGGGTGGGAGCTGCAGATAGAATAAAGTCCTCCATGAAACAACCAAACATCTTCCTGAAAGAACCTTAATTTGACTTCTTTTTCTTTTTGCATTTCCACAGTCCATTTTTCTTGCTTGTAGCCAAACCTGATCATTAATATTTCATCTGGCACGCAATGCAGTTGTTTCTGGAACGTCTTTCTTTTCCTGCTAAACTGCATGGGGAGGTTATTTGCTGGTCTTGCTTGTGGTTTAAAAGCATTTACAAGGATGAAACCTGAAAGAACATTAGCATGAGTTGAAGCTGACCACAAAAGTTTGATGAGAGAAGCAAACAGAACAGCACTCTGGGGCCTGCTGGGAATACCCACCTTCTGAACAAACACACTTTTAGCCTCACTTTAGCCTTATCCCATAATTCATGTTGTTCTGCAGAATGTCATCCTCAGCTGGCAGAAATCAGGATTTTGCTTTTATTCCCTATTTCAACTGCCAAAAGAATTGGACTTTCTGAAAATACCCACCCACTGATGAGCTGGGTGGAATCTCTTGTGTGGAATGCTGGAAGTAAAAGATGATTCACACAGGAGGGTGAGGATAGGCAGCTTCTGGTACCAAAAAATGGTGATTCACCAACATTTAATGTAGTTTTCCTGTGGTTGGGTTTTTTCTACCTGAGACTCAAGAGACTTCCAAAACAATTCAAGCCTTCTGTGAAACAGGGAAGGAAAGAGTCTCCTCTGAAACTGTCAATGAGAGGGTTGGGGAGAAGGAAATTGTGGAAGATTGGGGTGTAATGAGGCACTTGTGCAGGTCAGAGGAAATGCCAAATGTGCTCTGTCAGTCCCTGTGCTCTTGAGGGATCTCTTGAGTAGAACATGATGTACAAAGAGGAAAATATTCAACCAAGACCTGGCTTGGCCAAAGTTGATCTTGACAGAGAAGGAGTTGGCCTGAATTATTTGTAGAACAGTGGTCATTGCCCCAAAACCCAGTGCAGAAGTTTTCGGAGCTTAATACCCAAAGAATGGGTACTTGATAATAAATCTATGGTCAAAAACTGGACCTTTCTCCAGGGTGATATTTTGAAGCTGTTTTCTAGAACAAACTGGAGCAATCTGCCCCTTTTATGCATTAATCCTGTTGGGTTATGTTTTATATGTGACACAGACATTGTTATGAAAATAGCAGTGGACTGGCAGCAAGGACCAACAGCTGTGGAAGCAGATTATTATGTGTAATTTTTTACCCAAATTATTCTCTCCAGGCATATCCCTGCCTCATAAATTCAAGGAAGTTTGGAGGATGACTCCCTGTGCCCCACAGCCATCACGATGCCTTCTTCCCTCGTCCCACACAGTAAATTTTTTATGTTGAATCCTATTCTGCCATAAATTAATCACAGAATCCCAGACTGGTTTGCGTTGGGAGGGATCTTAAAGCTCATCTGGTGCCTCCCTTGCCATGGGCAGGGACACCTTCCACTAGCCCAGGTTGCTCCAAGCCCTGTCCAACCTGGCCTTGGACACTTCCAGGGATGGGGCAGCCACAGCTTCTCTGGGCACCCTGTGCCAATTCCTCACCACCCTCTTGGTGTTTTCCTGGATCCCTGTCTCAGCTGATTGTCCTGCTCCATCAGGAATGTGATCTTAAATTCACGCTGATCATGCCAGTGTATTTAACGTCGATTTTTTGCTTTAATAAATGTTACAGCCTCTGTGGGGCCAGCTTGAACTACTGAAACTGCTGCTCTATAACTTGTTGCCCTTTTAACTGCCCAATCTTTGCAGCGTGGAGATCAAAATACAAGGTGTAAAGTTCTCACTGTGGTACTGAGATGGCAGCACTTAATGGAAGGTGGTGGTTGAAAATATTGCAGTTCTTTAGTGCAGCTGCATGGGGGTGAAGCTCTGGCAGGTGATGATCGTTATGCAATTGTACTGGCAGGAGTAATTAGAGATTTACAAGTGCTTGTAAATGCTGCTATTTGTAGGATGGGCACTCTATTTTACAAAATGCTAATCTTTTCTGCAGCGGGAGGAAATGTCAGAGTGGAGTGTTTCATCCTTAGGTTGGAACTGGGCTGTAATGTCCAACAGAACAGGACTTAGTTCTTTTTGTAAAAGAAAAGAACTAGAGGTTTCCAAGAGACCTTGGACGTGGGAAGTGGAGGAAGGATATTTTGAATTTTGCAATATTTTGGAACTTTAATATTAATGCTCTAGCGTGTGAGATTTGAAATATGTAGTTTTAATTCTCAGCCTTCTAGTTTTCATTGTCTTTGAATCTGGGAACAGATAATTTAAATGCATTTTATTAGCTGTTTTTACTTTGTGAATAAACTTGTCCTGGCAAATTAAAAATTAGAGCTAATATGAAAATATTTTTGATAATCTTTCCCTTTAAGAGACCTTGAATGTCCTCTTAAATACAACTGATGGATCCCACTGCAGTGAATAGTAAAATGAATCAGGCTTAAACCCAAAAACAGAGAAAGCCTGCTTTTTACTGAATTAGTTTCATGATCTACTTGGTTATGAAAGTTTCAGAATAGGGGCTTTTTTTCCTTTTTTTGTGTTATTTTTGTTGCGCTGTAGTAAGTTATGTTGTTGTGAGCACTCACACTCGTACGTGCACAGTAAGTGATAGGATCTGCTCTGTTAATTCTCATTTAATCTAATCAACACCTCTCCAAGTGCAGGAAGCAGCAGAAGCAGGATTTCTGGGGAGAAGGGACAGGGATTGCTGCAGACTGACCCCAGTGTTCGGTCAGTGAGGACAGGAAGAGGAAAGGAGACAAGAAAAATGTTTGTAAAGGCTGAATAATTTTTGACAACGTTTTGTAGGAGGGATGAAATAAATCTTGGTTTGTGATCATCTGCTCCCAGTAGCTCCTGTGGCTTGTTAGGCCAGGGAAAAGCTGCAGGCCAGGGGAATGTACAGAATCATGGAATCCCTGACTGGTTTGGGTTGGAAGAGTCCTTAGAAGTTATCCAGTCCCAGCCTCCCAACCACAGTCATGGACAAAGCCATGTTTTCAGGAGCTGCTAATACATGTTGTTTTACAAACTTCTTCCTGTATCTCCACAATAAGGAATTAATTTTTTTGTCCTGGCAGCAGATTTACTGATAAAGTTGTATATAAAGAAGAAAAACTTCATGTTTATTATGTGATTTTCTATGGAGTATTTTTAGTGAGTATTTGCTGCTGGAGCCAGGCTTTCTGCTTGATCTCCATGTCATAAACATGCTTGGTTTTGGTTTTTGTTTTTTGTTGGTTTGGGTTTTTAATAGCAGAGAGATTTTCTTCGTGGAATTTTTATGCTTTCCACCCTTAGAGAAGACAGATGGACTTGTTTATCTGCTGCAAGGTTCAGGGCCAGATTATAGACGATTTTGCTTTGTGTCATTTAAAACATTCTTGTTTCTGAGCAAGGAAGTTGGCAATAGTCACGTGATTCATGATGGAAAAATTATCTGCAGGCTGTTGCCTTAATAGGCTTAAAGGAATTAACAGTGATGTAAATAATAGTTGTGTGTGTGGTGGGCAAGTGCCAAAGCCAGGACGTGTTTGGGGTGAAGCCCTTCCCAAATGATTTTCTGCAAAAATAATCCTGTCAAGTGAATAATCCATTTCGATTTCTCATGAGCAATGTTGACAATCTTTGTAATGATAGATCTTTAATTAAAAACGCAGGTAACACCTGAGGGCATTAAGATTTGAAGGAGCCTGGAGCCGTGTTTGCCTGTGGCACCCTGCGGTGGCTCAGCTTGGCCCAGGGAAAAAAAAAAATCCCAGTCGCAGGTGTTTGGAAGCTGAGGAAGAGGAGCAGCAGGGAAGAGCCAGGCCTTCATGTGCCAGCCTTGCTGATAAAAGCAGGAGGGATTTCAAGGGACACTTCAGTGCCATTTATAATTTCATTTGTGTGCAATGCACCCGCCACAGCCGAGGGGAGTGTGGGCGCTGCTTGGGAGGCACGGAGAGAAACAGTGCCCAGGACTGGGCACAAAGGTGCCCAGAAATGGGGACAAGGTGGCTTTGAGGCTCTGCCACACGGGATGAGGGCATGCAGGGGCAGCACGGGCAGCTCAGCTGACTGTCCCTGGGCAGAAGAGGTCAGGGAGGCAATAACATGATGTAGGTGATGGTGAGGGATTTACAACTGTAGTAGTACGATTACAGTAGTATTATTAAATATTAATAGCATCTGAAATCCTCCTGCAGTTTAATTTAGCTGATCTTTATAAATTGCCCCAAATTTTGTATGTTGCCAACTGGACTAGAGATATTTTATTAAGAAAGAAACAGATTTATCTAAACCAAGATATGTGTTTCAAAACTGAGACACAGTGTCTAGTGTATGTTACACTTGGCATTGATTACATGATTCCTCTTTATCAAGTGTACTTGTATCACGGAGCTTTATCATTTTCAAAGTTGGGTGATTATTTTTCTCCCAAATATTTTGTTCTTTTTCAAATACTTGTCAGTTTGGGGCCACATATCTGTTGTAGGGCAGCTGAATTTAGAACACAAAAACTGACTTTGGTAGTTTATGTAGGGGAAAATGTGGTCCTGTAAAGCAAGAGTGTAATCAAACTAAAGAGGGTGTGAATTTTGTGTTAGGAATATTGGCTGGAGAAGCGAGTTGTACTCTGTTACCAGGGATTAGGTCCCACATTGTAAATTCACTGCCCTGCGTTCCATTGAGGATCAAGTTTTAGTCCATTTAAGAAGCTCTGTGCCCCCTTCTTCTTCTCCAGAGAAACAGGGACCACGGAATGATAGAGAATTTATCCTCAGCTACTGCAAGACCAGTGCTGTTTTCACAGCTGAATTTTTCCCTTTGCAATGTTGCCTGTGAGCATCAGCCTCATGCCAGCAAGTTTCCTTTTAGAGCACCTCCCAAACCTTTGCATCCTTGGAATGTGAGAGCATTTTAATCGGATTTTGATGGCGTTTCTTAGAACAAGGAGTGGGAGAGGGAGGAAGATTGCATGGAGATCTGTGAGATGGTGGAAGGGGCAGATTGATGTGGATAAGCTGATTGGGTTAGTGGCTATTTTGGAAAGACGAGGTCACGGACTTGGGAGGGGGGGAATGGCGTCAGGGATAAGTGATTGAGACAGAACTCCGAGTGGATTGGAAGATGAAAGGGAACGGACAAGGTGAGTGGAGTTCATTCTCCTGCCTGAGAGAGGCAGCTCAAGCAGGGACAAAAATAAATCCCTGCAATTTCGGCGCCACTGTGGGCAAAGTCTGGTCAAGGGAAGCTGAAGGTGAAATAACCACTTCTCCAGACTGCAGACCCAGGGAGGCAAGATCCTGGTTGGGTTTTTTTTAATATTGATGAGCAGGAAGCTCCATATTCCAGCGAATCTACAAATAAGTTTATTTGCGTGGTAAATTCACACCAAGATAGGGTTCAGTGAGAGGAGTCCAAAACTGTCCCTTCAAAGGCTGCCCAAAAGAGACAAGAGGGTGGCAACACAGATTTGGACCCCTGGTTATGAAGTACAGTGTGAGTTTTCTAAAAGTGAAGGGTATAACAGCTTTTGAAGGAAAAAATAATCTAACCTTACATAGCTGCCTGCATCTGCTACGAGTTTAAATATACTTCTGTTAGGAAGAAATTCAGGTTACTTCTTGTAGCTGAAATTCTAATTACTGCTGGTTTTCCCACTTCTCTGCAGTAAGAATATAATTAAAGCCAAAGCTCTTCTGCCTTTGTTTGCAGAGATACAAAACTGCTTTGTCATGGTAGAAGTCCCATTTTGATGGAAAATCAGCCGTTTGCAGGTCAGCTGCTCAGGTAGCTCTTCTCACAGACTGCTGCCCCAGAAAAGAGCTTGACAATAGAAAGTAAATTACAGTAATTGAGATTACAGTAATGCAGAGCTCTGTGTTTAACCAGTGATTGACAGCACTTGAATATGCAAACAGTCCTACCTAAATGTGGTTTTAACTGTTCAGATTTAGTGTGTCGTGCAGTCTTCTCCTTCACCTTTCAGTTGCACCTTTAGGTGGTAATTTCTTGTTGATTCTTTAAAGGCTGTTTGAAAAATAAACATTCTTCTGTTTTTTTACAGTTAAATGAGGTCACTTTTGCTTGGGAAGCAGCTTTTTCTCCTTAGAATGCTCTGGATTTTTGTCTCACGTGGCATTGCCTGTTGGTCTGGGTATGTGCCGCACCTGAGTCGGAATATTTTGTTTATTTGCAGGTCTGGGCAGTGTCTCTGTAGTGATCACGTTCCCTGTCCTTAATGTGCCCTTGGTGACCAAGCTCTTGTCGCTATGAGAAAGGATTCAGGCCCTATGGATTGGTTGCAGCAGCAAATTATGGTAAGTGGGAGTGTGGAAATTTCTAGGATATGTTTATTTCCATTGTATTTGGTTGTTGGGCCAAGTCAGTAAATAATGGTGTGTTTTAGAGAAGGAACACTATGTCTTTCAGTGTGATAAACTCTGGGATCAGCATATCTGAAAGGCACCTTAATCTGAGTTTGCTTCCTTGTGAATTTATATGAGAATGATGTTATTTGATGTTCATGCTGACTCTACATCAATACTTGCATTTTTCTCTCTTTTTTTTTTTCTTTTGCAGCTTCTTTTTCCTTGCTGGAGTTTTTCAGTTCTGTTGAATGTGTAATTCCAACTATGGCAACAAGAGTAGAAATAAATTCTACTTTGGCGTCTTTGACGGCAGTCCCTGACCTAGCTGAGCTCAGGGCCGAGGAGAAGGCACAGCGTGTGTATGTCAGTGTGCTTTCAGATGCCAGCAACAAGGCAAAGGAGGCCTCAGCATCACTGACTCTCGAAGACAACAAGAAATTTGGGAATTCCTTGAGATCTGCAACGATGCCCTCGCTGGGATCGAGGCCGAGACTTTTCCCAAAGCCTTTTTGTAAAGAGAAATCCTCGGATGCTTTTGCAAACGTCAAACCGCCCGTCCCAGCTTTCAGATCCAGCAGCATGGTGAGAAAGGCCGCTGAGGAAACATCCTCTGGGAAGGTGTTGAGTGGGAATGTCCCTCCCTTGGTGGATCAGAAAGCCATTGACACTGAAAACCAGGCTGACAGTGACGTGGTGACAAACGTGACGTTCTACACGGGGCCCAGTGCCAACACGGTCATTCTGTTTGAGGCAGCGAGCCCCGAGCAGGCCAAGGTCAGCCTGGCCCAGGAGAAAAGGGCTCAGGAGCGCAGGGGATTTACTGCCCTGCAAACCAAGGACCTCCAGGGCTCTGGGAAACCAGCAGAGACACCCAGGAATCCTGACGGGTCTCTCCACAGGCAGATGTCGTTCTCCTCCAGTCTCAGACCAGACTCCTGGAGCTCCCTCAAAACCGGCGAAAAGAAAGATGCTCGTGAAGTTCATCCGGGGGAGAAAAACAATGATGGTGCAAATAATCTTACCAATAAAGTTGATTTCTCTGTTGATGTCCAGCAAAGGGCAAAACATAGACCAGTGTCTGCTATTTTTCTGGAATCGTTACGGGATCAAAAGCATCACAACGTGGAAGCTTCTGAGGAAAAATCTCCTACGGAGAAATCCGGGGTTAGAAAACCAAGGCCTTTGTCCATGGACCTGACAGCTAAGTTTGAACATAAAGATCTTTCTTCTTGCAAGAAGGCTGGTTCATCCCACGAAAGCAAGGAGAATGTATCCATAATTGCTTTTACTGATGTGGGTAGTCGTGATCAGTCTGAAACGGGGCCAAAACATGAAGAAACTGAATTCAATAAAAGCAGTTCTTCTAAAACAAATGTGAAATGCAGTAGTCAGGACATTGGTGTCCTAAATAATGGGAAATACACCTGGGAAACAAAGCTTAAATCTAAAAGTGAACAAATTGAGACAAAACCAGAAATAATAATTAACTTGCATGGTCCTGAAAGAAGCCCTGAAACAACCAGTGAAAGCAGAACTACTAAGGGGGGGAAAAGACCGGATCAGAAGGAAACATTCATGTTCCTGGGCAGTGAAAGTCCTGCAGCTTCCTCAGAAAAAGAGAGTAGTATCTTAAGAGGTAGTGTTAAAAAACACATTAATTTGTTTACTTCGGAAAATCCCAGTGCCACAGCGGATCCAGATCTTCTCCCAGCAACTGCTGAGAAGGAAAACAGGTGTGTGACCATCCAGCAGAGGATCAAGGAGCTGACGACAGAAAATCCTGACGTTAAGGGAGGAAATCTGCGCCGGTCACTGCAGTCACGGCCACTCTCTGCAGACTTAACCAAGATGTAGGTTACAGAGAAATTGTGTTTAATCCTCTTGGCTTCATGTTGTTCAGTAAAACTTCTTCTCTCAGTCCAGTAAAAAAAGCTTGATCATTTTGCTACCACTTAATGTGATTTTTTTTTTACTGTTGTTCTTAAGCTCCTTTCCTGCCTGTTTTAATCGTAAAAAGAGAAAATTAAATATATTCTGACAACAGCTGAAAAAAAATAATGAAGCTGTCAATATTGTGACCTTTGCATGTAACTGTCAATGAGATATAGCTTATTATGCATCTCCAAACCCTCTATTAACAAATAAGATGCACAATTAACAATTTTTTTGGAAATTCCTTTGGTCTAGATACAATTTAACCACCAAATACAGTCATTTACTATGAAACAGTGATGTTTCTCCTTTAGGAAATGTAATTTGATGGATAATTTCTACCAGCCTGCTTGGGTAGGAAGCAACCCTGCTCACTGACCAGCTAAAGAAGTAACACCAGTCCTTTGTTTTAGGTTTTCAAGTCCAGTGTCAGGTGGTGAAGCAAAGCCTGAGAAACCTGGGGAGGCTGGAGCTGACTCGATCCACGACCTGCAGGAAAATCCAAAAGTAAGGAGCTGGCAGCAGCTGGTGGATTCCAGCTGCCTTTGCAAGGAGAAGGAGCTGTTGTGTGTGTGGCTTTATCAATCAGTGACTTTTAAATGGGTATGGAGAGTATTAGGGCTGGGACAATCCCAGTGGATTTGCTGGTGTGAGTTTGTCTTTAGGATGTGGGAGAAGAGTTCAGGAGTGTTGTGTCTGCTGAGTTTGTCAAGCTCGGTGTGCACACTGTTCAGTGTAGGAGTGGTAGAGAGGGAAGAATATTTTGTGTAGTGTTTTTAAGGGATTTCTAATGCATGAAACCCCAGTGAATCACCTCTGGCTGTGGTGTGTTTGTGCAGTGATTATTCTTTATTTTCTCCAAGCAGAGCATTAGGATTGTGCTTTCCTGCATCCATGTCCCAGCTCCTGATAAATCCCAGCCTGGACCTTTGTCAGGCTCTTCAACAACATTTACCTGAGTAGTTTAGACAACAAAGTGTTCCCGGGAAAATGGGGATTTGCTGTGGGAGCTTTAGGCTCTCTCTGTTTCTAAGCAACACTTCAGTGTTGCAAAACAGAACTTCTCTGGTGACAGTTCTTAGTAGAGGAGATTTAATGTAGTTTAAGGGTGTTTGTAGTGAGTTCTCATGGCTTTTTTCCTGTCCAAGATAGGAATATGTGGTGAGGAAAAGCTACAGGTGCAAAGTTTCTGTAGTTCAGGGTTATTCTCAAGGAGAGCAATTTGTTTTAAAAAGAAAATCTTTCATTCATGGATGTGCTGTTTTCAGAATCTGACAATAAAGTAAGATTAAAAAAAATTCCTTGAAGAATATAGCTCAGACTTAAAAATCTTTATTTATAATTAACTTCAGTGTTAATTTCTGATGTTCTTTAGCTTTTTTTAAAGATGATCTTAAGTCAACTCTGAGTTTTAAATTTTAAAACTTGAATAAAAGATTGAACTCCTGTAAGGCCTCTAGTATTCTTTGATTCTCTTTATTATTTGCACGCTGTGCTTTTTCAGCAAATGCTATTAAAAATACCATCTTTTAGGATGCTGCTTGTATTTCCTGTGAGTGGATAACAGTGAAGCATTGGTAATAAATATTAATTTCCATCTTTCCTTTTTTACTTCTGCTCAGCTTAACGTTTCTCACAGCTGAGCAGCTCCAGCTGTGATATTTCATGTTCTTTGCAGTTTGACCATGTAACTGGTTATTAGTGAGATAATTCTGTTAAAATCAAGATTCAGGAGCTGGAGCTACACATTCCCTTAGGTTACCTTGGTCCCAGTGGAGTTTATGTTCAGGGAATGTGGATGTGTTTGACTTGTACAGGCTCTGTTGCACAAAGTAGGTGCAAGTAAGTTTTAAAATAAACTTTATTACACATTTTTTAAATAAACTCATATAACTGTTGGATTTTGTTGTTCCAGAGCAAGGAGCTGAAGCTCACCCATGGCACGGATTTCACGGAGGCGTTTGCTCCTGGGAAGTCTTGGAAATCCCGTCAGGTTTTAAAGATAACCAATAAACCTGACCAGCTGGAGAGGAAAGGAAGCTTCCTGGGAGATGGTCAGCATTTCTCACAGCAGACTGAGAGTTCTGTCTCGTTCACCAGCAACTTTGAAAAGAAATTAAACCCAGCACTTCTGGAAAAGCCCTTCATTAAAACTGTCCGGGCCACCCTGTTTGAGCACAATGTCCAGAAGCACAGCGTTGTTGCTGAGCATTCTGGGGCTGATCCTGCACCAAAAAGGAACCAGGAGCCTGAGGCAAAGCAGGACCAGGGGGTTTCAGGGCACAGCAGACGCTCGTGGATGGGAGAAGGGGAGGAAACCACTACTGCAAGGGAGCATCACAAGCAGGCTGATCCATCAAAACATCCAGCACACGGAGAGAAAAGTCCAAAACCAGCTTGTTCAAGTGAAGACAAGAAAATGGGTCCAGGAATTGTCTTAGAAAAATCTTTGGTTGAGAAAAGTGAAAAACCCGCTCCTAAAAATGCAGAAGATTCTCAAATTTACCAAAGAATAGAGCCTAGGTATGAAATCTTTCAGACGTGTGGTGAAAGGGCTCTTAGTGAAGCCATCACAATGGCTCCTGAGAAAAAGGCCATGACACTCAGAGCTAGAAAATCATCTGTGAAAGAGAATAAAACTGATGAGGACATTGTATCCACAGGGCAGTCGGTTAAGGCAAGTAGTCACACTCTTTACTTGAAAGAAGAAAATGTTGCTTCAGAAGCCAGAGAGGCAAAAGTTCTCACAAGCAAGGCTGTGTTGAGAGAACCTGCTGGTTTTCTCTCCAGTGAATGCACTTTACCTGAACAGAAAAGAGACTCTGATAAAACTGATCCTGAGCCACTGTTCATAACTGAGAAAATACCTTATTCCACAAACAAAAGTAAGGGTTTGGGAATGAGTGAAAAAGTCAGCAAGCTACATGGTGAAATTAAAGGTGATAAGAATGAAGTCTCTTCTGTAGATAAAACAGAGAGGATTAATGTTGTGAAATGCTTTTCTGAGAAAAGGAGTTTCAGGGGAGGTGGGACAGACATCCAGGAATTCCAAACCAACTTGGATCGTGAGGTGATTTCCCCAAATGTCAATAAACACGGGGTTCAGCCCTCAGTGCTCGCAAGTGGGCAATATTTTAAATCTTCCAGTAGCCACCCCTCTGATACAAAGGGACTGAACGTTAGTAAAGAGGAATCTGGGGCCTTTGGGTTGAGGAAAAGTGTGGACTTAAACTGTAAAGAGCAAGACTTTAGCTTGTCTTCTACAGCTCCTGAAAACAGCGAGAAACTCCGAGGAGCAGATCCAGAAGAGAAAGTCAGGAGAAGCAGGAGCAGCGTTTCTGACTTGAAGATTTCTGAAAGGTGGAGGAGGAGGACCTTGCCTCAGGAATCACTCAAGGTGGAAGAAGTTGTGTGGCTCACTCCTGAAAATATCAAGAAGCTGAGCCGGACAGATTCATTGCAGTTGAATGAAAGTTCACTTAAAAAGAGAAGCAAAAAAGTCAAAGATGGGGTGGAAGGGAGTGAGGCAAACCAAGCTGTTCTTGGCAGTCCTGATGATTACATGAAACATCAGAGTTCTGTCTTTGAGCCAAAGGCAACTTATTTTGCAGTGACTTATCAGATGCCTGGTATGAAAAAAGAGAAAAGCTTTGTTGGTGCTCCCAGTGCAAGTGAAATTAATACAGTTTCTGGTTCAAAGGAGGGAGCAGCAATTAATTTGGACCCTGTTTTTCCTGGAAGGTCCAAACCTTTATTGCAGCAACCAAATAAAAATGTGACAAGTTCGACTTGCAGAGAAGACTCCTGGGAAGTGCCTATTAGCAAGGATTGGGTCAAAGAAGATGAAAAAGATGCCGTTTTCTCCAAAAACGTTGCATTTGGTAATTTGCACATGTCTAGGAAAGATAACCAACAGCATCACGAAAAAGGTCTGGGTCATTCTAAAGAAAAAATTATAGATGTTGATGCTTTCCTGTTAAAACACGATCTGGAAAATACAGCTCAGGCTGATCTCAAGAGTGGCAGAAGGAAAGTCTCCTCTTTCCATGAACCCTGGTCCCCGCCGCGTTCCGCACAGCTGCGTCAGGACAGCGAGGTGGGCTCCCAGAAAAGGAGCGACAGTAATTCTGATTTTCCTGGAAGGAAGGCTGAGGATGGGTACAGGTCCCAAATTCTCGATATAGATGCGCTTATGGCAGAATATAAAGAAGAGTCAGCAAAGGCCAGTAAAGTTCAAGAGAAGATCTCTGAAGATCTTGGCTCGCTGAGTAGGGAGAAATCAAAGAACAAAAGAAACGTGTCGGATAGAATGACCCTTACCTACAGCTGGAACGAGTGGAGGAGTGGATCAGACCATTATTCAGTTAATAACAAACCAGGTGAATGTGCAGAAGAGCAGCACAGGCCAGAGAAACTAATCCTAAATGAAAAGAGCAAAGAGAAACTGGAATTACGGAGCCCTGAATTTGATAAGCAGAAGTCCAAAGACAGAAAGGTCAGCCCTCCTTACTGGGGAAACCCCAGCAGCATTTTTCCAGAGAAGTTTGTAAATTCACCTGTGGAATTTGCTAGGAAGAAAACTTTCATTGTGGATGAGGATGAGGAAGTGAACTTGATCTCCAGAAATCAGGGTGCAAAATTTGTAATTGAAAAGGTACAGCCCATAAATGCAATGAGTACAGAGCAGAGGCTGGAAGTCAATCTGGCCTCCAAGTTGTCCCTAAAGGCTGACGATGGGCCCTTGCAGAAGAAGTTGGTGACAAAAGAGCAGTTCTTGGAGGTGTCTCCAGAGGGCAATTGGAGCAAAAACGTAGTGAGGAGCTCTACCCTGAGAAGCAAAGACAGCACAAATAAAATGTGTGAGGGCGACTCTTTCAAAAGTAAGACTGATTGGAAGAGCTACATTTCTGGGTTTGGGACTGTCCCCGCGGATCTCAGACGATCCTACTCGGAAAAATGCCGCCAAGGAAGGGACAGCCTGCCCATCATGCAGGAGGTGAGGGCAAGGAAGGACCTGCATCGATCCAGGCCAAGCTTCCCCTTGGAAAGTGTGGATAACTCGTGGAAACACAAGGTGTCAGCTCAGTCAGAACCGTTCTTCCATGAGGATAAAAAGGTATTTTTAAATGGTAGCCAAGTGTTTCATGTAACTGTAACTGAACTTTTCTTTATTAAGGATTTTATTGTGTCCTTGTAGCATTTTTCAGCACTCTGCAGCAAGGCAGCAAATCCATTCTTTTCACTGGAGTTCATTTCTTTTTGGGTTCTCTTTTCTTAAGCAATGGCTATTGCACTAGATGACCTCATTTTTTGCTTCAAGTCTAGAAATGCTTATTGATATTTCTGTGGAGAGCTTGAAAAAGCTTTAAGAACTGTGCTTATTATTTTTGTAGTGCTGTGAACCTAGGAGGTGAAATCGTTAACTCTGCAATTTTATATTTACTTGAAAAGAAGTAATTTGGGTTTATTTTACAAGTTGTCAGCAGTGATCTTTGTGGACCTCTGTATTTTGTCTTTATCTGAAGGAAGCAAAATTTATTTTTATTTTTACTGGGTGAACGGCCTTTATTTGTCTGTGAAATTCCACTGCTTTACTGACTTTGGTGAGAGGCAAGAGATTCCCTTCACACAGTGACACGTGAATGAAATCCAGAGGTTGGATTTGGTTGGAAAAGACCTTAATGGTCCTGTAATTCTGTGATTAAAGTGAAGGATGTTCATGGCAATCATGTTTTTCCATTTTGCATTTTCAACTTTGAGTTTCCTCTGTTTTGGATTTTTTTCAAAAGGCATTTTATATACATATAAAATATGTATATACGTATGTGCATATGCATGTATATTTAATTACATTCATACTGTATTTTACAGGCTCCCAGGAAAGAGTGGAGCAAGCAGAGCTCAGACAAAACAGAGGGAACAGACTTTTCCTCAGTGTCTGCACGGAGGAGCCACCACAGTTTCTACAAGGAGAGAAGAGCAGATTTTGGGATGGTACGTGACCCTGGAGGAGGGGTTGGGGGTGGGATCAGGGAGCTGCAGCTCTGTTTTCCTTTTTGCAAAGGGCTGTGGTAGAAGGATGTGCTGCCAAGCAGGGAAACATTTGCTGGGGGATTGAACTGGTGAGGCTGCCCCTCCCTGGGATCCCACCCCACTGCTCCCTGCCAAAGCTTTCAGCCTTGCAGCTTGCTCAGTTTGCTTTCTGAGTGAAGAATTCTCATCCTGAACTCAAGATGGCTCTAGAGCATTATGGTTTTTGTTGTTTTCTCAGCTTGTGCAGACAAATAGAACTGCGTCCCAGCCTCAGAAATTGATGGGATTAATTTCCTTTCTGTTGGCAACACACAGAGAAAGTGTTTCTGTGAAGGATCACAGCTGGTGCTTTGGGTGGTTTGGTTTGTTTCTAACACACAAACTGTTGGGGTGAATTCCTCCTTGATGTTGTTGGGTGCTGCTCTCCTCAGTTTCAGAAGGATGTCCTGACTTTAGCCCTCAGAGAAATTTTATGTTGTGAAATAGCATCCTACATCCAGCTGTTGTTCTGAAATACGAAACAAAGGTCTGGATGTTCCAAAAGATGTACAATAAATGAAATATCAACGTTTTCTCAGGGAAGTAAAGGATTTGGAAAGTGGAGACTGAAGGATGTTGTCCCATGAACTGTCCCAAGGTCAGACCTTCCCTGTCCTGTCTCTGCCAGCACACTCTGCAGTGAGGTGCTGCACTGCCCTGTTCTGTCATGGCTCACTCTGCTGTTTAGCAGAGAACACACAAAAATATGAAAAAGAGAAGAAACTCAGTGGTTTCTTTCCTTCTGGCAAAG
Organism: Hylia prasina; assembly: GCA_013397195.1. Classification (NCBI taxonomy): domain Eukaryota; kingdom Metazoa; phylum Chordata; class Aves; order Passeriformes; family Sylviidae; genus Hylia; species Hylia prasina. The sequence continues at coordinate 138,660 of VYXD01000557.1, forward strand.
AAAAAGAGAACACCTAAACCTGCAAAGATTTTATAAACAAGTTTCCTAATTGGACTTTTGGAAATGGACTCAGATGATTCTTGAGTTCTAGTCTTTAAGCTTCATGGAGGGTATCCAAGGGCTAATGTCCCTTTTTCTTTCCCATTCTTAGCATGTTTCATCTTAGGGAGTTTGAGTTATTGACAGAATGGCATTTATCCAACCCCTAGAAGTTCTGTGCCATCAGCTTATAGTGCAAATACATAAAGGTGGTGCTGGCCAGGTAGGAAATGTGGGACAGAAGGGCTGTTGGAGGTAATGCTGGGATAACTGAACTGTTGAGGTGCTGTAATCAGGTAAATACAACTGTTGTTCTCCAACCTTGTTGTTGATTGAGCGGTTACTCAGAATTCTCCTTCAGCTTCACCAAGTGTAGCCTGAGACAGGAAGGGAAGGTGAGAGACTCAGGTCCATGAAAACAGAAAACACCTGTGTGGAATTCAGTAGGATCCGAGTGCTTTATTCCTTTGTGTTGCTTTGGAAAGGCTCCTCGGGGTGTGTTTGTTGTGCCATGGGAGCCAAAGGGCAGCCTGGTCCTCCTGGGTGTAAAGTGCTGTAGAATGCATGGAAAGGGCTTTGACTTGCATTAGGGAGGTGGAAAACTCACCACACCGATGTTTTCCAAAGCTCCACAGAAGCCCTGCAGAAGATTATGTAAAACCAAACCATTTCTTTTCTGGACCAAGGTTATGCCTTTGTTTTCTTTGGAAAAAAACCACAGATTTTGGGTGCAGAGTCGCGGTTCTGTCAGTGTGTTCCAACACTCCCCTCTGCTGGAGACACTTCTGAGCTGTGTGAGGTGGACAGACACGAGGGGTCAGGAAAGAGCCACAGTTAAATCCCCTATTTCCCCAGAACCCAAACACAGTCTGTATTTCCCTTGGTGCAGCTGTAAAGGGGGCACAGATGGAAATGTAACATCGTGCTGCTGTTTGCTTTGAGTGGTTTCTGGTTTGTGTAGTTGGGAATTTACTTATTTTTCCTTGTGGCTTGGTGGCAAAATATATTCTCCAGTCCATATTGCTGGTCAGTGAGGGTATTGGTATTGTTCTTGTGAGACTGAGTGCTCACAGTGACAAGTCTTGTTGTAGAATAAACGATTCCTTTTGATTCACATTCACCACTAAAGCAGTGAAGAACTGATATCGATACCCTTTATATTTGCCAAACAAGTTTACAAGAATATCCATTTGTTGCATTATTCCACATCTGTCAGTGATAGTAAACAACTACTTGAATGGCATTTTCCAGGACAGCTGATGAGCTAGGTTCTTATGGATAATCACAATTCCAAGTGGAAGCAAGGTGCAATACTATCATTTTACCTCTGGAGAAGTCATTTCTTTGTGATTATATTCCAGAGAATCTGCTTGTAATTAGGCTTTTAGAGCATCACATACGATGACTTTGAAATCAACCATTGCAAAATACAAGTGGCAATATGGGATTGGTGTTTGAAATTGCAAAGGATGATACTTGGGAGATTTAACGCTCATCCAGATCACATTGTTCAGGTATTTTGAGTTTGTATTGATTAAAAAAACACAGTAAGGCTTTTATAAAGATTCCAGCATCACTGCTGGACTGTCATCATCTGTGGTTTTACTATGCCTGGTACTTCCCTCTCTTTTAGCCGTGCTGCAGCACAAAGTAGGTATAAAAAATGAAGTTTTGTGCTTTGGAGGGGTTTCTCTCACTGACTCAACTGCACATCCCAGAGCCTGCAGCAGGCTCAGGGCCTTGGGCTCTTGTAGGGATCTTTTCCTTTAGACCTGGAATGCAGGTGGAGGGACAGGTGTGAGCACTGGGCAATCAAACCCTCTCTGGGCTGGTACCTGTGGTTGGATGTGGGGCTGTTCCCACTCAGTGCTGCACCTGCACATCCAGGGGCAACCACGGAGCTCAGGAGGTGTTTCCATAAACTGTGTGATGCCATCAGAGCTGCCATTGGGTCACAAGCCTGGATTCCTGACTGAGTCATCCACACTGATAAGAGTGTTGGGAATTAAAACCTGAAGAATGTGTGCTGGGACTCATCCTCCAAATAAAGGAGGTGCAGTGGTGCCGTGGGGCTGGAGGAACTGCACCTTCAGCTGGAAAGGTGAAGGTGCAGTTCATGGATGAAGGTGCATCCATGGAGCAGCTTGAGTGCAGCTGGGGGATACAACCCAAACTGCTCCTTTGGGGAGCTAGGACACAGCACTGCTACCAGAACTGGTGTAGGCAGGAATTATTTTGAAGCCTCTCAACATAGTTATTTATTTATTTTATATTAAACTCTGGGGGTTTTTTGTCATTTAGGGAGGAAAATCTCTCTAATGGTCTCCATAGAAAGATGCATTTATATGAGACTGTGATGTGTGGGTGGAGAAGGGTTTGTTGAAGAAAATCATGAGCTGACTCCTAAAATATTTTGGAAATGAAGTGCAAGGGAGAGAAGATAAATATTTTATAAACATGTGCAGATGAATTTATGGTTTGGCTTGTCACAGTTCACCAGTTGTTTTCAGTTCTGCCCATGACAGGTCTGTCTCCTACCCACTGAAAACCACACCTTCTCTTTTTCTGGATTGTGTAAAGCTTCTGATACTGTTCCTTCTGAAACCCATCTTGAGTTGTTGTTACCCCAAAAACTCAACCTGAAAGAAAATCAAAATACTTTGTCAACTCTACAGGAATTCTTAGGTGATGAATGGAAAAGTGAGGGGAAGTTTCTTTGAAGTACCAAAATTTCAAGGAGAGGAGGCTGTAGCATCCTGGAAGCTGTTCTGTGTCACCTCAACCTTGTCCCTCCCTGGGAAGGGTGAGAGCTGGAGCAGTGCTGGGAGGGGACAGGCTTCAGGGGCCCTCCTTGGGTGAGCTCCTGTCACTTACCTTTCCTTTTCCTATCAAAAAAAGGACCTAAGTAAAAAAAAAAAAGGCAAACCACCCACTGCTGATGTCCAACAACTCCAGCACTCTCTATTTTAGACCCAGCCCGAGGAGGACGACCCGGGGGTGGGTAAAACTCTGCCTGGGCTTTCTTCCTTTTTTGGCAGTTTTCATTCCCTGGGAACATTCCAGGGGTGTATAAAAAGCCACTTGGTTGTGTCTATTTCTTCTCGTTCACAAAAGACATTTTTATATTCAAAGAACATAAAAACAGCAGCTCCTCTTGTCACATGTGTGGGTTTTTTTGTCTTTTCCTGTTCATCACCCAAAACAAGGTCGGCGAGCGACCCCGCCGGTGTTCAGAGCGTTTCATAACTGAGGGGTTTTAGAGCTTCCCTTTCCTTCTGGAGGGCCTTCACTGCAAAACACCAAGTCCTGTCACTAATCCCAGCCTGAGCCACTCCAGATTAGGGAGCCTGGAGCAGTGGGCTGCTCAATAACAAGTGGTTAAGTCACGTGCTGCCGGTAGCTCAGCGGCTGCTCCTGAGGAGCCCCAGCTCGTGGTGGAGGCTCTCAGCTGGTGACGTGGGGCCAGGCACACTTGGTACATTATTCATGGTGCTTTTAATTGCTCCACTCTGCTTTTAACTGGTGGTGCTGGAGGCGGGGAGAGCCGGGAGCTGCCTGGAACAGGGATGGGTTGGCGTTAACTCGGAGCTGTGGAAAATGGAGTATTATTACTGTCCACGTCTGCTGAAGTTCCTGCAGTATCTGTGGGTAAGTGTGCTCTGGAATGTCACTGTGCTCCCAGAGCTGCCTGTTTCCACTCTTTTCAGAAATCCTGGAAGCATTCATATGTGCTGAAGGCTTTCCTCAGCAGTTCCTTTTTGAGTACTAACGTGAAACTCTGGATTTATTTTGGGTGAGAAAGGCTGTTTTATCTCTAATACTTAAAACTCTAGGCTACCCGAATGTGCCTTGGAAAACCCTTTTATGAATCAACATTTCTTCTGTGTTTATGCAGAACCATGGGAGTTGTGGTTTAGTTTATTGTGTGTTAGGAATATTCTTCCCTCTTTGTGTAAGAGCTCTCCCTGGCTCTGTAGCTGCTGCCCCAGCACCCTCCTGCCCTGCTGCTGTACAGTCACTGCTTGCTATTCCAGGAAAACAGCCATGCTCCTGGCTTTAGGAGTGTGTCATTTTACAGTTCCTTACTTGTTTTTAATTTGACTCTTCATGGGTTTCGATGTCTCGGTGAGCACTTCCTCTTCCAACACTCCTCAGGGCTGTCTGTCATGAAAAGCTCTTTTTAGCAGGCTCTGACTGTGCTGCCCTGCCAGCTTTGCACAGGGACTGCTGTGTGTCTGGAACTTTCACATTTATAAAACATGCCTTTGAGCTGAAAAGCCTTTATGAATAAATATTTTATTGCTTTGAACTAATCACTTGCTGTTGTAATTTCTCCGGTACTCATCAAAGGTCAGTTTTCATTTGCTTGTTGGAGTTTGCATTGATCTTCATTTTTTCAGCTGTCAATTCAGCACCTACACCAAACCTTTTCATGTTAGCTGTTTGCTACTACGTTTTAAAACTGTAGCAAAGAGTTTCCTTCCCTCATTTTGAGTTTAATTTTGCAATCCTGTCCTGTATGTCCTTTGATCAGTTGTGAGGCGAGATTGCCCACTGACTTTCTTGCTGCCAGGAGATAAAATGGTACTTGAAGAACTGGGGATTTTTTTCAAAACCTTTTGCTGCTGGAGATTGTAGTAGTAGTAAAACATGGAAGTGCTTGGACATTAAGTTTTTTATTTGACTAGCTGTATTTTTAAGAGACAAGCTTCCTTTAAATTGCAAACTAAAAAATTAGTCATTAGTGTGGTGAGGGGGTGGATGTTCTTCGTGGTTTGTCAGTATGAGAAGTGTGAAAGAGCTCTCTCCCTGCTCTTGCTTTGACATGGGATTTTCCATAAGGCCAGGGGGAAAATCCCAAACCAACCCAAACTTTGGATCAGTCCAGAAGGTGCCTGGCATCGATGGTGGGCTCTAGTATTGTGCAGTTCGAGGCTGTAACAGAACAGAATGTTGTATTTTCTGGGTGTACGTTCTCTTTTAGAGGCCTTGGAGCATTCCTTAGGCGCTTTCATTCATGCACACTTCCTGACTTACTGCAAGAAAATATCAGGATGACAGTTCTGATATTCATGATGTTAAAAAACGAAATTTAAGGGACATCCACAATTGTGCCTTCTGTCACTTTCTGTGCTGCTGTTGCAGCTAGAGGCTACTAAGGAGATACTTATCTGTTCTCTCTACTTACAGTCAGGAGTAACCAGAGATGTTTGGCTTGGTTGTCAAGTGTTATTTAATCTGTCTTGGGGAGCTAAGATGCTTTATTCATTAGGCAGACATACCTGAAGAAGCTACAACTCTTAATTAAAAAATATTATAACAAAAATCTACTTTTAAAGCTACTCTATGGAATTACTGTTGGGTTGCTTCTCCTCTGCTGTGTATTTGCTTTACTCCCACAGTGGTGGAGTTGTGGGACATCCCTGGACACACTCAGGGCCAGCTCTCTGCTAATTCCTTGCTGGTTGCTCTCCTGATCTTTGGGCAGGATGTGTCTGACTGTGACAAACAGCATTTTCTGAGCACAGCAGGGTCTGTGGTCTGCCCCAGCCCACGTGCAGTGGTGTGACCACCACACGTCCGTGTCCTGTGGGTGGGTGACAGCTCTGGGTTTCTGAGAAGTGTCTTTGTGTCCAGTGAAACATTTTTTTTCCACAGCTTGTATATATTTGAGTATTTTCCAGTGCGCACTGGGTATCCATCACCCCTTTTCCAGCTGGTCAGGAGCTCTGCTGCAGTTGGTACAAGACACCTTTAGGTCTGGCTGGCACAGGAAGTCCTGTAGGTGCAGCTCCATGGGTCAGACTGGTCATGCCAGGTGTGCAGCCACAGCACTGGGGTTTCCTGTTCAAATGCCCTTTGTCCAAGAACCAGTTTTTTTGGCTTCCTGGTGGACACAGCCTCTACTAGACTGCTCTGGCAGTTCTCTTCCTGCCCTTGGCCTTCTCAGTTGTCAGCGATCCTTGCTCTGGTTCACTGCTCAGTTTTGGCTTTCTGGAAGGGATGTGGTGGTGCATCTCCTGCCCATGCTGGTACCAGTCCTGATGAGTTGTTTTTTTCCCAGTCTGGCACTTGTCATTTTTCAAACAGCAAAGAAATGCTACATCCTGAAAGCACTCAAAGCAAATGGCTTGTTTTAAATAAAATGTTCCTCTGCAGCATTGTGATGGTTTAAAAAGCCCTTGTTCTTTATTGATAGTCATGAGTTGAATAAATGCAAAATCACAAGAAAATTGGGGTATTTAAGGAAGTAAGATTTAGAGCTTGTTTTGACAAGATTTTGGTTGCTACCTTTAAAGAGTAGTTTTGATGTGTTTTGTCAGGTGACTCTGAAGGAAGTGGCAGCTGGTTAATAACCACTGTCCTGACGTGTCACTGTGAGAGGAGGTGGGTTGGTGATGGAAGGAAACTCAAATCATCATTCTGGAGCCATGGGTGATGGTCATCCTGCTCTGAGGGGGGTCATCCTCCTCTCAAGGAGGGAAGGGGCTCTGTGCAGGTGTGCTGTGCCTTCCCTCTCTCTGCACTTCTGGAGAGTTCCTGAGGACTGTGCTGCTCTTCCCTTGCAGGATTTGTTTTTGGCAGTGGGGATGTTCCTTCCAAAGAGTTAAAAACCCCTCCCACTCAGGTGTCTGCTCTCCTGGTGTCAGCAGGAGCAGATAACCTGGGTTACCTCTCAGATAACCTGGGTAAATGACGCCCATGCACAGGAAAATCTGGAGAGGCATTTCCCCCATTCCCAGCTGCTGCTGTAGAAGAGGAACTGTGGTGTCTGTGGCATTGCTGGGAGCAGGCAGACAGGTCAGCCTGGCCGAGGAGCCCCATTCCCAGTGGGAACACGAGGGAGTGCTGTTCCACCACACAGCACTGCTGGCCTGCAGCCACATCCCAGCTCCCAGCCCAAGGACACGTGCTCAGTGCAAGGCAGTTTGTTCTAATGAGGTGTGGTATTAAGTTTAATTTACCATAAAATGCTCACATGGAGTAGCACATTCTAGGTTAACTTGTCGCAATAAGGGTTTCACTGAGTAAGATGTAATTGTTTATAAACCTGGTCATTTTTTTGTAGTGACTGTGTTGTTCCAAGCTCAGAGCAGCTGGAAGTGGGGGCTGACTGTGCCTGCCCTCCTTCCCCTTATTTTAAGTCTGGAATTGGGAATGCTTCTGAAAAAGTTCTTCCCTATGAGGGTGCTGAGGCCCTGGCACAGTCCAGAGAAGCTGTGGCTGCCCCTGGGTCCCTGGAAGTGTCCAAGGCCAGGTTGGATGGGGCTTGGAGCAACCTGGGCTAGTGGAAGGTGTCCCTGCCCACAGCAGGGTTGGGACTGGATGATCTTTAAGGTCCTTTCCAACCAAAACCATTCTGTGACACGAGGCTAAGGAGGATTGTTAAACCTCATTTTTACGCACAAAGCAGAGGTAACTTCACTCCCTCCCTCCTAATATTTTGATCTAAAGTTGTTTTGACTCAGTTCCTGCTTTCCCAAGCTGTTGTCAGTGTTGCTGATGCTGGGAGACAGCCAAGTTCCCACTATTGTTCCTGTTCTTTCAGCAGTGGTGAGTTGTTCATGCAGCCAGTGTTTACTGTGCTGAAAGGAAACGGCGTTTTTAGGGAGCTACTTGAGCACAGGGAAAGTAGCTTTTTGTAGAGGGCTTTCCTCAGGATACCACAGCACTTGTACTGCAGGGCACAGGTGCTCTTAAAAAGTAACTTCAGGTATATCTGGAGCCAGAATGAAGCTTGGAAAAATGTAGTGTTTGGTATAGTGATTCATGATGGAGGCTAATAAATCCCTGGCACCTAAGGGGAGGTGGGATGGGTTGTGTGCTGTCCATATCCTGGGGAATGTGGGAGCATGGGGCTGTTGTGCTGTGTCTGGAGGAGGAGACAGTAACATCAGAGAGACGTGGAAGTAAAGGAAAGTGAGTGCACTTAGGTTATACAGCCATTGCAAATAAATCCAATAAAAATTAAAATGAGCGAAGGAATTATTGTATTAACTTACAGATGGTGGTTTGGTCATTTTAGTGCCATCAAGCAGTGCCTGATGTGAGTGGAAGACACATGGAATGGTGTTTTATAGGGAGAAGATGGAAGAGCAGTGTTCAGACAGGCCTTGGGCAGTGTGTGATCACACCGGGAGCAGCTGGAATGGGTTCAGAAGCAGCTCCTTGTTACTGATCTTTAAAGAAGGAAATCCCTTGCATGAATAAAAAGCTCTTCCTTCAGAGTTATCTCTGAATTTCATGAGTCACATCTGAGCCCTCAGTAGCTGGAGTTTTCCTGAGCACCTTCAGTGAGCAGAACAAATGCTCTGACATCTCCTCAGGCAGGTGGTGTGGAGCAGGAGCAGCACGTTCTGCTAGTTTCTGTGCACTCCACTCACCCTGTGTGCCCTGGGAGAAAGGTTCAGCAGGTGAAGGTATTTTAGGCCACATTCTGTGCTCGAGAAGTCTCTTTTGAAGATGTTTTGTGGTTGTCTGTGCTTAACATGTCCATTGTGTCAAGTGAGGGAGCAGCAACTGTTCCATGTTGGATTTCTCAGGAGAGCCCTGGCTGTGACATTACTTTGTTTTCCCATCTGGTACACTGAGATGCATTTCAGACATCTTCATCCTGGAATTTTGTTTGTACAAATTAAAAACAACCTGTAAACATCCATCTTTTGCTTGGCTTGATCCCTTGGACATAAAGAAATGTAAAGAAAATTGTTTTAGTCCTTTGCAGCGTATTTGTGCTGTAGGAATTTCCTGTTTCTGTTTTTTCAGTTTTTCCTCCTCCATTGAGTTGGAAGGGAAGTGCTGCAGGATTATGGACATGGGCTTGCAAACAACCTCATATATTTTTAGCTGGTTTCCTCAGCTTTAACATTGATAGCTTTGTTTTAGACAGAAACAATTCAAGGCACAAAAGCTGTGTATGTTCAGGATGTTCAACTGGGCCTTGCTTGGGTTCAGGAGAAATGTACTTTGGAGGACAAAAGAATTGGCATTTTCTGAAATACTATTGTGGTTTAATTGTTGCAGTTATTACTGGTAGTTGTATTTAAATTGTTTAAAAACTTAGAGTAATAATTATATTTCACAGTTACCTTTATTTACCGATTTTTATTAATCTTGATTTAATGATATGCTACTGCAAAAGTGCCCAGAATCAGAGAAAGGATGGCTGACTTTTTGATTACAAATAAAATGGGAAGGTGCGGTTTTTCACTGGTCCCATCAAGGATCACCATGGCAGTAGAATGGAAAAATTACTCTGGCAGGTATAAACAAGTATGTAGAGCATTCATTCAGTCATGAAAACTACTAATGTGCTTTATGACAAGGATGCTTCTGTAAAGAAAACAAGGAATGTTTAAAATAAAGATTTTTAAAGTAGCCACGTACTACATTGATGGGATCTTTCCTGAAATGCTTTTGCACCTTTCTTTAAGAGCCTCTGATATTGGTGTGTGCTTGTGTAAACTTTTCCAGTATTGATGCAGAGCCTGTTGCCTCTGCAGCCTCTCCTTGTTCATTGATTTGTGAAGCCTCTGAGGGCTTTCAAAATTATCTAATAGAAGGAAAAAGTCTGGAAATGGAATTTCAGCCTCTTTGTAGGTGGTGTGTGCAAGGGGAATACCTTTAATGCCAAGATGTCTCTGCAAGTGTCCAAGATTGTGAATTATCATTAATTAGAGCTGTGGCTGTCAGTGTAACTTGCTTTTTTTCAGTAGAAAATGAAAGTAGGAATCAAACCCAAATATTTGGTGTAAATATTGAGATACCTGGGGTTTCAGGTTACAAAACAGATTTCACTGTATGGACTCTGTCCAGAGTCCTTGTGTTAATACACTCCCTCCATTCCACTCTTTCTCCTCTCTTGATTTTTTCCCCTTTTTTCCTTTTGACTGTAGAGTGCCTGTCTACAGGTGAGGCTGTTTGGGCATCTCAGTGAATTGCATTATTACATCACCACGAAAACGTAAAACCCCCACAAAACAGAACAGATAAAACTACTGAGACCTTTTGTCTTTGGCTGTGTTAAGTGTCATGGGAATTCCTGGGTCGGAATGCTGGGCAAGTTGGGTATCTGCCATGGAGCAGATCCTCTGCTCCAGCTGTTGAGCTTTGGTCTCTCTCTGCCAGAGGTGCAGCCAAGTGTTTCTTTTTTACTTAAAATGAGAATTTAAAGGTGACATGGTAAAATCTTCATGATGGGGTGTTGCTTATGAGAAATTCAGGCTGTGATTAGGAATGCTCATTCTTGGAATGTGGCAAAACACAGAATACAGAGGCAAAAATAAGGAGCCTGTAAAAGTGTGAGTTGTTTGTCGTGTCTGAGGAGCCCAAGAGTGATTGAGTCTGGAGCTGTGCAAGCGAGCCCAGCCCAGTGCTGCATCTTTAAATAGTCCATCATGTCAAACACAAGAGGTTAAATTAAGTTCTCTTACTAATGAAGCAGAAGGAGAGTTGGTGTGGAATGCAGGGCCAGGACAGCGTTACAAGGGCAGGCTCTGCTCCCAGGGGTGTCACAAAGTGGGACTGGAGCTGCCCGTGGTCCTCACAAGTGCTGGGTCCTGCTGTTTGTAGGTGGGATGATGCCTCACAGAAAACCCCTTTGGAAATGCCTGAATTAATGCTAATTGCTAATTGGAGTGGAGTGATTGGAGGGGGGTGGTGATAGGAGGAACCCATCAGAGAGTGAATTCCTGACTGAGGTTCCCTCAAGGGAAGAGCAGAAACTGTTGTCGCAGTTAGTCCAGACCAAAGTTGCCCATCCTTCTGTCCCATCGGCCTTGCTGGCAAAAGATCCTTCAGGGGACCCAGCTGAGGTGAAAACTAATCCCAGGTGTCTTGGTGGGTCTTCAGCTGGATTTCCTTCCCAGCTCCAAGGTGCTGGGATGGAGCTGGTGGCAGGGGAACCCCATGGGCTGGAAGGACTCACAGCCATGGAGAGGCTGCACGTCCCACCTGCCCCTCATAGTGTGTTCTATGCTCTGCTGCTTGCAGGCCTTCTTTAAACTGACCTTGCAATCCCACAGAGTCATTAACATAATTACATGTGTTTGAGAGCAGGTGAAGCTCCAAATGAGCTGTAAGAGGCTTTTGGAAAGTATAATCTAACCATGGAATTTTGTTTTCTACTGAATAAGGGGAGAAACAAGGGTTGTTAGGTCTTTGTGCAGGGTTGTGGTTTTGAGCTGTAGGTGGAATAGATGTTAATAATGGAAGTATCCAGCAATGTTTAAATAACGAGGTCCCATTTATACTGAGGTAATTAGTCATGCAGTTTGGGTAGCTGTGTGTGTGTGTGCTCTGTTTTCTGGAGCTGCAGATCCCTGACAGACCCAGGGTGAGATAATCACTCGGATTTGTCAAGGGCAGAAGATCATCTTGTGCTGTTCTTGTTCAGGAACAAACCCTCACTCTGCCAGGACTGCTGGGCTGGGGGCCAGTTAGAGGGTGCTGAGGCCCTGGCACAAGTTGCCCAGAGAAGCTCTGGCTGCCCCTGGATCCCTGGAAGTGTCCAAGGCCAGGTTGGATGAGGCTTGGAGCTGGTCTAATGGAAGGTGCCCATGGCCCCCAAGGAAAGGAACTTCAAACCTCATTTTGTTCCACTCCCCTGCAAGTTCAGCTGAAGTGCTGGAAAAATCTCCAACTATTTGAATTTGATGGTGAAGGTGCATCTGGATTGTTCTCTAAAGCATTTTGCCCTGATGTTAATTAAGGTGTAAATCTAAGCAGTAATTTAGATGCTTCAATACCCAGCAGTGTGTTCACGTGGTGCCAGAAGATCCTAAATTTAGTATTGCAGAAAGACTCAAATCAGCAGTTTTCCAATCTTCTGAGGACAAAAATGGTATATTTGGTATAACTTTTTTTTCCAGGGGAGGTATAAAAAAGAAGTGAATATATTCTGTAGAGCATTTTCAGATCCTTCAAGTTCCATGCACATGTGGGGAGTCCTTGCAGTGAGCTGTAGGAACACTTTGCTCTGTGCATCCTGGGTGAAATCTGTGCCTCTCCCCTGTTTGCCCCAGGTGATATTCCAGAAGGGGAGTTAAATTTGGGTTCTGCTCTGCCTGTCCTGGTGAGGTGAAGGAACTGCTGACTAGCTCACATGGCAGCTCCAGGCAGAGCTCTTGGGCTGCTATTTCAAGGGCTCCCGCATCAGATGGAGCCTGAAACCCTCTGGAATGGCAGAGTGCCCCGTGCAGAATCCCTGCACTGCAGCAGGCACAGAGCTGCACTTGCAAAGGCACAGATGTTTGAAATATCACACTTAAATTTAACAGCCTAAAAATTGTGCGGTAAGTCTTAAATTCCAGCCCTGGATGCAGGACCTCCATCGTTCATGAAGAATTATCCATAACTCTGGTAGATAAATTTATTTTCTTCCTTATTTCTTTACAAATCTAAGAAACACCCTGCTCTTGGGGAATCTGGTCAAAACTATGTCTGTCCATTTTCATACAAAAATAACCCTGCAGCTCTTTAAGAGAAGAGGTATGTTAGGGGAGAAGAAAAAGGATTTTTCTCTGTTGGCTGGATTTCCTTTGATTACTGGGGGGTTTTATAAGGCTGTTAACTTGCAAATGTTCAAAACAAATACATTCAGAACTGAGAATAAGTTAGGAAATGCTACGTAGTTGTCACTGAAGTTTTTCCTGGAGATAGGTTACAGGTTGGTGGAGCTGAGCTCCTAAAAACAGGGATTAAAAGGGAAGGCATCCTGTTTCCTCAGGGCATCTTGAGTTCGTGTATTTCTGCAAGGCACATTTCTGATAGAATAAACCTTATGCAAGAACCATTGCATCAAATGTTATCTAGAAATTCTTTGTTCCATTGAATCTCTTCCTGGAGAGTTCAGAGAAGCAGAGGGTGATGTAAGTTCATGGTACTTTGTATGGCAAATTAAGCAACATCCACAAACCCCCTTGAACAAACAAAAGAGCGAGCGACTTCCAACATGCCTATCTTGCCTCTTTCCCCTTGGTCCTGAACTAGTCACAGCTTGACTTTGGACCTTGAAGTCCCAACTTACGTCATGCACTTAGATTTATTGATTTAAACCCGTAGCTTTTATTCTTGCTGTCCTCCCAAGTGGGCTGTTCCCAGGCATTCCATGGCTGGTGACACCCAGGATCCTCTTGTTACTCTCAATCGTTTTGGGTTTGTGGTACCAACCCCCATGGTCTCCCAGCAGCTGGGGAGGGAGCAGAGCTGGGGAAGGACATGGAGCCCTTCCTCACAACAGGGAGCAGCATAGAAAAGTGGGAAAAAACTGCTTCCAATGGTCAGACCTGTTCAGCTTTGGTTTGAGCCTCTGGCTTAATCATTATCCTGTGCTGATAGCGCAGTCACTGACTGGGACGTGTCCTCTTTGAGGGCACGAGTGGCACAGTGAACCAAGTACAGGTGCTGGCACTGCCCAGGTGCCCGTTGAGCAGCAGGAGGAGGCTGTAGGTGTGGCCCCATCCCGGTGGGAATCTTGTGGTGTTGGGTGTGAGACGTTCCCTGGCGGAGCCGCGTTCCCCAGGAAGGGTTAAAATCAGTAAGTCCACGTGACATGTGCAAACTATGAATCATTCCAATAGATCTGTGCAACTCCTGCCTGCTCCGGAGCCAGCAGATGCTGTTCCCCGCGTTGCCATGGAAACCCTGCCTGTACTATAATAAAGCCCAGCCCAGATCCTTCCTTGGGCAGACCTCTGCGGCTGGTCACCTCCTCATTGTTTCCTCCCCGGAGCACAGGCGAGGCAGGGCCGGAGAGGAGGGATCGGCATTCCAGAGGCGGCAGCGTTCTCCTGCTGGTAACCTCGTGTGCCTTAGCCGGGAGCGTGGCAGACCCTGCCTGGGAATCAGCCGGCTCACAAACAGCTGTGCATCCTCCGGGCCGTGTGAGGAGGAGAGGAGGCGTGGGGACAGTCCCTGCGTTTGTCCCTCGGCTGGGAGACCCCCTGGAAGCAGAGGAGCTGATGTCATCCAGCAGCTCTTTTGGCAGGCTCTGAGCAGCAGGGAAGGCTGGACACGCTTTTCCCCTTCAGCCTCCCCCGGCTTCGCTCCGCAGTTCTGCCAGGGGAGAGCTCCAGGATGGTTCCGAAGGCAGCGAGGCTGGTGAGGAGGGGATTCTGCTGCTGACACCCTTCTGCAGAGTTTTTTGAGAAGAATCCGGATTTATTGTTTGGAAGATCTAATCGATTTGCTGCTAAATGGATTGTATAGGAGCGCCAGAACTTTGGTCAATGTACTCTCACCTGACGAGTGGCCGAGCCAGGAGAATAAGATTTGTTTTATTCTTCTGATATTTACAGCAAAACAAAAACTTGGCTTAAAAAGGGAGTTGCTTTTCCTGCTCTGAAATGAGAGAGTAAGAGCCTAATTCTCTGCTTGCAAATGGACTCGTTTCAAGTGACTGTGTCAGGATTTAAGCATTGATTTATCTCTTTAACATGGCTGAATTAAACATATTTTGATGGAACTCTGCAAAGCCGATTGTAAGTAGGAAAAGTCTTTTATTTTTTCCTACTTGACAAATACCAATCTCCCACCTCACATCTTTGGTTATTTAATTTTAGGAATATGCTGAGAGTGATAGTGCAATGCTGTTTACCTTAGCTGGAAATATTTTATACACGGAATCACTTTGCGCAAAATAAATCAGGGTCGTTAAGGAGAATACATTTTAATTGCTACTGAATATTGATATTTCATCTCTGCTGGAAAAAAAAAAAAATGGATTACCTTGGAGACAAACTGACAGTGGCACAAACTCACATGACCCAGTGGATGGGCACAGTGCGGAGATCCTTGCAGGAAGCACTAAATTTAGTCACTACTGCGGTGGCTCATGAGCGGAGTGGAGGGGAAGGTGGCACCAGGACTCCCTTCAAGAGAACCTCTTCCTTCAGGCACTTTGCATCCCGGAGCAGAGAGTCCTTCCGAAGGTTTTCAGTGCGGAGTCAGCAGAGGTTTTCCTCTTTGAGGAAGAGGCAGCCCAGCTCAGAGCCACCCGAGCTCGTAAGCGATGCACCTTTTTGAGACCCTCAAGGGAGAGAATTCAATGCAAACCCTCGGGTTTGTTGCAGCATTTTATCTCCTAACAAACCCTCCCTCCTGTCTGCTTTTCCATCTAAAAACAGCCCCCAATACACCTCCAGATAGTGCTGTCTGTCTGTCTGCTCCCAGCTGCTGTCTTCCTGCAGCACAGGTGGATGTTTTCATTTGCCAGGGAATCAAGGTTTGGGGAATGGGGAAAATGTGATTGCTTTTGAAGCAAGGCAGTATGGTAGGACATGTATTGGTCTGAAATTAGAAAGTTAATCTGAAACTGGGCTGGTGTTGGTTGGGTCCCCAGCACAGGCCAGCCCAGCTTTGGGTGTGCTTCAGTATTTGTGATTTTACAGTAAAAAATGCCTGAAGCTAAATTTGTAAGAAGAGTGAAGTGCTGTCACTGTGCAGGCAACGTAAATGATCATTATTTCCTTCTTTTATTGAAAAATAGGTGTTTTTTTTCTCAGAATGCTTCCTACTTGGTCATGCCACAGAAGCAATAGGGTCAATGTGACTTGTGAAAGCTGTGATGTGGCAGAGACAGGGTGCAATTCCTGACAGCAAAGGAAAGGTGAAGAGCTCTTGCTTCTCCACAGCTCTGTGCCAGAGAGAGCCCTTTCCCCTCCCTTTTCCATTAGTCTCCAGGTTATTTTCAGGAAGGACTGTCTGTATTCCATGGCATGGCAGAAAGGTGGAGGAGAGGCTGATCTCCTGAGGGCTGCTGCTGCCGTGATCCTCCCGGCCATTATTGACACCCCCAATTCTAGTTCTGGCACATCCTGCAAAGCAGCAAAGCTTTGGGGTGATAGGGAGTGAGAGGGAAGCAAATCTGGTTTATTCTGTTTTATTTCATGGAGAGGAGCTGAAACTAGTGGTTTGAGTTGTACCTTAAACTGGTGATTTAAGCCCAATGTTTGACCAAGGCTGTGGCTGAGTTGTGTGGAAAGGGGCCCCAAGCCTTGGTGCCAGCATGTGGGTAAATCCAAACTCTCTGAAGTGGCTAAAATGTTTTGGTTTCTTTTTTTATTATTAAACAAAACAGTTACTCATTGTGAAGTGTAAACACAAGCAGCTCTGCTGTGGCCCAGCAGGGTTTGCTCAGGGAATGAGCGCAGGTGACGCTGCATTCCTTGGGCAGGTGTGGTGTTTGACTACAGCTCTTTCCAGTGCTCTCTATCAGCACTGGGTAGAGCATTTCTGTCCCAGCTTGCTATCCATGTCCTGTTTGGACAGACTGGGAAAGAAAATAGCGTCAAGTAAGCACAAAAGAATGAAGAAGAAAATATTTGGTAACCACTGTTACAGTGTTAGCATGGTTAAGTTCTCTGGGCTTCTTTTTTAAGCTGCTGTTTTAGATTTATTGGAATCATCTGAATGAGCAACTTGTGTAAAAGAAGGCTGAAAAATGGGAATGTGAAACCTGCAGAGAGGACAAGTGTTCTGCTGTCCTACACAGCACTGCTTACGGGGCAGAAATCGGGAGACGCAGGGTGACCTTTTCACTTAAGTCACTGGTGACAGTGCTGGAGCTGCTGATCCTCTGTTTCAGCAGGAATTTTGCTTGTGCTTGGCTTTGTGTGAATTTGGTTTCACTTGGACTCAAACTTAAGGTCTGAGTGCACCAAGAAGTTTGTGGTTGGTGCCATTGTGTCTGTGGCAAATGACTGGTGAATACAGACCTGGAGCTGGTCCTTTTTCACCTGATTGCAACAGGGTCCTGTCTTAGTCCTTGGAACTACTGACATTGTCCAAAAAAAGCTATGAAATGAGTAAAAAGTGTGTAATTCATGTAAACTGACTTCTGTGCTGCTTTAGGGCTGTAGTGTAGAGCAGTCACTTGGGGCTGATGAGTTTTTAAACAAGGAGCGGCCCAGCTCGTGAACTCCTGCCTGACACAGCCAGGGGCTTCCAGCTCCCTTCCCTGCTGCCACTGGTGGCTGCTGATGGACAACTTGGCACATACAAAGCACAGAAAGCTGTCCAAATTCAACTCAGGCAGCACAATTTAAGGCAGCATGAGTAAACTTCTTCACCCTCACGTCTGCAAATCCATAGCTGAGCTTGCAGAGGTTTTTACTTCGCAGTGAGACCTTTTAAATAGGAGCTGGTTTTTCTTTCAGGTATTTTGATGGAATTAATTGTCCATTTTCATCTCATGTCATCAGCTTGGTGTCTTTGTAAGGGGAGCAGAGATACATGCATTAAACATGGCCTCTGATTTAATCAGGGTCTATCGGTCATGGTTCTATTATAGGTGTGAGATCTGGTTTCACAGCCAGCACTCTTCTAGGTCTCGAGGTTTGTTGCCTTACAATAAAACCAGGGCAAGCTGTTTGATTCCCTTGGCTCCACTTACACTGCTAAAAAAAGTCATGGAAAACCTCAGAGGTGTTTCACACAGAGCAGGAAAGATGAATTCTGGGGCTGAGAGTGGTCGATGTGTTTTACCTAAATTGCTCCGATAAGTGCTAAAAATAACACCAAAGTGCATTTAGTAGTGGTTTGCTTGTAGTGCACTGGGCAGTCAAAGAAAATAGTGTTTGCATTCAAAATCCATCTGGCAGCATCACTGTTACTTAGTTTGGATTCAGTTTTTAATTCCAAAATAAAGGTGGAAGTGGAGTGATTTATTTGATGCATGTGTCCCAGATGTGCTGGGAGGGCACTTAGTCCTTTTGAGGGATTTTGTTGCAGCCTTTTCCCTACTGGAGGCTGAAATTCCCATCCTAGATTTTATTAATCTTCCCAGGTGTTTCATTCTAAGCTTGTACAGCTTGTTGCTGGGGAAAGCTGGTGGACTCTGCCTTTTGCCATTGAACAGGATCCCTTTCTGGAGCAGGTGAGGGTCCTGCTTTGAGTTCCACACCTGCATTCACCTGGGACTGTGTCTCTGCTTATGAAAGAGCTTTGGTCTGCAGTGCCTGTCATGTTGTACCCAAGTCTGTCTGCAAAAAGTTTGTTCCTTAGTGGTGAACATCCTTCAACAAACGATTTGTAAAGAGAAATTACTACAAGTTGGCACTTTGATTCTGAACTTGGAGTAGGTACAGGCCCTATGGTGAATAGTTGCTGAATTGTTCTGCCCTGATATTCACTGAGAGCACAATGAGTTGTTCTCAAAAATAATATTTTGGTACTATCAGTAAATGGAATTTTAATCTTTGAATTTTATCTTTAAATTGCCAGGGAGCTGTTAGGGTAGGGGGAAGCAAGTTTGCAGCAAGCAGGCTTTAAAAATGAGTTGTTTGTCTTGTTTGGAGCTGGGGGGAGGAGTGAAGCTGTTCAGTTTAATTAATGAAGATACAAGGGCCAGTGCTGAAACAGTTCCTGCTTTTTCATTCTTAATAACTTCTCTTTGGTTTAACAGGCCATGAACGTAGCTGGCAGATAAATCTGGGCCAGAAACCCACAGTGATGGGTATTTGGTAGCTGCCTTTGTTGTTCTCTCGTTATTTTGACAGGAATAATTATTTAAATGATTTTACTCTGTGATTTCACTTAGGCTGACTGCAAGGAATTGATTTTTACCATGTTCTTAAGCAAGAAGAAAATAGCATAAATAAATTTAGAGCTGATATGTTGATCCCAAGTTGTGGGATCAACCTTAGACACTTGGCCTTGGACACTTCCAGGGATCCAGGGGCAGCCACAGCTTCTCTGGGCACTCTGTGCTGGGGCCTCACCACCCTCACAGCCTCCCTGTCCTGGCAATCCACTTTTATTGAAATTGGTAAGATTGTGAAAGTTTTGGGAAATACTCCTGGCATTCACTGGGGGGGTGACTGTGTGTTTTGTCTGCTGTCTCCTAAAACATCTCCTGAGCTGTGCAAGCTGTGTGTTGAAACGAGCTTGTTTGTTATTCACTTGTTGTCAGGAAATCCTATCACTTTCTGTACATCTTTAATTCCAGGCTTTAAGTTAACGAGCACTTTTTCCCCAGGAATGTTTGTTTGAAGTTTAGCTTGTGTCTCATGTGGAGAGACGGTAACTGTGCAGAAGAGCTGTGAAATGCAGCTTTTCGAGTAGGAGGTGTTGATTTCAACTATGCAGCTTTTCAAAAAAAAGCAAATCTCTTCCCTCCTTGGCATCCCAGTATGAGGTTGCCTTGTTCTGGCTTGTGCCTCCTGCAGTGTTGAAGTCGAGGGATCCTGTTCCATGCTTGGTGCCAGGTTTTATTAACACTGATGGGAGTTACACGTGCCCTGGGGAGAGCCTGGATTCCCTGTCACTGCTCAGGATCTTCCTGATGGAGCCCCTGTCTCCTTCCTGCTGCCTTGGCTTTCTTAGGGGTTCATTCCTTATCGGCTTGGCTGCCTGAGGCTGAAGAGGAAATTTAATCTGATGATATAGGAGAGGTTTTAAAGATGTTCCCAGCTAGCTCCTCTGCTCTGCTCTGTTGTACATTCCCACCTCTCAGAGGAAATGCTCTTGTGGCTCACTCAGCCCTAGCAGGGCTTATATTTAGAATTAGATTTTCGTCTGCTTTTTGCACATCGAGTCAACTTCTGCTCCATCTTCAGCCTTGCTCTGAACCACCTGACGTATGTGGTGAGTGTTCACAGCAGGGCAGAGCAGCTCTATTTGCAGGGTAGAAAAAGTGACAAACTCTCAAATGGCTTTGAAATTCTCTGTGCAATGAGGAAGATAAAAGCACCACGAGTCACTGCAGGAGCAGGGAGCTGATGTCACTGCATGATCGTAACCAGATCCCTGGCAAAACCAGCCTCATCTGCATTAATTTGACCACATTCTCAGCCAGAATTGAGGCAGGGCAGACTTTGGGTCTCTCTTTGGTGCTACAGCCTGTGCCAGGGCTTCACCACCCTCAAAGGCAAGAATTTCAGCCTAATATCTGATCTAGACCTGCCCTGTGCCAGTTTAAAACCGTTCCACCCCACATCCTTGTCCAAAGTCCCTCTCCAGCTCTCCTGGAGCTCCTTTAGTACATCTGCTTTGCTGGAATTTTTGCTGTGCCTTTCCAGGGAGAAAGGGTTAGGATTCGGTCCTGTGCATCAATGGGGAAGCAATGGAAAGGTGGAGAATTAGACCAGTCACCCTCTGAAAACAACTTCTGTTTTGTAAGGGAAATGCTCTCAGGCTTTGGCATCAGGGATGTAATTGGTGGTTGGGTATCATATCCCTGTGGAAGAGGCAGGGAAAACTCATGGAGAGGCAGCCCAGGGTTGCATAGCAACAGGGAGGCTGTCAGGGCTGATGGCATTTATGAGATGCTTGGTACTGTGGGACTGGAACGTACTCCACTGCCCATGGGAGAGGAAAACATCCATTATTTAAAGGATTTTTGAGCAGAGCAGTGGAGCTCCTTAGGATCTAAGGGAGCTAAATGTGTTGTGTGAGAGCTCGCAGTCACATGGGGCACACGTGTGTTTCTCCAGGCATTGCTTGTGCATTCAGCAGCAGCAGCAGCTCCAGTTTTCCACATAAAACCAGCTTGTGCTGCCCAGCCCAGGATGTGCCGGGGCCAGCGGGATCATGGAACGGTCTGGGCTGGGAGGGACCTTAAAGCTCATCCCATTCCAGCCCCTGCCATGGGCAGGGACACCTGCCACTATCTCAGGTTGCTCCAAGTCCCATCCAGCCTGGCCTTGGACACTTCCAGGGATGGGGCAGCCACGGCTGCTCTGGGCAACCTCTGCCATGGCCACACCACCCTCACAGGATGATTTCTTCTTAACATCAATCTGAACCTTCTCTCTGTCAGTGGGAAGCCATTCTTCCTTGTCCAAAGTCCTTCCCCAGCTCTCTTGGAGCCCCTTAAGGTACTGAAAGGCCACAGTAAGGTCTCCCTGGAGCCTTCTCTTCTCCAGGCTGAAACCCCAATTCTCAACCTTTCCTTATGGGAGAGCTGCTCCATCCCTCTAATCATCTTCACAGCCTCCTCTGGACTCACTCCAACATCTCCATGTCCTCCCTGTGCTGAGACCCCAGAGCTGGACACCCCACAGAGGGGTGCTCCACTTGAGCATTGGCCACTCACTGCCATCTCCTTACCTGCTGACCATCCTGGAGGTGGCTGTGCCGGGGTGTAAGGCCCTGGAGGTTCTGAGATGGTAATTCCATTAACTCTGTCCTGCTCTTGGGGCTGGTCTCCAGGGATGGGGCAGTGCTGTCCTGTTCTTGTGCTGCCCGGGGTGTTGGGGAGGGCTGGGGGGCCTGGAGGTCTGTAACTCATCCCTGAGCTCAGCTGGGCAGTTCCTGGAACTCTTTATCTGGGGCTGCAGCAGGGAGGGTGGGGGCAGAAGGTGCTGCCTCAGCCTGGAACGTTCCCCTGGGCACCGAGTCCATTCAGCAATTAATTAAAGCACGGAGTTGGCCCATCTCACCACTCTGAATCCCTCCTGATTGCTGGGAATTAAGAAGAGCTGGAGCCATGACTTACTCCTTATGGGCAGCATTCATTGGATGGATAGTAAGTACAGATGGAAATCCTGGGATCCTCTTCCCACTTGCTGTCTTGGCATTTGGGTACTTCCAAATTAAAATCCATGGGCTGTGGTCCATAGACCCTCTTATTGTGGTGGGATTTTCAGTGTTGGTTGGTTTCAATCTGATGTTATGTTCTGATAATTCTGTCAGTGCTCCAAAATATACAGTTCACCTCTTAGTCCTTAGAATCCTTAGAATAATTGTAGAATAATTTAGGTCATAAAGGACCTCTGGAGCTCATCAAGCTCAGCATCCCCTTCAAGGCAGAGTCAACTACAAAATAATGTCATAAAATATGAATAGGTGGGGTCTATGGCTGTCTTCCTGTCATGCTGCAGAGGAAAAGCTGGAATACTTTTGGGGATTTGTAAGGACTTGTGAGCTCTGCTAAAATGTGGTGTCACACTTAAGGGGAAATTTGACCACATTTTTTGCTTCTCTAATTAAAGGAGAGGGGAAAATGGGAAACAAAAAAAAAAAAAAAGGAAAAGCAGCCCTTTTCAAGAAATCAGCACCGTTTTTTCTCTGAGTTGTGTATTAACAAGGCAGATGGTCAAAACTTCCTTCCATTGTGCAGTTCCTCTTCATACCCAATCCATGCCAGTGGAATTTAGCTCTGAGCATTCACACTCAAGCTGTGGGCTGTCACTTCGGCTGGCTGATGTCTCGGGCTCCTTGACAAACAAAGATATTTTTGAAACTGTCTGTGCAGCTTCTGACTCAGGAGATCTCTCGGAGCTGGTGTTCCTCCTGTGCCAGGTCTTCATTTCCCCTCAGTGCAGGAGGGTTTTGCACATAAATGTCTGCACTGACCCAGAGTTAGGGATAATCCTGGGGCTGTGGGACCAACGCTGTGTGTGCATCGTTTTCAGGAACGGGAAATTGCAGGAGTAATCAGCCCTGGACTGTTGCCAAGCCCAACTTAATTCCAAGGGAAGACTGAAAGAGGCATAATCATAATGGTTCATTTTAGAAGAAGAACCAGAGGCAAAGCAGGACACAGCTCAGCTGCTTTATTTTATAGAAAAATTAAGTAGATTTTTTTTTTTCCTGGCTCCTGGTGTAAGGATTGGGAAGTTAAAGATCAAAGCTTGGAGAATTACAGCATTTGAAATCTGGATCAGGTGTGGGTTTTATTCGATTTGGGAGATTTTTCTGTCATCACAAATTAGAAAAGTTCTAATTTGGGTTTATCTTGTGTGCTAAAAAGACACCAGACCCCTCTTTACTGCTTTTTCCTTTGGGATGATTGGTTTTCCAGTTTCCTGAATATTCTGTTTGTGGAGGAAATGTCTGTACCTTGCCTGGCTTCTTTTGTTGACTGCCTTGAGTCTTTCAGGAGTGTGGTGACAATGATAGAAAAGAGATCTTCAAAATAAAAGCTAAAACTCTTCATTCTTGCTAATAATCCTTCTGGCAAGGAAAATCTTCCTGGCTTGTTGTCATTTCCTTCCCCAGCACCCCCTCTCCTCCGAGCTGCTGCACAAGCTATAAATTGCTTCTCTGCACCACCCTCTGTGCCCCCAGCCAACACCTCCTCCACCAGCCAAGGAGAGGATCAGCTCCTCTTCCCACTCCTTATTTTTGTGCTGGGTACCTAGAGAACGTTTATTTCTTTTTATTTTTTTTTCCCCAGTTAATCATTTGGCACATTAAGAAGTACATGTTGAAAGGGCCTGTCGGGGAAGGACACAATGGTCTTGAAATAAGCAGCTTCCTCCAGAAGCAAAATGAAATAATGATTCTGAATATAACAGTCTTTACAATGCAGAGAACTCTAGATTTCCTATAGTTTGGAGGGTTTTATTCCTGACATTTAGACTTGGTTTGTTGTATTGAACTTAACTTCGGAAGCAGTAATTTTATTTCTTTTTCAGGCTTGTTTTGGGTTTAGCACAGAGAAATAACCCTGCTAATGGTGTCATTCTGGCCAGCAGTGCAAAATGTTGTTAGGTATTACCGAGCCTACACAGGAGTGGTGTCTTTGCATCTAAACTTGACCCCTGTGGCTGCTGAGCCGTTGTTATCTGGGCTGTGCACACCCCTCCTGTCCAGCCCTCACAGCCCTGATAACAGCACTGTGTAAACAAGGGCTCCCCACTGCAACACAACAAAAGCTGCTCCTCGCTGCTCCTGCTCCTGTTTCTAAGCATTTTTGTCTAATTTCTGGTAGAAACAGTGTGTGTGATTGCAAATAAAATGGTAGTGTGTGAAGAGGCAACAGGCTTTAGTCGTAACCAGTGGAAAATACTGTACAAATTGATTATAAGAGTGGAGTAACTCCTGATGTGAGATTGGCATTGAAAAAAATTCATAATAAGCATCAAGGTAAGGAAAAAAATTCCTGAATGAGCGTGGACAGTTGGAAGGCAAGTGAGAAGAGCCACTGGTGTTTGTTAGTGCCTTTCCTAGAAGGGCAGCCAAAGGTGCTGGGGCCACTGGGTGAGATCTGAGCCCAAGAGTCCCTGGAGCAAATTGTGGGATTGGGAAGCTGCAGAGGGATTTTGTGGAAGGCAAAACATACAGCCAAGCCAAGCAGGAGGAAATGCCCTGTGGTTTCTAGGAAATATCAGACTATCTCCTGTGTTGGAAGCAGCGTGTGCCTGGCTCGCATTTGGAATCTTGTACCTGGCATGGGAAATGTAAGAGCTTAACTTGCCTCCAGGCATTCATGTACATATCTCTATTTAGATATCTGTGTAGGATAGGTTGGACTCCATCTTTTTGAGTTTTTTTTCCCAACCTTAAAGATCCTATGCTTGTATAAATGGTAAGAGCCAGTGAATTCTGGGGCTGCAGGAACATCTGGAGTGTGAAAAGCAGGAAATGTCTGTTCTGTGTAACCCACAAACCGAGCCCGTTTTACTTGAGCATTGCAGACAGAATTTATATTGGTCTTTAACTTTGAGGTGCACCATGATAGTTGGAGTAAATGGTGGAGCCTTTTGTATTCTCTTTGTATTAAAACAGACTTTGTCAGCAGCAAAGAGCACGACAGGGCTGGAGAGTGGCTGTGGCCACTGGGAAATAAGAAATGGTTATGAGAGCTGGAAGTGCTGTGGGACTTGTTCAGTAGCCAGGTGTCAGCACTGCTGAATTATCCTTAATGGTTTTATAGTCTTAAGGCAGCATTCTTTAGGTGTACAAAATTAAGGAAACAAGTAAACATGCAGTCTCTCCTTTTTCCCCTCAATAATATGAAGGAATTCTACATATTAAATATGGGATTTCTTAATTGTTGTTACTTTTTGTGTGCTGCCTGAAGAGAAAGATGTGTTCTAGTCTCAGCTCAGTGGGTCAGAGGCAGGGGGTACTTACAGAGAGAGAAAAATCCTTGGATTTTTCCAAGGGCAGGTGGAAAACCATGTAATTTGCTGTCAGATAAAATCTTGATAAGCAAAACTGATGTGGAGCTGAAAGCCATGTTTGTATTTGTTCAGGGTAATGAAGGTGAAAGGGACCAACAGTTAATTGTCTGCTCCCAGTGTAGGATTTCAGGAACTCTTGAAGTTCCCTGAAAACTTGGCACAACTGCAGGGCTGGGTTGACATTGATGTGCTGCAAATCTGGGGTGCCAGCACTGACCCACTTCTCTCCCTGGAAAGGTGAGGGCCTGGAATCCACTCATTCCTTGTTAGAAAAGCAGCAGATCCATGGAATAAAACCAGTCAGGAAAGGAGTGGTCAGAGTAAAACACCGCAAACCCACCGTGGTCTGTCCTGCATTGGGTTTGGATGTTACATCAGTTTGTAGAAGGCTTTTTGTGTCTGGCCCTGTGCTTATTTATTTATTTATGCATTTTATTTTGAATGTCTTCCAAAGAAAGCTTGGGGGGGGGAAAAAAAGGATCATTTTATTAAACCCAGGAAAAGAGCAGTGGAGTCGACGTTTGCCTGCTGTGCTCGAGGAGATGAAATTCATTCCCAGCAGAATTCCTTGTGCTTGCATAGGTGCTTTGAGAAGTTCTGTGCAACCTGAGATAAGAGCAATATTAAAGCAGCATGGAGTTGCTAACACCAGGGAGTTAGCCCCAACCTCTAGAATCCATTATTTGCCCAGGAAAACAATCACTGTAATTATTGTACAGAGAATTACTGTACAGAGAATGTTCGCTCCGAGTTCACAGCAGCTCTTCGTGTTTAAGTTCATTCCCAGTCGGCAGAGTTTAATTGTCAGGTTCCAACCCGTTATTGCCAATAAAACCTGTTAATCCCTCAGCCAGGGGCTGGAGCACTGACTGAAGGTTTTGTTGCAGGACCAGCTGAGGCAATGCTTCTCCAGGCAGCCGCCGGGGGCGAAGGACACGGACACGCTGGTGCAGGAGCCCGACAGCCAGTACGGCACCTGGAACGAGCAGCGGCACAGCAGTGACAGGTGAGGGCTCTCCCCAGCTCAGGGAGGAGGGGAAATGCTGCAATCTCACAATCCCAGAATGGTTTCGTGCTGGAAGGGCCTTAAAGATCATCTAGTTCCAACCCTTGGCCGTGGGACACCTTCTGCTAGGGCAGGTTGCTCCAAGCCCTGTTCTTGGACACTTCTGTTTGTTTTCTTTGTTTTAAAGTCTGATTTTCTATCATTGCCATTCCTTTAACCATTCTACCAAGTGGGCTGAATGGCAAAAATCCCTCTGAAATAGCAGAGTGGCAAAATCCCTCTGGAACAGGGACTCTGGGCCTCAGGTTGGGTGACACAGAGTGCATCTCTCCATGCCCACATCTCAGACTCTCAAGTGTTTTATTGGTGGTGAAGTGGAGGATGAAATGGAATATCATTGAGTATTGCTGATGCTTCTCTGTTCTTAGAATGATTTAGTGAAATAAACCTAGAGCAGCAAAGTGTGAGGTTTTTTTATAGTTCACACCTGTTGTGTAAATTACAGCTTGATCTACCCTGAACTCGTGTCCTGTCTGCTCAGTGTGGTATGAAAATAGCATTTTATCTGGTTTTTAATGCTATACTTGTTGGAATCTTACAGCAGACATTAATGTCAATTACGTTTGGTTTGTTCTGCACTTGAGAAGTGTGTGTTATAAATATTTTATTGCTTATGAAATCAGGGTAGCGACCAGCTCGAGGTTCAGCAGACGACTGACTGCCAACAGTGACAGCCAGGCTGCTGTAAAATTAACTTGGATTCCAGGATGGTACAGACATTTCTGAGATCAGTTTCTTAACAAAGGTGCTTGTCTCAGCTTCAGAGCAGACAGTACTGGAAAGTTATTTCAATCCATCCATCCTGATTAGAACGGCTCCAGCTAAACATTCCGGTTCACTGAAGGATTGAACTCAATCTCATGTGCTGGAATTCTGTTTGCACTTCAAGAAATGTTTAGGTTTTGCCTTTTTTACAGTATAATGGTGACAGTGTGGAGACTCTTCAGCATTTTGCCACCCCATTGCTCTGCTTTATTTTGACTTACAGCTCATTGCAGGGGAATTACTGCTGTGTTAATTCAGGCACTTGAAGAGAAATGAGATTAATGCACTTTTAAATAATGGAAGTCTTCCTGGAATATATTGAACATGTATTTTGTCTGCAGTTTATTTTGGATAAAGTCCAAAGCCCCTGCCAGGAAGCCCCTGCCAGGAGCAGTGCAGACGTTCTCCTCATGTTGCTGTGGGTGCTGTGAGCAGGGCTCTGCCTTTGGTGCCTCCTCCTCTCCCCAGCTGGAGGCAGGAACTCACAGGAGATGTTGATGGTTCAGTTTTCCTGTTTGGCCTGGCTCGCTTCCCTCGGAGCGTTTCCGCTGCCAGCCCCACGGTGTCACATCCCGCGGGGACCAAACGGTGTCACAGCCTCCTGCTGTGCTGGGGGAACCTCCAGCCTGGGGCATTTCCCACTATTGGAGCCATGGAGGGATTGTTTTAGCAGCCTTCCATTAGTGCTTCTGTGAATGACCTCATCTTCGTGGAATCGCAGAGTCCTTAAGGTTGGAAAATCCCTCCAAGATCACTGAGTCCAGCCTGCACCTGAATCCCTCTGTGGCCATCAAAGCAAGCTGTGCCACCTCTGCTTGGCATTTGAACACTTCCAGAGATGGTGACTCCACTGCTTCTCTGGGAGAGGAAGGGAATTTTGAAGTCAAAAGCTGTAACTTCATGGCAACAGGATGAACGTGGTCCTTTTCCTAGATGAGCTTTTGGAAGGTGAAGGAAGGAGTATTTTTCTCTAGAACTGAGTCACTGCTGGAATTAGTGCAAGGAGCTCCTCTGGGCTGGTTCCAGTGAGCTTTGGCCAGTAACTCCTTGGGATGGACAGAGATGAAACCATCTCCTCCCATTTGGAGGTGTTAATTGGATTTTTCTTAGTTTATCTAAAAGTTGGCAAAAACTTATTCAAAACTTTTTTGAATTTTTCTCAAGTGCTTTAATAAGCCTTTCCACGTTGGCACTGTAGAAAACTCTGTTAGATTAGAACAGTCTTCATAAGGAAAATGTTTGGTTTTTACAGGAAAGGAATTGGGTTTAGGTGGTGGATCCATACAGCTCTGAATCCTCCGTTCACAGGCTGAAGCAACACCTTCTTTACAGCCTCTATACACTGTCTTGCTAAAACTAATTAAATTTAATTGCAGTTAAAGTGAGGATTGCTGTCAGTTTATTGCCCATTGTGATAACCATCCTGCTGGGTTTGTGTGCTCCACGTGAGGGATGATTTCTCAGAGAAGTGTCTATAAATGCACCTGTGAAACATTGGGGGCAGCTCATGGATATGCTCACAAACCCTGAAATCTTAATGAAGTAATAGAAAGAGATGCATGATATATCTCAGTAATGAGAACTGAAAATGCGTTTTCAATTTCATTTTGCTGAAGGGAATTTTCCCCCTAATTTGCTGTTCACTGGAAAGAATCCACTGCACATAACAAGGTTTGGACTCCAGGCATCCTTCCCATGTTTGGGGATGAGCTGTACCACAGGGATTGGTGTATGGGGCTGTAATTGTGCAGGAACTCCAAAGGATAATCCATTGGGAAGGTTTGGGAATGAGGAACCACCAGCCAGTGTTAATTCAGCTGGATTTCTGTCACATCCTGCTCTCAGATATTTCAGTTTTAAAAACCTCAGTGAATTGTATCAGCTGCAGCCCTGGGATGTAGCAGGGCAGAGGCTTTTTGGAGACGTGCAAATCCAACAGGATCCTTTCAACACACGCTTTAATTTCCATGAAAGGTCCTGCAGATTGTCCCTCCCCTCTCCATTCTTCCACATTGCAGTGGCTCCAAAGCCTAATGCTGCAGCTACCAAATGCCATTTGAAGCAAAAACCCTAGACAAAAACTTTCCCCCGGAGCTCATTAGTGCCATTCTTAATTATCCTGGGGCCCAGTGGTGAAGGAGGGAAGCAGCATTCCCTCTGCTTGTGTGCTGGAAACCCTCTGGGCAGTGTCTGCTCTGCCAGACTGGACATTGTACCCTGTGCTGGTGCTGATGGAATGCTATTGTCCAGCAGTGAACTCCTGAGTGGTTTTCTCCTGAGATTGCTGTACCAAATACTAAGGTTTATTGCTTAAAAGATGTGCATATATTGATATATACATGGGCTTTTTGGTTTTAGAACAGTTTTCCTAGATATGTGCCCAAGAAATGGTGTTTGGTCACAAAAGACTTCTATCAAGAGGAAAAAAAAATCAGAACCAAGTCCTTTAGGTTTTGGTTTTTTCAAACTGGGAAGGACAAGCAAGATAGCCCAATTTTTACTGACAGTAGAGTCTTCCTATTTCAAGGAATACTCCAGCCTTTGTGACAAAGGCAGACACATTTTTGTCCAGCTTTCAGTCCTGACCCTGCAGCTCATTCCTGTCAGTCTGGGCCACGGGAGGAATTCTAGGAATACACTGGGAGCATCCCAGCAGTGGGGAGCAGGTGCTGCTGCCCTCCTTCCTGAGGCAGGAGAAGCTCTGCCCATGGAGCCCTGCCTTAGGCTGCCACCTGGTGCCCAGCTCTCTTCAGCTCCAGCATTCCTGAGGGAAAAAATCCTCTGTCTGGCTGGAATACAACCCAATCCCCAACACAGTGTGAATCCAAGGGGTGAGGACTGTGCCAGTGGGAGGAATCCACACCCTGCTGCTGGTGCTCAACCTTTCTGTTCCACTTCCATTTAACTCCTACTGACCACGTGTGATCCAGCCTGGCCTTGCAGGTCTTTGTTTGCCCCCAGGTCTCACAAATCCCATTTGTTCCATTTGCAGCTTTGTGGGAGAATCTCCTTCCCTGGACAATGAGGTTGTGTCGGGGCGGAAGCAGCCCCCGGGCAGCCACCCGTCCTCGCTGTCCTCTCAGACAGAGCCACCCTCCCTGGCTGAGCACCATGACTTCTCCAAAGACCAGAGGAGCACCAGCCTGGACCGTTCCAGCACGGACATGGACTCCACTGATGGGACTGATCTGCCTCCTGCAGGGGACACGCTCGCTGAGGACAAGAGTTATTTCTCCTTCATTGATGTAAGTTGCTGTGGTGTGTTCCCTCAGTTAATCCCTGCAAAGCTGTTCCTTCTGGAAACTTTGCAAGCAGTTTTGCCCTGCCTTTCCCACACTGAGTTTTCCCAGCTGCTTTCCTGCCTGAAAAGTTCAAGACCAAAACTACAGAGTTCTTTTAAGTCTCCGTGGTGTTTAGATTCTCAGAGATTCCATAAAGCTGCTGGCCTTGGATAATTAATCATGGAATCCCAGACTGGTTTGGGTTGGAAGGGATCTTAAAGCTCATTCAGTTGCACCCCCTGTCATGGGCAGGGACACTTTCCACTAGACCAGATTTCTCCAAGCTCCATCCAACCTGGCCTTGGACACTTCCAGGAATGAATTTGGAAGCGTAATTAAACACAAACAGCCAGTGACTGCTATGCTGTCAACCATGCAGATTTAAGGCCATAAAGACCTTCACTAATACTTATTTACAGTTGGTTTCTTCCCATAGTAGCTCACAGTTGCATTTTAAATGATTTTTTAATAGTGAAGAATCTTGCTGTTGGTGTAAGACCAGGAGTTTGTGGCCATACACAGTTAATGAGGTTCTAGTGCTGCAAGAACTTTGCTTAGTTTGGAAAAGCCCTCTAAGATCATTGAATCCAACTGCTCCCCCAGCACTTCCAAAGCCACCACTAACATGTCCCCAAGTGCCACATCCACGTGGTGTTTGAACACTTCCAGAAGATTCTGTTTTGTCCCTGGGCCACTAAAGATGTCTCTGTAAAACATTAGTTCCAAGTGCAGCTGGAAAACACTGTGTGATGAGTAGTTTATTCCTGACCTAAAATCTTTTGAATAGAAGAGCAAACCCACATCTTCTGGAGAAGGGGAGACTCGGGGATATTTGGTGGTTACAGACAAATCTGTAACAACAAATTGCTTTAAGCAAGTAAATAAATTACAGCTCTTGGTTTGCTCTGTAAATGTTAGTGCTTATTGGGTGTGTTGGAGATGACTGATCACAGAAGTTTTCTGAATGCTGTGACACTAAACTTGGAGTGTCCTTGTTGCTGGTGAGTGGCTTTGAGTGTTTGTGGCTGGCAGGGAAGCTGCAGCTCTGCACTCCAAGGGAATTTTGTGTAGTTGCTCTTTTTAGATACCAATCTCTGGATTTGTTGCCAGCTAGCAAGGCCTGTATTCATAAAACACTCTAGGGACCAAACTCCTGATTATTGCAGTTGTTTTTTATATTAATTTAGTGCAAATTATTCCTGCAACTCAGGTATCCACAGCCTAGAGATATCAAAGGGTTACACCCAGTTAACCACGAAGTACCACATCCTTGTCACACACACTCTTTAGTATGATTTTAAGTGACTACAATAATAATAACCGGGCAACTACATCTTTTAATTAGTGAGTGCAATCGAGTGGGTTGGGATTTCACTGTGGAGGAGGTGGGGCTCATTCCCAGGTCTGTGTTTCCCCAGCACACGGCTGTCCTGGACTCCAGTGCTCTGAAGACTCGGGTGCAGCTGAGCAAGAAGCGCCGGTGCCGAGCGCCCGCGTCGCACTCGCTGCGCAGGAGCAGAGGGCTGGACCTGGAGAACAGGTTTTCCTTGACAGAAGAACCAGATAATGGCTGGATGTTCAAGGATTCCACAGGTAACCCCTCAGCTACCTGGTGTCATTGGTTGTGATCAGCCTGGGTGGAAGGGCAGGAGTTTGCAAAAGGCATTTTTTAAATACTGCCCTTCATTCCTGCTGGAGTGCAAGAAGAGATCTCTCAAACAAGGCAGAGATGAAAAGCTGGGTCATGCTTTCTCCTTTTTTTTTTTGTTTTTTTAACAATTAATTAGAAGAGAAGAAAACTATGCAACAGGAAGATTCTGAGGAGGAAGACAAGATCCAGCACACTCCGAGGTCGTCTTCTGTGCAAGGCCAGAGACTGCCTGTGTTCCCAGGGATGGATCACTCTGTTCTCAAGGTGAGCTCAGGCAGAGCCCAGTGGGTGGGAGATAAACCAGCTTAGTAGCTGCAGGTGCTTTGTAAGGAATTCCCTCAGCATTTCAGGGAATTTTTTGGTTTTATAAATCTGGAGTGATCTGTTCTGCATTAAAAAAAAAAGTCTGGATGCTGGCTTAAAAGGACACCCCTTTCTTTATTTTTGTATTTAGGCCCAACTGCGGAAGAGACAGGAGTCTGAGAGCACTGGTGACATCGGCTCTGCTCAGCTCTTCAAATCCCCCAAAGCACAGCTCGGCACTCCCGGCAGCAGAGTGCTGCCCTCCAGTGTGGAAAAGGAGGACAGGTGAGAGAATCCCAGCGTCAGGAAAAGGCTAATGCTCTGCTTGGTGGAAGGAAAAAATAGTGCAATAACCTGTACATTCCTTTTTTGGTGTTGTTTCTGTCAGGAGTTTTCATAATGGAAGAATAAAGAGTTGTGGGTTTTTTTTTTTAATATCTTAGGTCAGAGGAAAAATCTCCTCAGTGGCTGAAGGAGCTGAAATCAAAGAAGAGACAGAGCCATTATGAGAATCAGGTTTGAAAAGGTACTTGGGTAGGAAGGGGGGCTTTGAGTGCAGGTGTGCAGTGACAAACTCACATTTCCTCTGACGTGTTGGTGCCACCACTGTGGCCCCACCAACACTGCCCTCCCCCTGCCCTGTGCACCAGGGGTGTCAGGCACTGGGCCAAGCAGGGCAGTGCCCCTCCACTCCCAGTCACAGTTCCATTGAGTGTCTGCACATAATTTGATTTTTATAACCCTCTCTCCGCTGGGGCTGGGATTTCCCAAGGTTTGAAAACTTTGTGTGGTTTCACCACAATTCTGGGCAGCTCTTAAGCATTTAGTGCTTTAAATAGAAGAGACCAAGGTGGCACTACAACAGAAAACACATTTTAAGGGGTTCCTGTTCCAGCTGCCTGACCATATCACACCCTTCCTTCTGTTTTCCTTTCCAGACAGTGATTCTAACTAGGAGAAGATAAAGAAGTTTAACAGAAGCCTTAACTCATCTGAACCTAAACCCCCATGTCATGTTGCTGCTGTTTTGCTTCCTGCCTCAACTGCTCTGTGCATGGTGCCTTCCTGTTTTGTGGAGAAAAGCTGCTTCAATTCATAGTCAAATACAAAGCTGTGTCTGTCAGGCTGGGGGGACAGTGGCACTTCAGCAGGAGAACCCCCCTGGGTCACAGTCAGCACTTCAGAAAATCTTGGAGAACAGAGATATTTGAGAGTGCTGTGACCCAGGGAACTCCCCTCGCTGTGGAACAGACTCTGTAGGTGTTCACCTCTGGGAGATGTGTCTGGCTGGGCTTTGTGTTTGTTTATGAAAATAATAATTTTAATCAAATTTATCCTTTTTT
The DNA here is from genome assembly GCA_013397195.1 of Hylia prasina. NCBI lineage: Eukaryota > Metazoa > Chordata > Aves > Passeriformes > Sylviidae > Hylia > Hylia prasina. The sequence continues at coordinate 171,959 of VYXD01000557.1, forward strand.
TTTCTTTTTTTCTTTTTTTTTTTTTCTGGTGAACAAATAGTAAGCTCCTGTTTAGAATGAAATTTGTGGAAGGTGAGAGTGGAAGAACAAATCATGTTTACTGCCATATTGAAAAAGGAAACTTGATTATTTTTTGTAAAATGTATTTTTGATTGGCTTGTATTTACATGTGATCTGCTGACCTGGCAGATGGAGATAATTTTTAGATGAACAAAATGTTAACTTTTGTCACTCTTGAAGTGGTATATTCTGTGTTTTGTCAGCATGTGGAATAATTGCTTCATTGGAATGTCTTTCCTAAAAAGGATCAAGCAATAATGTCAATCAGTTCTCTTTAAAAAAAAAAAAAAAGTAAAAATATGTAAATACTGTTTTTATAACAAAAAAAAGGAAGGGAAGAGGGAGGATGTTACGCTCATATCAGGGTTCCAGTTAATTGTTGAATGTCACTTTAATAGCAGTTCGGATAGTCCCACTTCATATTTTTATTTGTTAATCTGTAAATACCAGGTTTAAGTTTTTATTTTTATGCTGATTCTGTGGGATAACCTAAATGTGATCTTCAGTTTCTCGGATAATTTCCTGTCTTTCCTTTGGCAAGATGTGCTGATCGCGGAGTAGAGATCTCCTGGACCACACGGGTGTTTGGGTATCCCTAATTCTCAGATATTCCCTGTCTCTGGACACTCATTCTGAAACACCAACCACCATGGCCATGGAAGCCAGACTCCATTCTTGCCCCAGATAAGTGCTCTTTCAGTAACCTTTGAAAGCGCAGCCCAGGGAGGGAGCTGATTCCAGGGGCTGTTCCTCAGGCTCCACCAGGAAGAGGAAAAAGGAGGCTGGAGAGCTCTCCTCACCTGGCAGAGCTCCTTGGGCTGCACTCCCCACGTCCTGCTGAGGGGCTCCTCTGGACACAAACCATAAAGCACCAGCACTTCAGCTCCTTTTCCTTTTGTCTTTTTTCCCCATCAGCATTTCGGGAGCGCGGCTCCCGCGGGGCCTGCCCGGGCCGGTGTCTGTCAGGCTTGGAGCTGCCAAAACCATGTGCCAATTCACCTCATGGAGGAGTCACAGGGGGGGATTTGCAGTCCCAGCCTGCAGGAAATAGCAGCAGGATGGCAGGAGACAAGTCCCATCTGCACATCTCTCGCTCCCGGATTTTATTCCGCTGGCAGCTCCCTGTGCTCCCTGGGGATGAGATGGAGACGTCTGTCTGATGTAAAAGTCTTTTCCCTGTTGCTTTGCCCTGTTTCTCATGGGAGCTGTTGCCACTGTTAGTTTGGCAGCCCCTCTGCTCCCCACAGAGCAGTGATCCCCAGGATTCCGATGGAATTTGGGGATGGGCCGTGTCAGTGCAGCCACCGCCCCTGACCAGCTCCTTTTAAAAACCTTGCACAGATTCCCTTCCCTCTCCTTTAGATGATGATGGAAAAGGTGACTCTTGGCTTGTTTTTTGGGGTGTATTCCTGTGGCAGCACCCGAGGGTTCCTTGGGTGTGTCCTCAGCTGGGCCAGCCTGAGCAGCACGTGCAGGTGAGGAGGATGATGGTGGCTGTTCCCACTCACGTCAAGTGGGGCCTCCCGTATCCCCAAATCAGGCAAGTCCCTGCTCACAGGGACATTCACACAGGCTGGGTTTTCCACTTGCACGGGTGACACTGCTGCGTTCCCAACAGTTGGAGGATTTACTGGTTCTTGGTCTAGGCCAGAAATTCCATGACTGTTTGTGTTGAGGAAACTGAGGGGATTGACACGAGGTTTCCACAAAGCCCTTGAATGTGTTTGCATTTCCACGTCTGCTTGGACAATGCACTGAAATTACTGTATGGAGTAGTTTAACCTACTACTGAGAAATGTTTAATGCTTAAATGTCTAATTAAAGAGCATCTTTAGAATGTTGTTGAATGGGAAAGTGGTTTTTTTCTGCTCTGTTATTTCTTTATATTGTACATGGATTAAATATCGACTTCCTTCTCTTCGGGTTATCGCTCTGTAATAAAAGATATATAAATATGTTATTACTTCTTAAATGATAGAACAGACTGTAATACACTTTATATAATTCTATTTTAATTCCAAATAATGCTTCTTGGAATTTTTTATGCTTTCACTTTTCTTGCCACGTGCTTTTTCCTGCTGTTTATTGGAGATGGAAGTGAGCTCTAAGGTTGCTTCAGATGTGCTGCTTCCTTCACTCCTGGATCCTGCCCTGGAGCCAGGCTCAGCTCTTGTCCCAAAAAGTGATGCTGAGGGTTATGGAGGCCCTGGCAGTTCCTTTGTCTCTCCCCTCACAGCTCCTCAGCTGTTTCTCCTTGCTTAAAAAGCCACATCAATACTGGGTTTTAAAGGTGGGTTGTTGTGTTTTGTGGAATTTGGGAACACTTTCTGACTGCCCTCCTCTCATGATCCCTGCTCCAGGAGGTGTGTGAAGGACTTACACAGCTGCTCCATTGCTTTTTATTGGAATTCTCAATTGGGGATTTCTTCCTTTTTATTTTTCTGTTAGCAAATTCACCTTTTTAACACCTATGAATCTTCCATTTGGTCCTCATCCACCAGAGCCTTTCACTTCTTGCAGAGGAAGAAGCAATGTTTGGTTCTCCAACCTTTGACATCCCAAGACTTTCCATAGGACTTACACTATCCCCTTTTCACTCACCCAGAAGCGTTTCACCCTGTTCCTTGTCTGCAAACAAGTTATTTGCAAACTGAAATGCACGTGGGGCAGATTTGGGAATACAAAGGGTGAGCTGTAAAAGGTTTGGAGCAGCAAATCCCTGGTTTCTGCAGGGGTAGTGTGTTTCAGGGGGACATGGGCAGTTCTGGGGTGCTGCCACAGGGTGTGGCTCTGCCTCACAAGGTGTATCCAGGTACAGAACCTCTGGGCTGAGTTCCCAGTGCTGTCACTGCTGTCCCCAGTCCAGCTCTGGGGGTAAAACAAACTATTCCAGTGAAATGCAGAGCTGTCACCATAACTGCTCCCTGCTGGCTCGAGGTCACTGTCTGCACCTCCCTGAAGGACCCTGCTGCAGGAGCAGCTGCAGCCAAGTGAGGGATGTGTTGGATCCTCCCTTCTGCCCAGTGCTGAGAAGGAAAAACAGGTATTTGCTGTAATTCCTTATAAAGATGGACTTTCAGGAGGTGAAGGCTTTTGGGGCCAGGTTGGACAGGGCTTGGGGCAATGTGGTCTAGTGGAAGGTTGGGGGAGCAGGGGGGCAGAATGAGATGAGCTTTAAGGTCCCTTCCAACCCAAACCATCCTGTGATTCTATGAAACCACCTCCATGGAGCTTTAATGGGATTTGGGGTGTTCTGGGAATCCAGGCCTAGTTCTGCTCACTCTGGGAGTGGAGAAGGTGGAGGGTGGGAATCCTTCCTAAGCTGGTGGTGAGCTCTGTTCCCTGGCTGTCCCGTTCACTCAAGTATAAATGTATTGCTGAAATAAAATCTGAAATACCTTCTGGTCCTTCTGGTGGGATTGGCAGAAGAGGAGAGCCAAGATCTGGTGATTTGTGGATTTTTCTCATTCCATATTAAACAAAATGGTATCAAATCTGGTTTTGAAGGAGCTCTTGTAGATTAAGCTTTTATATTACTCACTTAGCTTTATAGAGTCTGCCAATCTGGGTCACAATAACTACATTGTGTGATAGAAACCCTATATTTTGTATTACACAGTTTCTTAGGGAATAAAGGTATTCTGGCTGCTGTATTTTGTTCTGTACCGTTACAGTTCCAGTTTAGCTTTGCCAGGTATTAACAAAACAACACCTCTTTTCTAACAGTCATTTTTCAAGGGGATTTAAGAGGCTGACAGCGAGAGGAAATTGAGGTCAGTTTGGGAGATGCATCAAGGAGATCCAGTGTCCCTTCTGTCATGTTTTTGGGATTGCCTTGTCAGTGTGGAGAGCTGGGAGAGGCAGATCCAGGGCCCTGTGGCCATGGCAGAGTTTGATGAATGAGAATGCTGGGAAGGAAGGGACTGGCACGAGAAATTCCGTGTTTCTAATTTGTTGAGGACAGATGATGTTGTGTTTGGTAAGACAGAAATTAATCCGTTCCTTCTCAGTCTGTGTCTGTTGGAGCTGTGGCACCTTGTGGGACAGCTCTGATGGGGACAGCAAACCTTCATCAGGAACCACAGGATGGGCAGAGTGAGGAAGAGTCAGGTGGAGACACCTCCTGGGTCATCCCTGTCACACCAGGCCTGGAGCATCACCCAGCGAGGCCAGGGAGGGGATGGGGCTGAGGGGCCTCATTCTAACACGTAGGACAGGGGAGGTTTCCATCCCTCTCCCATTCAGTTTGTCCCAGGGGATTCACTTCCCTGGCAACTTCAGTAAAGGTTTCATGGGTAGTTCTTGGTTTCAAGATGAGCCACACTCAGAGCAGGTAGAAAAACCTGCAAGGGCCGTGGTAAATGGGGATATGTGCAGCTGAATAAAATGTTCCCTGAGGAAACAGGATGGTTTGGGTCTGAAGGCACTCTCAAAGGTGAAGAGGGAGTCAGGCCTGCTCCCAGCAGAGTGAAATGCCCCCAGTTTGGTGCGTGGTGTGGAAGGGTTGGATGGACAAACCCTTGTGCCAGGCTCCATAAATCCCTCATTACTCTCCCCAGGATGTGTTCCCATCATGTTCCTGGGATATGCCAGGGAGGGAGCCAGACTGGGGGGCAGAGAAAGAAAAGGAACTCGATGGAGACAACCTGCTTGGGGCCAGAGTTAAAGGAAGAATGCCAATCTGGAAGTCCTGAGCTGCTCCAGCTTCCCACTGAGCTCCTGGAGCCGACCCCGGCCCCGCGTCACACCTTCCCCTGGAGCTCACACAAACGGGGATATTTTGCCCGGTTTTCGCTTCGTGCTGCGCTCGGTTTCCAGGCTAAACCCTCCCGTGAACTGCTGATGGCAGAGTTTTCCAGAGAACCTGGCAAGAAGCAGCGTGAACGTGCTGATGTGAATTTCGACGTTAATCTTCTGTAAATCGAGTGGCCCGTGTCCGAGGGACAGCCGGGAGAAATCTGAATGACGTTTCCATAGCTCGCTGCGCGCCCGCGCTATTGAGATGAAATCTCATGGATGGAATTCCGTGGACGCAGCTGCTGTATCAGCGCTCGGGGAATTCTGCTGTTCTGTTCAGAAGCAACCCATAAATAGCGGGGCCGCCCGCGCCGCCCGGCACAGCGGAACCACACGGAGAGGTAGCGGCGGGACTGCGAGGGGCTTTCACAAAGAATTTGTGTGTCTGAGTCGAGGTGTTCCCCCAGCGGAGGGTTTGGCTCCTGCGCGGCGAGAAGTGAAGCTGCGGGGTTTGATTCAGGACGTTGATCAAACTCCTTTGTTCGTCTCTCGAGCCCCTCGTCAGCGCGGCCGTGGCCGGGGAAGGCGCGTTCCAATGTTTGAGCAGAGTTTTGTGGATGTTCCTGCTGAGCGAGGAGGGGGCTCTCACCACCAATCCCCCCCAGCTGCCGGGTTTGGTGTCCCCCGGGATGCTGGAGCCAGGGAGAGGTGTCAGGTTTATGCCGTGGGGAAAGATGTCACCAGCTGGGAGCTGACGAATTCCTGCTGGGTACAAAGGCCGGGCTGTGAGATGGGAGTTTAGTGACAACTGGGAGAGCTGCCCCGGGCAGAGGGCTCCGTGTCACCTGGGACGTGGCTCGGTTCGGTCCTGCGGGTGCCCGGGTGAGGATTTGGGGCCCGTGTGCAGGAGGATGGATAACGGAGCTTGCTCCTAGCCTGGACATCCCTGGGGATTCCCAGCTGCTGCCTCGGGGTCTGTGCTAACCCGTGCTGCCTGTTCCCGTGCCAGCCTCATCCTTTGTGTGTCACTGCCGGCTGCAGCTCCCGGTGCCTCCCACCTTAACCTCCTGCAATTTGGGTTTTCCAGGCACAATGACCGAGCAGCAAAGTCCCCCCGAGCAGATGGCGACTGGGGAGGGTGCTGGCGAGCGAGGTGGCAACTACAAGGTACACTGGGCTGTACTGTACTGGGCTGTACTGGCGTGCCCATCCGACAGCTGCTTACAGATGGATGCTGGGCAGAGCCGTGGGATGCCAGGCTGGGGGCAGTGCCAGCGCTGCAGGTGGTGCTGGGGACAGGAGTGGCCTCCAGCTCCCCCAGAGCAGCAGTGGGTGGTGGCCCCGGGGGTGCTGCAGGTTGGGAAGCAGCTGGGGCTGGGGATGTGCTGCTGCTGCCTGGCAGGAGGGACACTGCTCCCTGCCTGCCAAGGACACTGGCTGGCCAGGCTGGTGTGCAGCTGCCCAGGGATTTAATCCAGGAGAGGAAACATCCCGGCACAGCGGGATCAGCTGTGGGCCGAGGCACTGAAACTCCCCAGGTGTGTTTGTAGGTTTGGATTCAGCTCCTAGGTTGGTCGAAGGTAAATCAGTTGGAGAGAGGATGTGGTGGGTGCAGAGCTTCCCACAAAGCTGCTCCTGGGCAGGGAAGGCTGGAGGTGGGAGCAGATCCTGCCAGTGGGAGAGGGAATGCCAGGAGCTGGGGCTGTTTATTGCTTTGGGGTGCACAGAGGCTCCTGAGGAACCTGTGTGTCACCTCTGTCCCCTGTTATGTGGTGCATGCAGGAGACTCTGCCCTTGTCCCAGGCTCAGGTGTTGCAGCTGGGACCCCTTTGGGACAGTACCAGGGGGTGCCTGGTCACCCCGTTTACCCTTCTGGTCCCTGAATGGTGCTGGGCACCCTGGGCCCTGCTCCCTGCCATGCTCTGGCCACTGGGACTGGCTCCAACCCATCCTGCAGCTCAGGCTCGAGGCTCTGCTGAGAGCAGGGCAGCCTGCTGGGGTCTCTGGGGTCTCTGCACCTGGCAGGGCTTAGAAGGCAACACTGAATAAAGAGCTTGTGCCAGGCCAGGTCAAGGGGATGGTTGGATCTGGAGGGAGCAGTGATAAGGAAAGGATGGGCAATGACCAGACTGGGGGTAGGAGAGGCAGCCCATGGCTCAGGAATTCTCTTAGCCCAAACCTTCCGTGTTTCCAGTGCTGTGTTTGAGCTGGTTTTCAGCCTGTCATGGACAAAATTCCAGCTTGTCCTTTACCAAACAAACCCCCTTGGCCAGAGCTCGGCCCAGAGCTCTGCCAGGGCAGAGGGACAGGCAGGACCCTGCTCTGCCGGGCAAGGAGTGACACAGCACGGGATGGCTGGGCTGGAGGAACACGGCCAGAGCCCTTGGATCCACTGCTGCCCCCATTTCCTGGGGTGTTCCCCTGCTGTGCTGGCTGAGAGCGTCTCTCCCCACCTCAGATCACCATCTACGAGCTGGAGAATTTCCAGGGGAAAAGGTGTGAGCTGACAGAGGAGCTCCCCAACATCACCGAGAAGGAGATGGAGAAGGTGGGCTCCATCCAGGTGGAGTCTGGCCCGTAAGTCCGGGGTGGGGGAGATGGAGCAGCCCCAGGGGGAGGCGGGGAGAGCATCCCCCTGACCCTGGGGTCCTGCAGGTGGCTGGGCTTCGAGCGCCAGGCCTACGCCGGGGAGCAGTTTGTGCTGGAGAAGGGCGACTACCCCCGCTGGGACTCCTGGTCCAACAGCCACAGCAGCGACAGCCTGATGTCCCTCCGGCCCCTCCAGATTGTGAGTAGGGCTGTGCTGGGGTGGCCACAGCTCCGGGGACCGCGAGGGCTCGGGGGGGGCAGCCCCTGAGCCGCCCTTTCCCCCAGGACAGCGCCGACCACAAGATCCACCTCTTTGAGAACGCGGGGTACGCCGGGCGCAAGATGGAGATCGTGGATGACGACGTCCCCAGCCTCTGGGCCCACGGCTTCCAGGACCGCGTGGCCAGCGTCAAGGCCCTGAATGGAACGTAAGGATGGGGACACGGGGGACACCCCAACAGCTTCTTGTCCCTGGCGCTGTGGTTGGTCCCCCCAGGGTGATGGCAGGGGCGGCTGCTCCCATGGTGCTGCTCATCGTGTCCCTTGCTCCATCCTGCTGCCACCTTTTCCCTGGCCCACAGGGAGTAACAGGGACCATGGCAGTGTCCCTGGGGCTGGATGAGGGCTCCTTGCCCAAACCCACTACCCCAGCAGTGGAGCTGTGGCCCTTTGTCCATGGACTCTTCATCCCCTCCTGGCACGCGGCGTTCCCCACCTGGGCGCTGCAGCTGCAGCCTGTGGGGTGGCACTTGGTGACACAGGAGTGGCCCTGGGCGGGCAGAGACACAGGAAC
>VYXD01000557.1:199810-217574 GCA_013397195.1 Hylia prasina
TGCCCCGGCTCCCGCGGCCTCCGCCGGCACCGGGTCCGGCCTTGGCGAGCGCGGGGCCGGGCAGGGTGTACTGCATGCGGTGGATGTGTTGAATGCGTGCGTTTATTCGGCGCAACTTGTGCGGGTTCCCTCGGCGAGCGAAGGGGGGACGCCGGTCCCCGCAGGGACGAACCCCCGTAGCTCGGGGGTTTATGGATTCCCCAGCCCGGTGCTCGGTCCGGCGGATGAGGAATTCCGTCCGAAGCAGTCGGTAGCGGCGAACCGAGCCGCTCCGGCCGTGCCGCTCTGCAGAGCGGTTTTTTGGTGATGCTTCACGGGGTTTGACAGGGGATGCGGGAGGAGGACGGGGCCGGAGCTCGCCCTTAGCAGGCAGCTCACGGAGCAGAGGTGCTGGTGCAGGTCTGGGCTCCATCGCCCCGACCTTCCCCGGTCCCACCGCGGGAGCAGACGGGTGCCCTGGCACAGCCGAGGTTGTTTGCTTGGGGCTTGGTGCTAAAAGCAGCTTTTCTTCTGCAAAAACAGCTTTTTCGTGTGGTTATGTGTTTGTTATAAAATCACCTGAGCATCGCTTACTTATTGCTGAAATTAAAATTAAGCTTTTCCTTTTTTTCATGGCTCTGTGTGTATGCATATATATATGTATGTATATAAAATGAAGATTCAGCCAGCAAACAAAATACTGCAACAGGAAAAATCTAAACCAAATTTTACTGCAGAATGTGTAGGCAGTTTGGAAGCCTGCTGGTGGCCTAGCCTAGCTGTCTGCTGAGCCAGGGATCGCTGGAGCTCTCTTCCCACTTCTTCACTCGTTTTCCTGCCTTTCTGCTGGAATGCCGGGAGGCTGCAGGGCAGGGGAAGGTGAAGGGTGCCCAGCCCACGTTTATCCCCCTTGCAGTGAGACCTCAGGTGATGAAGTTTGGCTGTTTAAGGTCTGGTTGAGAATGGTGTTGCTGAACATACAAAGGTGCCTGCTTTTCTCCTGGTATGTGTTTACACTTTAAAAACAGTACAATATCCGTGAAATTTCGCCTGCCCTGTTATCCTGAGGTGCAGCTGTGCTGGGGATGCTGGTGGCTTCATGTGTCTCGGTGCTGTGGTGATGTCAGTGCTGTCCTCGGTGATGTGCAGCGGTGCTGCTCCCTGTTCCCAGCAGGGACGTGACCCCTGTGGGCAGGTGAAAGGTGGGACGTGGAGGGTTGCAGGGTAGGAGGAGTCCTCCTGACACCATGAGAAATACCAGCACAGTTGGTGCTTGTGGAGAGGCTCGAAGCTGCTGCCTGCACCGACATCCCTCGTGCCCAGCGTGGCAGAAGCCTCGTAGCAAGCACAGCACGAGGCCTGAGGAACCTGCTGTGCTTTGCTCTCCTGCTGCAGGATTTACCTGGTGCCGGTGTTTGGTGGTTCCCCTGAGCTGGGAGAGATGGTTCACCTGTGTTTGGCTCCACAAGGTGGGAGAGGCTGCCAGGTGCCAGAGGAAGTTTTGCAGAGGAGGAGGGAAGGTGAAAAGATCGGCGGCCAAAGCGCCTCGCTCCTTGGGCTGCCTGTGGGAACCTGTTGGCGTGAGATATTAAAGGATTAAAGGAGGCTTGCCACCCTCCCTGCTCTGTGGTGCTCTGCAGGAGGGGGAGAAGCCTTCAGTGAGGAGAGGTTTGGGGCTGTACGTGGTGCTGTGGGACGGGGACGTGCCAGGCCCTCGGCACAGGAGCGGAAGGAAGCACGGACATAACAGAACAGGGACTTACCTCAGCCCGGGACCACAAACGGCTCCAGGGTGCCCGAAATGACTGAACCTCTCAGCTTCTAACTGAAACCAGGGATTTCCTCGTACAGTAGGAAATTGTGACCGTTATTCTGGTGTCAGATATCTTTGTGCTGGCTTCTTGGCTGGTTTTTCTGATCCCCCTCATTAGAGCAGACACGGTGTGCTGGGTATACTGAAATACTCTGTATCGCCGGCAAAGTGATTCATTTAGAATGACATAAACCGGCTGGTTAAAGGCAGGTTGATATAGTAACAGCAAAAAAATACAACACACAGAGTCCCCTCTTGTTTGAAATCAAACAGTTTTTCCAGATATTCATTATTTCTGTGCTTGTGAGCACCTCCTTGGAGGAGCACGAGCTAGGCTCTGTAACAGCCATCCCCACCAGCAGTCCTGGCTGTCACTGGGACAGAGAGCAGGAAGGTCACTGGAATATCACATCCATGCTTGGGAATAAATGTCTGTGCATTATTGCAGCACTCTGCTGGCGGGTATGTGTTGGTTTATCTCTGGTGGGCAACCACAGCCTAGGGACGGGTCATGTGCACTGGCATTATCTCCTCTTGAAATATTACAAAGGTTTTACCCCTTGTCTCCTTGCTGGAGCCCAGTACACCTGTCGGCGCCCTTTTATCTTTCCCAGATAAGGCTGAGGCTAAATGAAGCAAATGAGTTTACTGTAATGCAAATTTGAGGGGGCTTCCTGTTTACAAGGAAATAGCTGTAGTGCCGGCAGAATGAATTCCAAGGCTGCAGGCCAAGGCTTAGCAGCAAATAAACTATGAGGGTGAAGAGTTTATTGGCCGTAGGGCTGATTATTGCTGAGTTTTTGTGAATTATCCCTCAGACTGGTTTTGTCCTGAAATCGTTAAATATCACAGTTTGGGGAGGAAGGGTAGAAAACACTAATGAGCCGGGAGTGCCTAAGGAAGAGGATTAGTGTGTTTTTGGTTTTTTTAAGCACCAAAACAAAACAACCCTTCTTCCATCCTCTGTCATCTGCTTTTCCTTCCCTTCTGCATTTCCTCCTTTCGTTCCTGAGAGCCTTGCCAAGAGCTGTGAGAGCTGTGGTATCTTTCTGTTGTACATTGTTTCCTAAAAGCCTGTTTTTCGGGGAGATTCACATGGGCGGGCAGAAAGGCTATCAGGGGCAGAATATCCTGCTGAAATCAGGCCTGGAATGGGAAGGAAGTCAGCACTGTGGAAATATGAGCAAATATGAAACCTAAATCTTATTCTGCAGCATTGCTCTCAAATATCTTAAGTTTTGGTGAGAGAGGAGTAAATTAACTGCACTCTGATTTTTTTTTGGCTATTCAGCAGGCTGCTGAGGTTTTTTACTTTTCCATGTAGATTTTACATTTCCCTTATTTTGGTCAAAGGGGGTAGAAGAGCACTATAGAAGAGCTGTTTTTATTTGCCAGTAGCTTGCTCTGGTTTGAGTAAAGGATTTGCGTAATGTGAAGCTGAGAAAAATGGTCCAAGAAATCAGGTAACAAATGAGAGAGGGTTCAGGGCTTGCAGAAGCCTCTTGTGTGCACCACTGGAAAGTTGACATTAAACCTTTCTTGCTATAAACATCACGTAAGCTTTGGGTGCACTTGGTATACAAATACCACGGGCATGGTAACAAAACACAGCATCCATCTGTCCAGGCTTCTCTCCCTGAGGCTGTAGATATTTCTCATCTCATCTCTCCGTTTCTAACCTGCTCTCACTAATTACCTCTGTTTCAAGTTAATTCTGATTTTTCTCCCAATCTTTTTCTTTGGTCTCCTGTGTTCTTCTGAATTTTATTCTGCTGGGGGAAAAGGGAGCATGTTGCAGTCACTTTTTTTCGTAAAGATCATGCTTTTAACATGACATTTTTCCTCAGTTATCATCCCATCTTCACTTGTAGAGGTGAATTCTGGCCCCTGGTACCCAGGTGCTTCTCGTGGGGTGGTTGATGTGCCCTTTGCTTTCTTACCCAGTATTCAAACTGGCTTGTTAAAACTCTCATTGAGGGCTGTTGAAAACACAGAGGTTAATTTGCCTTCCCAATTCTGTCCTGAGCTGTTTGTGATTTCTTTTCCTCCTCTGTTGGTGCTGAATACTGTTGAAATCCAAGCGACATCTCCTGCTCAGGGTTAAGCATCAGTGCTCTGTTCTCTCTTGCTTCTGATTTTGTAATTCTGTGCTGTTGGCCTTACTTTGCTCTTTCTGTGAATTTCAGTTCTTTCTTTGAGGTGGCCTTCGGGGAGTTCTTGCACCTTGTGAAACTTCTGTAAATTTCTAAGTTGCTCACATTCCCACCTCTGCTGTCAGTCTGGGTGACTTTGGTGGTGTTTTCTCTGGCGTTGTTTAACGCCTCCGTGTTGTGTTTATTCATTTACCGTGCTGTCTCTGGGAAAATTTTCCTGACAATTGCTTGTGTAATTTTCATTTCTGTTGCTATTCCGCCCGTGTCAGCCCTCTGTGTCTCTCTAGGTGCTTCTTTGTTGCTGCAAGAAAACTGTTCAGTTTTGGGCACCTTCTTGGGCAACCCCTTCCAATCAATGCGTGGCAACCCTTTCCGTGAAGAAATTCTTCCTAATGTCCAAAATCTGAAGCTTAAATGACTAAACCGAAGCTTATCTTGCTATGTAGCACTGCTAGTGTAAAAAGGCACGTGTGAGGGTTTATTGAGGAAGGGGAAAGACTTGCTTTTTTCTGAGCTAACAGTACAAGAAAGGCTGAACACTTGTGTTTTTTGGTGGATTAGCTCAGGGTGAGACAGAGTAGTGAGATTTTGATTGGAAGTTCAGCCTCCCTGCTTTGCTGTCAGCAGAAGTGTGTGGTTGTGAAGGCAGTAGGAAATGGCTCTCTCAGAATAATTGGGTGTGCATTCAGAATGCTGGGGCTGCTAACAACGTGTACTTGCTTTTTATCTCAAGTCAGCTTTGTACTACAGCACTTTCTTGGGAAGAGTGCATGCCTGGGGATGGATTAGGGCCTGTCAGTGTAGGAGTCTGTATGGGAGGGCTCCTGCTTGTTGTGGGTGCTGCTCTTGGCTCTGTTTGGGTGTTCTTTCTCTCTCTCTCTAGGGAATTCAGTTTTTACTGTACCTGCAGTGTCCCATACCCTGATAACAGACAGGGTATGGAACACTCTCTCTACGGGAGAGCACAGAAGGATGAAAATCCTTTGCAGAGCTTTAAGAGACAAGGAATGAGAGTCTGCATGAAGGGCAGCTTGTTATTATCTGTATTGTACAGATCAGGAGCCGGTTAGAAAATACCTGATGTGCCTTTGTTCACATGTAGCACCTTGGACAGGTGCAGGAATTGAAGCTGAATTTTCTGAGCCTCAGTGGAGGCCCTCGACTGTCTCAGCTCCTGAGCATCTGGTGCTTGGAGAATCTCTGGGCACAGGAAGGAGAGATCTGGCCTTCAGAGAGATGCTCCAGTTCCTTCTCCCTGGGGATGCTGTAGGATTGCAGCTTATGTTTTGCAGCATAGACCTTCCCTCGGGCATCAGTACATTAAGTAAGAAAAAGAGTAAATCACGGAGATCTGGGGGGGGGAGATCAGTGTGCAGCCTTCTGTTCCTGTGCTAAAAACAGAGGGATGATTCTGGATGTGTTTTTGGGGAAAGCTTCTGAAATGTGATGTTGTGATACAGGTGTGAAGTGCTTGTTTGATCCGGTGCCTGGTGCAGGTGGGCTGCAGGTGCTGTGGGACCTGCCTGGTGTTTTTTTCAGTGAAATTAATTAACTTTATGGCTCTTGCTCCTTTTATAGCTGATGGCTTTTCAGTGCCCAGACCTTCCTGCGTGAAATGGTTTCAGCCAGCACTGGAACTATAACATCAGGACACAAGCGTGTGCAGCCCTTGGTTTCTGTTCTGGTGAAATCATCTGGAATGGCCTGGTTTAATCTTCTTATCAATAATAGCTTTATTTTGCTGGTAATTAATAGAATTAGTAAAAAGCCTATCAGGAGCTGTCAGGTCCAGGTGCATAAACCAAATAACAGAATTTAATTGAACTAAATTGGTGCAAAAGCAGCAGTTTCTAGCTTGGAAAATACAGCTGTTTTCCACAGGAGCTTCACCTCGTACTTATCCAAAACAAATCATTCCAATACTGACTAAACATCTATATAAATATGCCTTGCAGAAATAAATAACAATTTTTGAAAGCGTTTGAAGGATCATAGAGCCCCTCAGCCCCCTTCCAGCGTGCCAGGAATTTGTCCTGTCAGCACGTGTCACGTCCTATTGAGGAGGGAGCCGGGGAAAGGGCGGATTTCTCGGGATCTGGTGGAGCTGTGCAGATCAGAGCCATCATTAGGGATCGAGTCTGGGATGTGTGATGGCAGACGGGCACCAGCTGCACTCGCCGGGATCTCGCCATGGGAATTGCTGGGTGCTCGGGGGAATTCTACCTCTGCTCAAGGTGCACATGAGGAAAGAGCTCCCGGCAGCTTCTGCATCCTCCCGGGAAATTAAAAAGCTCCGGGGAGCCCAGTGAAACACTCAGTGCTTCAGACCTTGGAGAAAGACACCCCTGTCCCGAGGGGCCGAGCGCAGGATGAGGCTCCGCGTGACGGCTCCGGGGACGTGGCTTGGCTGCTGCTGTTTGTTGTGTTTCTGCCTCAGTTTCAGCGGGGAAAAACAGCTCTGTGAAACTGAGCTTTAGGTGGAGAAGAGGGGTGGTGGGTCCAGGGAGTGGGGCGGGTCCAGAGGGTGGTGGTGGACGGAGTTGGAGCCAAGTTTAGGTGGATATTAAGGAAAATTCCTTCATGGAAGGGGCTGTCCAGCTCTGGCTGGACAGGCTGCCCAGGGCAGTGGTGGAGTCTCCATCCCTGCAGGGATTTAAAAGCCATGTGGATGTGGCACTTGGGGACATGGGTCAGTGGTGGCCTTGGCGCTGCCATGTGAACAGTGGATCTTGATGGTCTCTGAGGGCTTTTCCAACCTGAACAATCCCATAACTCAATTAAAAGAAGACAAACCATAGGATTTTTTGTGGATGTCTTACTCTTGATGTCTCAAGTAGGGGTGGCTGGGACACAGCTTTGAGAGTGGCATTCCTTTTTGAGCCTTCTCATCATTTGCTGTTGTTTTCCAGTCTCCAGTCCGGCTTCTCCATTTCCTCTCTTATCATCTTCTGTTCATTTTGATGTTTGAAGCAATTCTGTGTTGTGCATAAGTCCTCTGATTTTTTTATTAGGGGTTTTGATGTTTGTTTTTTTTTTTTCACCGGAGATTTTCGTAATTGTTCAAAAATACAGGAACATTCCTGTAGTTTTAACTTGTTGTTTGAAAGAGCTTTGAAAGATCTGATTCTTGGCCAAATATTTCATCCCAGTTTTCACTTTTGATCAATCTTGCATTGCTAAACCTTTTAAATGCACTTGTACAAAGAGGAAAAAAACAACCCACTTTCGGCTGTGGTGGCTCTGGGCCATTCTGCCAGTGCTTTGAATTGTGCTTGTTGACCCTGTCATGCTTTCAATTCAGAGGCCTTTGGGGCAGGATCTTTGGTCCAATTTTAGCAACTTTATGATGGATTTGGATAGTGGAAATAAACATTTAAAATCTCTGTAAAATTGCATCCTGAGCCTATAAATGAATAAATAAATCAGAGGCGTTTGTCAGTGTTGGCCGTAGTTCTTGGCCTCTCAGTCAAGGTTTATACTTGCTACTTGCAAAGAAAGTTCTAAACATTTGAGATTGAGAAAGATTAGAAAAAATTGGCACGTCTTCAGTAATTTTGTGTTTGTTTAAAAAAAAGTAATTTATGATTGGCGAATGCCTTAATTGCAGTCAGAGCGAGGAGATGTGATTTTGCTCTGATTTCCCTTTCTTGTAATTTCTCAGCAGCAGCAATCTGGTGGAAGGGCAAGTCCTTGACACTGCAATTTGGTGTAATTATTCCTGAAAAATTCATGTACTTAGAAGCTTTTATATTAAGTTTCAGATTTCAGCTCTGATAATGCCTCAAGGATCTTGGGGCTGGTGTTTTGTGAAGTTGGAGCTACACAACTCCTGCTTCTGGCTCCCTCCTTGTAAACTTTCTCCATTAAAATGATTTGCATAAGTGAAGCTGCTGATGCAGGGAGGGGAGGGGGTGTGGGCAGGTGTTGCTGAGCTCTAATCCCTTCCATCCCACAGGGCTCTGGGGTGAAATATGTTGCTAATCACTCACCACAGTTCTAAAAGCATTATTTCGCAGCAGCGAAATGACTTGGCAGCGGCTTGGTGTGAACTTCAGGGGGTGTGAAGGCACAAAACGGGGCAGAAATGGGTGAAGTTGGGCCAGAAAATGGCAGAGTCCCATGGAGGTGGGGTGTGCCTGTGGTGTGATGCGTTCATGGAGAGAAATCAGAGTTTGGGGTCGCCCATTGCTCTGTCAGCTGATGAGGCCAAGCACGTGCACTAATTAATAACTGACTCACAGAAGGATTTGCATTGGGAAAGACCCTCAAGACTGAGTGTGACTCCGTGAGTTTACAAGGAATAGGTAAATATATCAGTTTAGATGGTGTAATGATCTTTTCTGGCTTTCTGTGCTGGGAATTTGCCCCATAAACTGCTGGAACCACAGCGAGCACGTGTGAAGCAGCTTTTACAGCAGTGAGAGCCAAGTCATTTGGAGAAGTCTTGACTTCTGCTGAACTTTGAGCTGAGTGCAATCGGAGAGGAAGCAGGATGAAATGGGTTCAGTGGTTTGTGAGTGTTCAGTGTTTATTACCCCTGACGCAGGAATAAATGAAGGTGGCTGTGATGTAGAGATGGGATGCTGGGAGTGCAGAGAGTGCACAGGCACTGCTAAACCTTGGCAGTCAAAGCACTGGCCATGGAGCTGATGAATATCTGGCATTTTCTTGAAATAATTATTAATTTGGACGTGCCAGGAGCCATCAGGAACTTAGTGTGCTGTTGGATACAGGAGCCGCACGTCACAGAGGGATGGTACCTGCTCTAATGACAAAGAGGAGGGAAAAAAATAAATCCAGTTTTATTTTACAGACTGGGGATCTGAGCAGATAAAATTTATGACCTGCTCTTGAAAATACAGGAAATGTTGTTAGAGTTAAATCCTGAACTAAGCTCTTAACAGTCTCTTTGAAGCTGGTGTTTCATTCTTATTTTGTTTTTCTGTTTTCCTGTTTCTGATTCAGCCTATTGGAGAATATATTAATGACTGGAACTGCTCATTTTTAATGCAGGTGTGGCCGTTGTTTTTCCAAGCTGTGGTGTCCATGTGTGCACCTGTACACCAGATAACATCCCACAAATCTGAACGCTTATTGATTTACAAGAAATATCATCTGCTCCTATGATAAATAATTCAAAGCTCCTTTAAGATCCCGTAGGAGGAAGGCCAGTAGTAAGGAGATTCTTGACCTAGTTCCAATAGTAGGAGTATTGTATATATTTATACACCCCATTGCCTCATTCTGTGCCCTTTCCTTTTCTGAGGTGTGAGTTGCTTCAGAAGAAGAACTTCAGGGACAAAATGTGTGAAATGAATAGCAGACTTTTGTAGAATCATGTAATGGTTTAGGTGGAAAGGACCTTAAAGCTCATCCAGTTCCACCCTTGCCATGGGCAGGGACACCTTCCACTATCCCAGGTTACCAAGCCCCATCCAGCTTGGCCTTGGACACTTCCAGGGATGGGACAGCCACGGCTTCTCTGGGCAGCCTGCACCAGGTCCTCACCACTCTCACAGGGAAGAAATATTTCCTAATATTTAATTTAAATCTCCTCTTTGCCAGTTTGAAATCATTCCCCCTTGTCCTCTTGCTACATGCTCTTGGAAAAAGTCCCTCTCCATCTTTCTTGGAAGTATCAGAATGAGTGCTGTTTGTTTTCCTGTAAATCCTGGTTTGGGCGTATTCCCACATCCATTGGGGTTGTGCTCTGGCTGCCCTGTGGATGGTTCCTCAGTTCCAGTGGCCATCCTTGGGCACACACACTCAGACACCCAGCAGAAGTTTCATTTCTCCTGCTTGGCACGCTTCTCCCTGGAGTCCCAGGCTGTCACTGCTCTGTTCTGGAGAACAGCAGGAGTGGCTGTTGTTGTCCAGCGCTGCAGCCAAGGACAAGTCCTGGCTTTGGCTGAGCTCCTCTCCAAGGCTCCTTCTGGTTTGCTGCTCCTGCTGGAACTCATCTAAGAGGGAGGATCGTGGATGCTCTTGCCTTACGTGGCCTTTTCTGTGGTAGAAAGGACATAATGTGTTTTGTTCTTAGCTTTTCAGACATGTTTTCAAGTAGGCATTTTCCGCCTGTGCCGACCTTGGCACTGCGGCTGCTGCCTGTGCCCTGCCAGGCTGCTCATAGGCAGTGAGGGAGGCTTAATTCCAGAATGGAGTTTAACCTTGAAGGCTGCTTTTCAGTGGGTTTCTTTGATCAAAGCTGGAGTAACTAGAGCTCCAAGATGCAGCTTGAAGCTCCTTTCAACAGATTGTTCAGCTCGTGCTTGAAATAAATCCCTTTTGTGGGCAGATGGAGGAGCTGACCAGGTTAGAGTGACCTGTGCTATTGCAGTTTATGGTTTGATGAGGATGCAGATAAGTCATCTTCTGCCTGCTTTGGGCAGGCAACGTGCTCCAACCTGCTCTGCAGGCCTGGGGTGTTTGTTCAGCTCCCTCTTTGAGGGCAGCTTCACCCAGGGGCTCTCAGAAGTGCAGGAGCACCCAGCTGCCCACGCTGGGCATCTCCCTGGGGCCAGTGGCAAAGGGCTTCCCTGTGCTCCCAGTTAAACCAGCAATTACAGAATCCCAGAGTCACTGAGGCTGGAAAAGCCCTCCAGGACCATCGAGTCCAACCTGTGCCTGATCCCCACCTTGTCACCCAGCCCAGAGCACTGGCAGACTCTTCCAGATGTTCCTTGGACACTTCCAGGGATGCAGACTCCACCATCTCCCTGGGCAGCCCCTTCCAATGCTTGACCGTCCTTTCAGTGAAGATAAAGATGCCCAAGAAAGAGGTGCCCAGGGTCCAAGCTGCATTTCTCACCAAATTTTAGGCCTGACTTTGACTTCCCCTAAACATACTTCAGTTGACTCGTGGTATGTGGAAAGTAAATGGAGCGTTTCTGAATTTTTTCTTTGCTGTTTTCTTCCTCTTTGAAATGAAAAAAAAGTATATGAACAAAAGGTTTTGCTGCAGTCCAGTTGGATGTGTTTTTGTTGCTGAAGTCTCCCTGGATTTTGTTTTTAGCCAACTTCTGTTTCTGCTCCTTGTGAGTGCTGCTATTAAGGTGGATCATGCTGTGAACTGAGATGAACTCGTGCAGGAGCGGCCACTTCTTGCATTAGCGCGTGGTTTGTGCTGATGGCATCTCTGGCCAGGGAAAGCTTTTCAGAAATGGCTGCATTTCTGTGAAATGCAGCTTTTAATCCCAGATTGTTTACGTGTAGGGCAACTAATGAGTCAAGAGACTAAAGCAGAGAGGGAACCTTTCTTCCTGTTTGTGGAACGTGCTAAGCACCGTTTAAAAATTTTCCATCCTTCTGAAGGGCACACGGACTCTGCTTCAATGCTTTGAACTCCAGAGGATTTCTACCTGTAACTTCCACGTGAGAATTAGGAGGTGATTATTCTGCATAGTCTTAATCCACTCCATGTAATTTATTCCTATTTATTCGTGTGGATAAGTAGCAATGATTTTAAAGGAGTGTGAGTGTTGAGGAGCTGGAATGTAGCGCAGACTCCTGTAGCCTGTGATCATTTTACAGATTTGTTCAGTTTCTGTGGCTGCAAAAGACATTTTGTTCCTTTGACGTTATCCATCAGACCAGAAGTACGGGATGTCAGCAGAGGAGGAGGCACTGGAGAGGTTTGCTCCTTACACAATCACTGTTTTCCTGGGCGCTTCAGTCACACGTTAAATTTTCATTATCTTCTCCCATTGTCTAGACAGAAGATCTGTTGATGTAATTTCTTGCAGCGCACTCGTTGGAGCAGAGGAAAGCTTTCTTGATGTCACTATTATGAAAAAAGCTTATTCTGTTACTGCTGGTCTGGTGGTCAGTGGGAACGGGATGGGGCTCGGGGAGGAGGGGGAGCTGTGGGCTCTGGGAACTCGTGCCAGGATTGTTCATCTCCAGTGGGTCCTCTGTAAGCACAGAGGGAAGAGGGGAAAGTCTGGTTGGCAAAAGATTTGGGTTGGATTTTAAGAAGAAATTGTTCCCTGTGAGGCTGGGGAGGCCCTGGCACAGGGAAGCTGTGGCTGTCCCATCCCTGGAAGTGTCCAAGGCCAGGTTGGATGGGGCTTGGAGCAACCTGGGATAGTGGAAGGTGTCCCAGCCCATGGCAGGGGGTGGAACAAGGTATTCTTTAAGATCCCTTCCAATCCAAACCGTTCCGTGATTCCACTATCTCTTATTTACTGCTCCCTCTTCATTTAAAATCAGTATTTTGTTTAGATTGTTAAAATACACAGAGGGCAGACCCAGTTCTTAATGAACAAATAAACAGCAAGTTCGTCACTGAATAATTCATAATCCCCAACCTGATTAACAGTGTTCAGCCCTCCCAGTTCTTGTCTGACTTGATGTGGTGGTTGGCCTCCAGAGCTCTCGCTTTGGATCACACTGTTCAGAGATCCGTGTTCCATGTGGGACTTGGAGATACACAGAAATCTATTAATAGGATATTTTCCTACATGGGAGTTTAAGGCCTTCCAGCAAAGTCCTTGGCTTTACTGTAGACTTTTTTTCTGGTCAAGTCATTCAGGCTTCGTGCCTCAGGTCCTGTTCTGAGGAGGAGTGTGGAGACTTTCCTCCCTCCATGGAGGAGATGTCTGTCAGTATTTGAGAGGCTTCTCAGAATTTTAATGATGGGATCCCTGTGAGCACATGAGAGGAGACGTCCCTGAGGTCAGCAAGGCTTAGCTGCTCAGTTTTGCTGCTGCAGAAATATGAGTTATATTTAATGGCCGTGTTTCGGGCATGAGTACTTTGTTCAAGGCTATTTTTATGATAATAAATAGTATAATTATAATAATAAGTAGTATAATTATAGTAATAAATAGCATGTATGGAAATTATCGATTTTACAATTGGAAACAAAGAAAGTCTGGTGGAATTTTGACTCGATACTGTGACAATAGAGTTGCTTTACCAAGGCCCAGCACTGCTGGCCTGCGTTGATTTTAAGATTTATGTACTTGTATTGTTGCCCATATGAAATTTTTATGGGCATTATATTACAATGAATATTGAGGTTACTTGACAAATAAAGGAAATCTTTGTTAATGTGGTTTAAGTGAGTGATTGTGCCATTATAAATTAGGCAAAGTAGATGTTAAGTGCACTGCAGCCAAGCAGGGCCTAATGGAGCTGCTCTTGGCTCCTCGTGTGGCTGATCCCGGGCAGCTTGGGGTGACTTGTGCAGTTATTTTACTAAATAACTAAACCTGAGACAGGAATAAAGTGGTGACCAGGGTGTCCCCTGGGAAGTGACCCCAGGCATCAGCTCGCCCGAGGCCAGGCAGGGCTACACCTGACTTTTCTTCAAAGCTTTAAAAAAAAGGCGATTTCAAGTAACCCCTCTTTCTTTTTTTCCCTGTTTTTTGTTTCAGTATCCGCAGTGTTATGCAGAAATACCTCGAGGAAAGGGGTGAATTAACCTTCGACAAGATCTTTCATCAGAAAATTGGTAAGTCATGTCTCAATAAAATGTTACTCGTGTAGATATTTTCAAGACCAGTTTGGTTTTTACTTTTCTCTGTGGTGCCTGCTGAGTGGTCAGTGCTGTAGATTGTTTGAAGAGCACTGGAGGGTGGGCAGGACAGCGAAACAAAGGTCTTCAAGAAGATGAAATGTTGTGAAAGGGAGGAAGATGAAGCAAGGCAATCCGTCAACTTCAGGGTCTGGAAAACTACAGGGAAAATAATTAAATTATTTGGAAACATCGAGGACAAAATTATATTACTTGGTTTGGGCTTGTCAACAGTGTAATGTGTCACATCAGTTAAACTTTTTTTTTCTTTGCTAATGAGCCTGTTGATAAGGGAGCAGGAGAAAAGATCCCAGATGTGTTGTCTTGCCCCTCTGACATGGTGTTCTTGCTCACAGCACTGGGGGATGTAGCCTGGGTGAAACTGCTGGGAGGACGGGCTTGTGCAGCAGTTAATCAGTATTCCATGAAAGGTGGATCCAGGGAATGGGAACATCAGTGATCAGAGTGCTGCAGTGAGGAGCCTCAGTGTTCTGCTGTGACACGCAGAGGACAAGGACAAAAACTCCATAAACCAAGGGATGGGGAAAATGCAGTGCTCCCAGGGAAATCCAGCAGTGTCCTTCCTCTCCACCTGTGCCAGAGCAATCACACAGGCACGGCCTGGGGACCCTCTGGGCAGGGACTTGGCTGTGACAGCCAGCCCTGGGCTGTGTTGGCTCAGCTGGATCACACGACTAAATATAAAACCAGTGTTGTAGCCAGTGAGGCATGTGAAATAATCCTCTTCTGGCAGAATGTTGTGTCCATCCTGGCAGTGGATTAAAAAAATATACATGGACCTGCTGGGAAGAGTCCAGGAAAGAGCAGTGGGAATGAGTGCAGACCTTGCTGAGCTGTCTGTTAAATCTGACCTACAGGGGAGTATTGAAATAGGGTTTGATGTGGGCAGTGGAAGGGAGAAGTGAGGTTGAACATGATTCAAAACCAGAAAAGCTGTTGCAGAAATTATGAGGTTAGTCCATTTCCCAGAGCTTTAATGTGTCAATGAAAAAAAAAATCTGGATGTGACTAAAATTTAAAATTTTAGTGGTAGTGTGGGTAATAAAGCAGAGAGTGTATTTCATTAGGGGCTCTTGGGATCCTTGTCCAGCAGATTTGAGGAGTGAATTAGCTGGGATAGCACAGCTGCTCCTGTCTTGGAAAATGGGGAATGGGCTGGGAAGTCCTGAGGAGGTCAGTGGTTTTATTCCTGTCTGAAATGAAGCTGTAGTGGACAAAGTACCTGGTTTCCCAGGAAAGGTGGTGCAATGAGGGCATCTTTGTGCTGGCTGATTTTTCACTGGCTGGAGCAGAAATACCTCAAAACCTTCCTGCTTGCCTGGGAGTGTGCAGCTTGCTGGAGTGGGAGTTTTAGGTGTTGCCAGATTAAAATAATTGGTGTTCCTGTGTCTCAGAGTGTCATTAATGGGTCTCAGAGCTGCTGGAAGTCTTGGGGAGCTTTTCAGTGTGTTTCAACAACTGGAGTGTGGTCTGTACTTGTGCTTAAAACTGTGACTTTTTATTGTGGCCAAAACTTTTGCCATGTAAATGTACAGATACCTTGTTTTCTTGTACTGACACCTCAGTGTGTGCTTCAGCTCCAATGCCTGTGCTGAATCATTAATATTTTGCTGTAGCCTGGCAGTTGCAAAATAAGCGGAATTTTAAGCAACCAAACACAGCCTGACTTCAACTGAGTCTCTTTGGGGGCAGTGAAATGAAGAAGTCCTTTTTTTTTTTTCCCTCTATAAAAAGAGAAGTCGAACACACCATCTTCTATGTAATGGATATTTCTATTTATGTAATTGAATACTTTTCATTACCTGTTACAGCGAGGACTGTTGCAGTTATTTTGATAAGTTACAGCAATTACAGCTAGGTAACTGGAACCTTGGAAGGATTAGATCTTCCTCTTTTTTCCCCGTGTTGGTAATAGCCATTAAACCTGGAATTTTAGAGCCCAGTTTCATTAACATTTTAGTTTCTGTGCACAGAGGAGAGGTTTCCTCCTTCTCTCCCCGGGTACAGTCCGAGCAGGACTTGCCCTGGATTACCTGAAAATGAGGAGCAGTTCTGTGACTGCTGTGCAGGAGTTTCAGTTAATTCTGAAGCTGAAATAGGATTTAGAATGGAATTAAAAAAAGATTAAAGCTAAACACGACTGTTTTTTAACAGCAGACTTTGCATCACGCTGGAAAATACAGTATTTCCTTGCTGTGGTTGTTCATTTAAATTTGATTGCATTTTCTAGCGTGTTCTTTGCCATTCAATTAGCACTGTTTCCAGACATTAATTAGCATAATTGCTTGTGGTAAAGTACCTGCAGTTTTAGGCAAGCGTTATGCAAAGGGCTGTGAGAAGAAGTATGGGGAGGTAATTAAAACTCTAATCACCTTTTTGTTCCCCTCCTTGTCTCTTTGTCTGGGGGGGGTGTGGTGAGACCACAGGTGGGGCAGGTCCTGGGTGTGCCGGGGTGGGGGCACCCAGGGGAGGCTCCAGTGCAGTCTCCATGAGCCTCCAGGATCTCCAGTAATTCTGCTGGATCATCCCTGGTTTTTTCCTCAGCTGAGGAGCCACCAGCACTCCCTGCTTTATCCTCAGCACACTGACTATAAAACTGCACCGAGCTCCCCAGTTTTTCCTTGGCAACTGCTCTAGATGAGAGCTCTTCTGTTTCTTTTCTTTTCTTTTTTTTTTTTTCCCCAGACCTGAATTCTTCCTCATAGCTCCAGGTCGCTGTGGTTTTTTTCTGTTTTTCAGTATCCTTTCAAATGTAAACCCAGGCTTTGATCAGCTGTCTGATACAAGGGCTCTGATGTCAGTGTAGAGTCGTTCCTGTGGATGTTTCCCTGTGAATGTGTCTAATTATGGTGCTGATCTCATCATCTGCAAGTGTTTATTCTTAGTGAGCTCTAAAATCGCTTTTAGGGTCAGTGCTTTCCTGGTCCCACTGCCAAAGGTTGGCCCAAATTCCCTTCCTGCCAGGTGTGCAACTGCAGGGAGTCACAGGGACAGCTCTGGCTTGGAAACCAAAACCTTTAGGATCAGCCTAAGAGCAGGAAGCTCATCAGGGATGAAAATGGCCCGGAGGCTCCATCAGATTTGCATAAACAAGTCTGTCCCCTATTTGCATCTCTTCCCTCAGGGAGGCAAACCGGCTGCTCTCATCCCTTGGTGCTGGCAGTGCTGCTTGCCCCCTGAGTGATGCTCCAGAGCTCTCTAAGAATGTCCGGGTGAGTCAGAGGACATGGAGCTCACAGAAACACCCAGAAGAGTGCTCTGGCAGCGCTGGCAGCCCAGCCCAGCTGGCTGTTCCTTCAGAAGCTGCTTCCTCCACAGCAGAAGCCTCTTGGGGAAGTACAGCCTGTCTTGAAGCCGAGTGCGTAACCACCTTTAGCTGGTTTTCTTTTACCACATCCTGTTTGCTACAACACCAAGATTTTGAGTTTCTTTACAAAAAAGAGAGGTTTTGGAAGTGTTCAAGGTCAGGTTGGGGCAGGCTGGGAGCTGCCTGGGTTGGTGGAAGGTGTCCCTGCCATGAGATGGTCTGTAAGGTCTCTTCAAACCAAACCGTATGACTCTGGTATCCCAATATCCATAATTTATATGTGGGATCCACTCTGCTTCGCTCCTTGTCATGTTCCCTTGCCCTGTGGGGTGGGGACACTTGGAGAGACCCTGCCCTCAGAGGGCAGGTGGGAAATGAGCATATGAGGGGCTGCTGCAGCCAAGGCCTTCAAGGGAATCTATGAAATCATAGTATTGCTTTAGAACAGGATTATCCTGGTTATTAAATGCTTTGGAGCAAACTTGCTGCCAGTTACAGTTCAGTGACTCTCGTGTCTGACTCTGGGCTTTCAGACAAACTGTGCTGCGAGGCAGGGAATGAAGCTGGGTTAGAAATCCTGGGCTGTGATGTTAAAGCATCCTGCAGCTCCATGCCGGGCTTAGGTTCAGCCTTGGCTTCTCTGGTGACTGCTTGAGACCCTGCTGAAGGCAAACAAGCTGCTGTCATCTCCTGAAGCCGGTGGGACGTGGCAGTTCATTCACACCCTTCTCAGTTTCTCATCTCTTGCAGAGCCGTTGGGTCTGAGTCTGGGGGAAGGATGAGAACAGGACGTATTTTAGCTGTTTCAGCAGCTGGTCTTGCTGCAGTGTAAGTTTTTCACCTTGCCTAGGAAGCAACTTGCATTTTTTTTCCCCCTGCCGAAGGTGGCTCAGTTTTATTTTCGTGAGGTAGAACTAATTAAAACAACTTGTAGTTGACGTAAGAAGTTACAAACCTTCTTTTTTTTTTTTTTT
>VYXD01000557.1:217598-265295 GCA_013397195.1 Hylia prasina
TTTCCTTATTTACCATCCACTTTCGCAGAGTGCGGGATGATCTTTGAGGTGATTCATTCCGCTGTCTTCCATATCCTCCTCAAGCAGCTCCAAGCTGGAGGTTTTCCCAGCAGGGGGGGAAGCATTTTGCCATCTGCATCAGCGCTGGTTCCAACCCACGGGGGCTTGTGGGGGCTCTCAGCCCCTTCCCCGCTCCCGTGGTCCTGATCCAGCTCAGCATGGATCGTGTTTGTTCTGGAGCTCCTCAGCTGAGCTTCCAGAGCCTTTGGTCTGCTCTGTAGCTCCTTCTGCACAGGGATTTTTGTGCCTGCCCTGCTCAGGTCAAGGGAAATGTGCTTTAACTCACCCTGCTGGCTGCTGTTTCCTCCAGCTTGGTCAGGGACAACTTTCTGTTAAAAGAAAAAAAAACCAAAAAAACCCACAAAAACCCCAACCAAAAAAAACCCGTAGGGTGTGAACAGCTGCAGTGGGGTTTTTTGGGGGCAGCGAATTGTGCTTTCTGTTGCTTCTTTCTCTAGTTATGGACTCATATTTCATTATTTCAGAGCTTTGGTGCTAATCATTAGATAGGAGTTAAAATCTGTCGAGAAAAACATTCTTGCTCTTCCTCTTTCTGCTGGCACTGCGCTCCCTGAGCTACCTAAAAATAACAGGCTGGGAAAAGTGACTCCCTAGAGCATTATTTAAGCTATTGTTTAATTTAAGCAGAAGATCTATGTGCTGTTGGCATTCTGGACTAATTAAATAGTCCTTTGAGGAAATAACAGTGAAGGTTATAAAACTTGGTTGGGAGTAAAGAAAAGCCACCTGAGCTTTTGGCTGTGAAGTGAGCAGGGATGACTTTTCTGAGCTGTATCATGAGCACTGTGATAATTTTGCCCTGTTCTGGTACCTCGATGTTAAATAATGTGCAGCCAAGTAGCAGGGACGTGGTTACTTGGTGGATTTTCTGTTAAAGCAGGGGCACAGGTTGTTTGTTCAAAGTGGTTTTATTCTGAGGTTCTGGTTCTGACCTGGCAGCCACCACACGGAAGTAGTCACCACCAAAATTAGGAAGTTGCCTTCTGAACAAAAAATGACGTTTAAAATGCTGTTTGAAGACGGATCTCCTTTCTCATGGTATTTCTAATTTTCAGTACAAGCTCAGCCCGGGATGTGGGTTGTGGAGAGGCTGCAGGAGGTTCTCAGGGGCTGTGGAAGCCCTTCTGTCCTTGCACAGTTCTGTGATGAGTTAAAAGCAGCGCAGAACCCAAACCACAAGGAGACATCGGAAACTGTGTGGCTGTAAACTGAAACAGAAACCGTTAATGTGAGATATTTCACAGGGGATCTGCTCCTCACACCGTTCTCTGCTTGTACCAAACGGGGGTGGGAAGGACAGTGAAAGAGAAAATCCGTGCTCTGAGCCTTCTAAAAGTTGGTCTGTTTTTCTGTTTGCAGTGTTTTTCACCAAATGAGTGTTAGATTTAAGATCTCTTTATTATGTCATAATTTCAGTGTTACTGGAAGCTACATTTCTTTCAACACCCTCTTATTTCGTGGTAAAACAAAGTGATACTTGGCGTGAATTACATTGAAGAACATTTTGAGGGGTGTTGCTGAAGCTCCTGCTGTAGATTTTATGTGCATTGGAGTTGTCTGTCTTGGTGTCAGGGATCAAGAGTATCCAAAGGCACTATCAAAATGCATGTATTCATTTTGGATTTTCTTTTCATGATAAATAATTGAGCATTTCTTTGTTGGGCTGCAGCCTGATCACCCTGCATGCCTTTGTGGGGGGTTGAAGATGCTGAGTTGTGTGATTCCCCAGGGGAGCTGCAGATTAAATCTGAGCTTTAAAATAGGAAAATACATACCCTATCATCTGGAACGTCCCATGATGGATAATGTACACATCCTGGTAGATTAGCATTTATATGTAGTACAGTTCTTGGAAGATATAAGGCATGGTCTTTATCTCAGCAGAGCAGTGCAATTATACAGTTTTTGGGATAAATTATCAAGGATTCCAGGCAAACTGGCAATTTTGAACTGAAGTAGTGTCATAGGAGAGAAGAAGAGAGTGTTAATATCACTCTATAATAGAGAGAACAAGTTAGAAATTATTTGCATGACATTTCCCTTGGATGTTCCCAGGGAAGCTTCCAGAGAACACAAACACAAAGTCCTGCCCTGCTGTGCACCTGCCAGAGGTGTTTGTAGGAAAATTCATTCCTTTTGGATCAGAGGGGCCCTGAGTGGTTGGTTCAGCCCTCTCCAGCCACTTCTTGAGCTCTCATTACTCTGGACTCTCTTTACTCTCTGGACTTAAAACTGTGTGAGGGGGGTTTAGGTTGGGTATCTGGAAAAGGTTCCTTCCCCTGAGGGCGCTGGGCACTGCCCAGGCTCCCCAGGGAATGGGCACAGCCCTGAGGCTGCCAGAGCTCCAGGAGAGTTTGGACAATGCTCTCAGGGGTGCCCAGGGTGGGACTGTTGGGGTGTCTCTGTGGGGTCAGGAGCTGGATGATGATCCTCTGGGTCCCTGCCAACTCTGGATATTCTGGGATTAATACTGTGCAAAGTCATTTCCATCCCAAAGGTTTGGGAGGTGTTTCTTCTCTGCTTGTCCTCACTTGGGTTTCTCCCGTTCCTGGTGGAATTTTCTCCTTGTGCATTGCCACTGTTCACACAGGAGCCTGATTTCCACTTCTTCCCACCCAACAATTCCTCAGTCAATCCGAAACAGCTGCACTCCTATGGAGTTTTTATCAGTGTGTCTTGAAACAGTTCAAGGCTAATTAAGCCTCTGAACAGCACTGAGAAATAGGGAGATGTTGGTTTGCCCTGTCTGCAAGGTGGCATAGTAACAGCTTTAATGAGTTTTTCCTGCATAGCTGTGTATTACTAATAAATCAGATTCTGTGGGCATGCCAGTGCTGCTCCTTCCCCTCAGTGGGATCACTCAGCAGTAACAGGAGAGCAGCTCAGGGCCAGCACCAGTCAGTAGAATCTGAATTACTGGAGCTATTAAGTGTTCTCATTTTCAGCAGTGCATTTAAGGGATGGAGCAGAGGAGCTGGAGAGCTGTGGCTATCAATGACCCCATTTCCAGATGCTTTTACTGGTCCATCCCAACATCTGTCCTACAAAAGAACGTGAGCAATACACCTGGCAAACCCCCTGACAGTGTCCTGTCCAGCCAGGGCCTCTGTGACATCCTGCTGTCATCTGTGTCCATGGAGGTTGGATAGGTGGGGTCAGAAACATGCAAACCAGTTTCTTAATGTGTCTAGATACTTCTGGCCATGATCTCTGTGATTGAAAGAGGAAGAGCAGCAGAACCATCTGTTTCTGAGCCTCCAGCTCACAGCAGCTTTCTCAGAGTGCCAGGATGAACCAGAGGAAAGCTCAGAAATTCCTGCAGGAGAATCAGCTGGGCTCTGTGACTGTTGTTTTAGTGGTTTTGCTGCTCTTTACCTAAGTGCTGTGTGTATTTACTGACTGAATACTGCTGGCTTTGTGTTTTGATTTTGACCACAGCACAACAGTTCCTCGATGCTCTGGCTGAACAATTTGGCTCTTCACAGTGCTTCAGATGCTGAGCAGAGCTTGCTGAGGAAAATACTGGCACCAGGGGCTTGAGAACACCTTTCTGTTGTGGAGTTACTCCATGTCTTCATCTAATGATCCTGTCACCTTGCTCCCACTAAAAACCACACCTGGATGAGGAGCAGAGCTGCGGCTCCCAGTGGAGTTTGTGTGTTCAGTAATTGGTAACAGTGAAGTTCATAGCTTGGAGCAGGGCAGAAGGAAAAGCGTGTTTCTCAGTAATAAAAGGATATTGGCTTGTATTATGTAATTAATTTTAAAATGTTATATAATGGAAAAATACTGGTCAGGAAAATAACAACTTTCACATCCCTGGTAGGGCCTGAATTGTGATGTGGGGAAAGAACAGAGACAACAAAACCCAATCCACCAGCATGAGGTTTTTAAGCTGCTCCTGGTTGTTAGCTTGCTCATAGCTTGCTGGTACCTTCTATTACCAGTTGCAAAGGGGTGGGAGTTTCTTTTGTTTACAAGTGAAGGAAAAAAGAAAACCTCAAGTGCTGTGTATTGCTTGATGGGATTTAGTGAAGGAATTTAATCACATTCTTTGTAAGAACTGATGGAAATTAAATGCTTCCATTCTGGGTTTAGTGGTCTTTTTTAAAAATTAGAATCTTTTTGTGTATTTCTGTTTAGTGTTTTTACTCCTCCATCTTTTAGAGGAGCTTTTTCATGTGTAAAACCCTCTTTTTTCTTTACCTTTGATATGTTGAATGCCTTTGATACTCGACTTCAGTCAGCTGGAATCTGCATGTTAAGAGAGACCAGAATATGAAAGATACATAGTAAATATGGTTCAGAGCTAAGTTTTCCCCATTATTTTCTCTCCATGGCTTTAAAAATGATTTATCACACGTTCAGTATTCAGAGCTACTATTTCATGAGGATATTCAGAGAATCCCAGGAGTGCTTTGGGTTGGAAGGGACCTTAAAGCTCATCCAGTTGCACCTTCCACTATCCCAGGTTGCTCCAAGCCCTGTCCAGCCTGGCCTTGGACACTTCCAGGGATAGAGCAGCCACAGCTTCTGTGGGCAACCTAAATAAGGATAATGGAGTGCTTTCAGTAAGTCTGTATATTCACTGCTTGAGATGCTCTGCCTGTGTCGGGCTCAAGCTTTTGAGGTTTGACACAGAATTTGTGAATATCCCTCCATTGTGTCCCCAGTGTCAGTGCTGGAGGAGCAGCTCAGCTCTCCTGCTCCTCTCCCTGCAGGAATTCCAGGCATGCACAAGTCTGGTGTTTAGAAAGAGGGTTGACCAAGCTTGAACAATGATTTCCCTGGATGAAAGCTGTTGGAAAATACCCCTGGAAATAAGACATTTTTCTTTAACAACACTTAAAACCTTTTAGCCAAAGCTTATTTTCATATAATGATTTCTAGATGTCATTAAACAAGCTACCTGGCAACTTGCAGCCTAATTTTGAGCTCAGTTTGGTTCTGTTCTAGGGAAATTGTTCTGTGCTGCTCACCATTGGATGCACGTCCTCATGAAATACAGTTTGTTCTTTTCCCCTGCTTTCTATGCACAGGAATATGTTTCAGTCTGTTATAATGTATTATTTTTAATGCAAAGTGAACATTAGGCTCAATTAGGAAAGAATAGATTAGGGAAAGAAAAGCAGTGGAATGTGTGGTGCTTTCTGGGCAGGCAGGATTTTTGTGGCTTTGGACCTTGCCAGAGCACAATTCCTACCCAGTTTTCCCTGGTAATCTTTATTCCTGAGGAGGGACATTGGTGGTTCTCTCAGTTCTGGAGCTCTTAGGTGGCCTGAATTACTTTGTGCTGTGGCAGCTCTGTGTGGGCACTGTGAGAACAGGAGTCTGTGACAATTGCAGGCTGGTGGGAATCACAGTTTTTAATGTGGTTTTGGTTTCATAGTAGATTTTATACCAGTGTTTATGCCTATGACCCAGATCTGTTCCTGGTGCTGATGGATCTGAAGGTCCCTGAGGGCTATTCCAGGAGGCTGAGCACACCCACAGCTGGATTTAAACCCAGCTGTGCTGTACTGTCACCATGGTGTGGTGGCTGAGCTTTGCCGTCCTTTGGCAGCTCTACATAAGAGACATTTCTGGGGAGGAGATGCCCCAGAATCCCAAAATCATTTGGGTCAGGAAATCCCTCCAAGAGCATCGAGTCCAGCCTGTGCCCAATCCCCACCTTGTCACCAGCCCGGAGCACTGAGTGCCACATCCAGGCATTCCTTGGACACCTCCAGGGATGGGGACTCCAAACCTCCCTGGGCAGCTCCTTCCAATGCCTGGCCACCCTTTCCATGAGGAAACTCCTCCTGATGTCCACCCTCACCCTCCCCTGGCACAGTCTGATGCAGTTTCCTCTCATCCTGTCCTGTTCCCTGGCAGCAGAGCCTGACCTCCACCTTGGAACTGTGTCCTGCCAGGGAGGTGCAGGGAGCAGGATGTGAGATGTCCCCCTGGCTGTGGCTTCTTGCTGTTATCCGAGTCCACCAAGCAAGAAAGATCATGAGAGACATCTTGGAGTGACTGAGATTGGAGACCTTTAAGTGCCCTAAGCAGGGACAGACCCCGTGTTGCAGACTTTGCAGAGCACCATCCCACATTCCCAAAGCTTTTCCTGCCCGGGAGCTGTTGGCCGGAGCGCCGGGAAAGGAGCCCGTGTCTGGTGCAGATGTCACTGCTGCTTTGTTTGTCAGGATTCTGTATTTATACACAGCATGTTTCGGGAGGATTTGGAAACAGCTTGATATTTTTGTTCTCTAATTTGCTATTTTGCCTACTAGAAAGAGGCTACATCAGCGTTTTGGACCACGTTCAGGCCTGCTGTAAATAGATGCAGCTTCCTTTCAATCAGCGACATTGTGAACGCTTGTATCGGGGCTAAACATGACTATTTTTAGCTCTGCTCTCTCACCTAGTCACTCCTGTTGGCTTTAATCAGATTTTTATTTACTCCTGCTAAAAGGTTACTTGAGTCGGGTGCTCATAAAATTCCAGTTAGATAAGTCATTTTCTCCAAGTGTTTTATGATGGAGTTCCTCCTTGTCGTTCTGTTTTATTTTATTTATGATTCCGTGCTCTCAGCTAATTGACAGGGATGAAGAGGTGGTGCTGTGGCTGCAGGTGACCTTTAGACAGCTGCAGGAGGCAGAGGCCAGTGCTGGCTCCTGTGGCTGCTGTCCTGGGGGAATGTTGGCAGAGCCACAGACTGGGAGCAGGGCAGGAAAATGCCACGGAAGTGGAAAGTGAGAAGGTGACTTTAATCCTGATGAGTGGCCCTAGTGAGGCCACAGCTGGGCTGTGGTGTTCAGTTCTGGTCTCCACTGTTCAAGAAAGACAAGGAGCTCCTGGAGAGGCCACAGACATGATGAGGGGTCTGGAGTGTGTGGCTGGTCACCAGCAGCATTTGTGTTCTTTGATTGTGGGAAGGGCTGAATTCTGGAGACAAAAATGGGGTTGGAGGGATGCTGTTGATTAGAGTCAGGATTTCATGCAAAATTTCTGTGGTCATGCCAGAAAAGCGTAACTATTTGAAATAAATACTGAAGGAAACATTGATATTCTGTTTTAAAGAGATGGGTTAACTTAGTTCCCCTCCTTGTGCCCTCCAAGCTTGTGATAGGGACATTCTGCAGCTGGGGACGAGCTCTGGGAATACCTGGTTACGGATGAGCTGCCTCACCTGAATCTGCTCTCCCCACCACCCCGTCCCTGCCTGCTCTGAGGGAGCCTCTGGTGAACACTGCAAACCTCAAAGGTGGCCTTCATCCCTCCTTGAAAGACGTTTTGCCTTGGTAATCAGAGTCAGTGCAATTCATGGCACTTGGCAAATTTGTCTTGGGATTGTCCATACAAAGCTAAAGGGGAAAATGATTGTCCAGAGCCTGGGAAGGAGGAGCCCAGAGGAGCTGGGTGCTGCCTCGCACTCTGTGTGTGTATTATTGATATCATCCATCACTTTGGTGTTGCCAGAAGAAGCTCTGAAAAAATATTTTTCCTTTCCCTTAACAACCAGTGATCTGGTTGTTGCAGAAATTATATAGTTATAGCAGAAGGAATTTTTAAAGCCAAAGCTGTCAGCATCTTTATTTCATAAATAATTGCTGGTTCTTTTTAGCTGTTACTTAACGCTATCATTTTATTAATTCCTGCTTTCTGTTCCTGGGCTTATTTTTCTGTGTGCTGTTAACTGTGCTTATTGTGCTCCTCGTCAGCTCTCCCTGAACTTCTTAAAACTCCTGTCACTTACTCAATGCTGCATCTGTCACTTCGTTGTGCCATTATGTGAGAGCTGCAGCTTCTGGCTGATCATTTTTCACTCAATCCAAGAGCAGCAGTAAAGGAGGAGATTTCCTTTGTGCTGCAGGGGAAGTGCAGGGTCTGTTGATAGAATGGGAGGTCCAAACAGAAACAATTCCAGTCTGGGGGACATTATGCTCTAATTGGATTTGTCTGAATCATAGAACCACAGAATGGTTTGGGTTGGAGGGGGCCTTAAAGATCATCCAGTCCCATGGATAGGAGCACTTTCTACTATCCCAGGTTGCTCCAAGCCCTGTCCAGCCTGGCCTTGGACACTTCCAGGGGTGGGACAGCCACAGCTTCTCTGGGCAACCTGTGCCAGGGCCTCACCACCCTCACAGGGAATGATTTCTTCCATATAACTCACCTAAATTTCCCTTTCAGTCTGCAGCCGTTCCCTCTTGTCCTGTCACTCCAGTTCCTGATGCAAAATCCCTCTCTGGCTTCCTGGTAGCCCTTTCAGATCCTGGAAGGTGCTTTGAGGACTCCACACGACCTTCTCTTCCCCAGGCTGAACAGCCTCAGCTCTCAGTCTGTATACTTTGGGTATATCTGGGTTTTTGCAGTGCAGTGCCAAGGGGCCCTGGGGAGGAGCAGCCCGTGTCCTGTGGCTGCATAAGCCTCTGATTGTTCCCCGTGCCATGGGCTTGGGAACCTCTTCTTTCTCTGCCATAATTAAATTTAAAAAGTTTGGAAAATACCAAGCTGGGCTGGAATGTTTGGTGTGGCCTTGCTGGAAATGTGTGTTGGTATATTTTCACACTCCTCCCACAGTTGTCTTTGTGGTTTATTGTTGTGTTTTTTTGTTGTTTTGTGGGTTTTTTTGGGCCCCAGCCAGGAGCTGGGACCAGGCCAGGGATTTTTCTTTCACTGCATTCAGCGCTGTTTGTGCCACTCTTCAGTCTCTTAATTACCCAATCTTCTTTAGTTCATTGTCCTAGAAAAGTTCAGTCCATTCAGCAGGATTCTGCTCCCTGCTGCCGCTGGTTCCGTCATGTGGGAAATTAGGAATTTGAGTCAGCTCCTGAAATTTCACTTTTTGTCCTCAAAAAGCCAGGCTGGCAAGGGGAAGTGGAGGTGCACAGCCTGGCTGGGGAGATGGGGGACCTTGGGTGGGTCTGGCAGTGATGGGGACAGTGGTGACACAGATCCCTGTGTGAAATTCCAGGGTAGCAGGTGCCAGCTCGGAGGCAGGGAAAGACATGGGATGAGGCTTGTGACAATGCATTAAAATGCTCCTAATGGAAGATTCTCATCTGCAGCCTGCTGGGGTCATGCTCTAAATTACTTGCAAAGGAACTGTAAAGACCCTGATGTAATTTATTGAGCAATAAAACCCATTAGAGGTAACATGAACCGGTAATTCTGAAATGGGAGTGCAGAAGAGGTTGTGCTTCATCAGTGAAATGTAGGTAAATCTCTTACAAAAAACCCCAAAATGTGAATAGCGTCTAGTTTTTACTGGGGAAAAAAAAAGGGGAAGAAAATGTGGTCTGTGATGAGGAACAGGGTATTTAGGTGCATTATGGAAATGCCTCATAAAATCCTTAGCAGGTGGAAACGGTAATGGGCTTAATACACCTGTGGGAGGTGAGGCAGGCTTGGAATCTTTTTGTGCTGGAAATGAAGAGCTGGATGGGAATCAGAATCCTAAACCTTGGCAAATGGAGATGCTCACACAGGTTTACACAGCCCGTGGTGGAGCTCAGGTGGTTTCATGAGCCTTTTTACAAGTCATCAGCTTAGCGAGACAAGTTTTTCTGATTTTTTTTTCTGTTTTTCTTTCCAGGATTTTTGCTCTTTAAAGACTATTGCATGAATGAGATCGATGAAGCTGTCCCTCAGCTGAAGTTCTATGAAGAGGTGAGTGCTGGTGATGGAGATTTGGGGCTGTGCAGGGGGTGAGGCTGAGGGAGGCTGTCCTGCTCCTGCTCCACCAGGGAATGCTGAGGGAAGGAGAGGGTCCGTGATGTGAAGGACTGGTAGAAAAGGATCTAGGATGAAGTTGCTGGTGTTGGGGTGACACTAAAACCCTTCAGGTCTTTCCCCAGCAGCCTTTCACCTGTAGAAGAGGCAGCAGGGTAGAGCTGGAGGGGATTGTGGAGGGATGTGGGGTGGGAGATGCTTCAGGAGCTGCTGTGGCAGGGCTGCAGAGGGGACACGAGAGGTGGCTTCAGGTGGATGAATTGTGTCCCTTGTCAGGAGATACCCAGGGAAGGAGCTGACAGACACTGTGCATGTCCCAAAGGATCAGTAATTCCAAGGAATGCCCTGGCCCTCCCCAGCTTCTGCTGCTGCATGGTCTGAGCTCCATGGGTCTGTTCCTTCATTCCCTGTTACATTTGTGACCCTGAATAAACCCCCAGTGATTCCTCTCCCAGGTGCTGATTTCAGGGCAGTCATGCCCGTGCCTGATGCTCAGGGTTAATTAGAGCTGGGACAGCCTTGGCTGCCTCACTCTTGAGCTGAGAATTTAACTTTTTTCTTGCTATCAGCACAACCAGCTGGTATCAATTTGGAGATCAGTCCTCAGCAAGACTCCATTCCCCCTCTCAGATCAGATACCTACTGTCAATAAAGAATCTTTTTCTGTCATTTCCATCTCTTTATACACTGAAGATATCACTGTCAGAGGTAATCCGAAAAGGCCTGTTGTACCAGATTATTTAGCAAGATATTTTTGGCTGCCTCTTTATCTCTGAAACAATTCAAAATTGTATTTTTAGGCTATTAGCAAAGTGTTGCCTCAAAAGAATTTCAGTGCTTTGTCATGTACTTCTGGAAAAATCCCATTAAAGATATTTTAAGAGAGGTTCATTGTGTTTTCCTCTGTGACATACCGGATCCAGGAGCTTTTCCTTTTTTTTATATATTTGATTTACTTGCTGCATTTATTACACGTAGAATAATCTGAGTACATTGCTACATTAAAAATTGCTTGATGTAGAAGAGCTCTGTACTCCAGGGATTTCATATCACTGCAGCTGGAGTCACGATCAGGCGTTTAACGGGATGAGTGATTCATCCTGATCGGTTTCAGAAGGAAAAGAAAAGAAATTAAAAAGAAAAAAGCAAACCCTAGAGTATAAACACAGAGGATTTTCTTTTTTATATAAGAACCTGAAAGGCCTGTATTAACAAACCAGGACTTCTGCACACACCAGCCTTCCCAGGAGGCCCAGTGGGAGCGCTCCCCTTGCACAGGTGCTGAGCCGGGCACCCTCCGCTGCCGGCAGGGCAGGGAGCCGGGGCTCCGCAAGCACCAAAGCTGCCCCAGGATTTTGTACCAGGGGCCGGGACTTGCTGGAGGCTCATCTGGAGGGAAGTGGAGCCGCTGGCAGCCCGAGATGCTCCTCTGAACACCTGCGTTTAGAGGCAGCNGCTTCTAAATACTTGAAAACAAATGTGTTCTGATCCCAGTTTTTGAGGAGATCCTTTTAATCTCTGGGGAAGCTCTGCTGAGACCCCTCAGCACTGGCTGGGGAGTTGGGTCCTTTAACAACCAAACTCTGAGGGACAGGAGCTTGTGCTCAAATAAGACAATCAGATATCCATCAGGCTTCCTCCTGTACTGCTAATTATTTTGTGTCACTGCATTAATTAAAAGTGTTTCTTGGGCAAAGACGTTTTGAGTCATTTTAATTATAAATTGGTATCAAGGGGGAAGCAGCACAGATGGCAAATTGGGGTGGGACTGGTGCCTTATCATGTCAGCAAACAAGAGCAGTACAGATAGAAAGATACTGAGTTTAATTAATGTTCCACCTCCAGAGGTAGGTTGGTTCCAGTTCGTCTCTTGATAATTGGACTCGATGATCTTGGAGATTTTTTTCCCGACCTAAGCAATCCTGGGATTCTGTGGCACAGAGCAGGTTTCCTGCTCACTGCCAGGTATATCTGCATCCAGGACTTCACGGGCTGATGCTGGGAAGGTCCAGGAAGTCAGAGCTGAGTCTTTCCCTTTGCATTTGTTTTTACAATTTGTCACTCCTGGAGGAACTCTTTCCTTAAATATGCCCTAGTGGACCCTTGGACTCAGTGAACTTTTTGTTCTGGAACTGATTGTCGGGTTTTCTTCTGTAAATGAACTGTCTGGGATTGCTGTTGTTTCCCCTGGAACATGCTGATCTCGTACAGCACACCTGAGGAAACCTGATGTGTTTTGTAAAACTGTCTTTTAGCCACCTTTAGGATTCAAATCCACAGCGTAGCTGAACTATGTGAACATTTTGAAATGTGCTTTATATTCTTTCTTGGACATCTGTACCTGATGTGCTGTGTTCAGGTAATCAGGGGATTTTTGGGGTTGGAAGAGGCTTCTCATCCATCCCATCAAGTCTCACTGTTCACTCAGCTCTGCCAAGACCACCACTGAGCATGTCCCCAAGTGCCACAGCCTGTTAAATCCCTGCAGGGATGGGACTCCAGCAGTGCCCTGGGCAGCTGTGCTAGGGCTGGAAAATTCCAATATTAGCGGGAAATCCCAGCTGTAACTGCGCCGTTGCAGGTGATTTTTCATCAATAAAGAAAACAATAGAACGAAACTTCAGTGAGTTGACCCAGTGAGTGGGAAATGGCTGGAAAATGTGTGGTGTGTGCTTTCCCTTGTGCTGCAGATCAAGGAGTACGAGAAGCTGGACTCGGAGGAGGAGCGGCTGTCGCGGAGCCGGCAGATCTACGACACCTACATCATGAAGGAGCTGCTCTCCTGTTCCCACGTGGGTATCCTGCCCTTTTCCCCCTGCTCTTCCATCCACAGGGTGCTCTGGATTTCCCTTTGAAATCCAGGATCTGGGTTTGGCCAAATTCAGAATGTTGCTTTTTTTTTTTATTTTTGGGGGGGTTTTTTTGAGGTGTAAAGGTTGTTGGCGTGCCGCGATTTTTATTAAACTTAGTGGCATGCAAAGGAAGTATCAGGAGATTTATCTGGTTTGTGTTTCTTTAGACTAAATATCTGTTTCCAAAAGAGTGAAATAAATGCATGGTGTGTGTATAGAGATGTGGCTAAAGTCACTGAAAAGACATGTTTCCATTTCCTCCAGCTGAAGTTTGGGCACATTGATCTGTTCTTAACAGTTTCACATGCCCTCATTTGAAAGAAGGATTTGCAAGGTGTTCTACCCTGGTGGTATCATGATTTGGGTGGAGGGTTTAGGCTTTTATTATTTTTTCCCCCCAAAATGCATTATTTTATTAGTAAAAAGTCCATGTCTGCTTCTGGCTCTGGAGCTGTGCCTGTAAATGGGATTTTTCATGGGTTTGTTAAAGGAGGATCATCACCTCCTTTGATTTTTACCTTCCTCCTCCTCATCTTCCCCTCTCCTGCCTTTCTGCTTTGGAATAATCCTGTTACTGGATCATTCTGCATGTTTCACATAATATTCACTCTAATATACCTGTGGGAGGCCCTACTGATTCCCCTTGGGGTTGCTGTTTCCACGTGGGGAAAAGAACAACAGTGCTGTGACCTGAAATGAAACTCCTGACAGTTCCAACTGTTTGAAATCTTCCTTTTTCTTTTCCAAAAGCCTTTCTCAAAACAAGCTGTAGATCATGTACAAACACATTTAGCCAAGAAACAAGTGCCAGCCAGCCTTTTCCAGGTGAGCTTTCACAGTCTGAACCTTCAGCTTCTCTGACTGAAAGTGACTTTTTAGATATTGTTTAAAGAGACAGAATAAATGGGACTGGTACATATTCTTTGCTGTAAGTGGGATTGAAATGCTTTTCCAAGTCAAAATTACAATTTACTCTTCTTATCTATAATATTTTCAAGCACATTCAGAAAAGCAAACTATACCTTGGTGTGTGAACAGAAGAGTTTTTATAGTTGTGTAATTTTAAGCCATTAAATGATTTAGAGTAAATCACTTTCCATCAGGAAGATGCTCATCCTGTCAGGGTGAACTGAGCTGCAGCAGTGGAGAAATTGTCGTATCCATCATGGGGGTGTTTGTAAGCTTAAATGTCTTTTATCTGAATCTGATGTACTTTTATATGCTGAAAAAATGTGGAGGTTGCCCCTGCCTGGTGTCTCTTGTGCTCCTGAGCTGTGCTGGCTGTTGCCATGAGCTGGGAAATGGGGATTGCAGTGCTGAGTGATGTCTCAGCACTGACTGGGGGGAGGTTGGGCCATCACACAGCCGGGGGAGGGATTTCCCTGGAAAAGTCACCTCTGATTTCAAGGTGCTGATCTCTCAGCAAGGACAGAGAGGAGAGAAGCACCACAAAGATGAGGGAGCAGCTCTGGGCAATTTGGATGCCACAGAGGTGACAATTTATTGTTTAAATACGTTTAAAACTTTTTGCCCCAACACCCCCTAAGATTTTCTACCTCATGAAAATATTTTGTGTTTGACTTCAGGGCACCTGCTCAGATTCCAAAAGCCAAATAAAAGCTAAAATGCTTCCTTGAGGCTTCTTAAGGACAACCCAGCAGCTGTGTGGGGCCAACAAGAGTTTTGTGTAATGGATGGAATTGAAAAAAAGCCATTTATTGTCTGCTTAAATATTAATTGTGTTTCCTCACCCTTTTTAGCCATATATAGAAGAAATTTGTGATAGTCTCCGAGGAAAAATATTTCAAAAATTTATGGAAAGGTATGATCGTGGAATATTACCTGAATTATCTCCCTAATGTAGTGGGAAGCCAGGTCCATTCATTACTGCTGTAAATAAGGCTAAAAATGTGTATTAATGCACGATTAATCAAATGGAGTTTATCAGCAAGCTTTGTAAATGCCCATCTTTGTGGGATATGCTGGGCAGTGTCAGGATGTGTGAGTGGAACAGCTGGAAAGCTGAGGGGTTTCTCAGTCACAGCAGGGAGAGGTTGGGGTTTGGGCTGTGAAAAGGCAGAACTGGGGTTTTGGGGATGTGCTGTGAGTGCCCATCTCTGGTGTGGGACTGGGACACCCAGTCCTGCTGGTTTGGGGCTGAGGCCCTCAAAGTGAAGGTGAAATAAAGAATTGAAGGCACAAGTCTGGCTCAGCAGAGCAGCCCTTCCCTGCTCCTGTGTCTGGCTCTGGAAAGCTCAGCTGCCACCCAGGAACACCCAAATCCATTTTCTAAACCGGTTTGGTGCCATTCTGTGATAATTATAAAAATGCCTCCATAAAGCTGTTATTTCTTGCTTTGAAAATAAACACTTAATTATTCATGTAGGAATAAGCAACTGTTCTATTATTTTTTTTTCCCAAAGCCTGTGGTATTGCTGATGTCTTCCCTATTTTAAGATAAAATGAGTTTAAAATGTTCCTCGGAGTATATGGAGGTTCATTAACATAAATCGAGCTGCCTGTGTTTTCTTATAATTATCTTTCTCTTGATGTAATTTAAATGTTTGTTAGTTCCAAACGTAGTTGTTTAAAAATTGAAAACCATCTTTGAGTGGTTGAAAACCGTGCAAGAGAGATGTGGGGACACACTGAGCACTTGAGGGATAAGGTTATCTGCTCTCTTTCTCTCCCAAGGATGTAGAACATGAAGTGTGCTCTGCCTAGGAATTGTTTTTCTTGGTGGGGGTAAGATTACAGTTGGTGAAAGGAAGGCTGTCATTTATTAAATACCACCCCACGCCCTAGCTCAGACTAGATTTTAAATATCAGAGTCTTGACATTTCCTGTAATACTCTACACAATAGTCTCAGACAACTTTTAAACTTTTTCTTTTTTCTTTTGCAGTGACAAGTTTACTAGATTTTGTCAATGGAAAAATGTAGAGCTAAATATTCATGTAAGTACTTACAAGTATATTTATCTTGTCAGAGGCTGATACAGGAAAGAGAATGTTCAGTTTTGAATCCTGCTCTGCAAAGGCCTCATTAAGGAGGGTGGTGGATGTCACTGCTCTGCTATTCTTAGGCACAGCCCTGATGATTCCTGTCTGGACCTCCCCTCTGCTTTCCTCAGTTAATAGAATTTTGATTTTTTTAATGGCTGAAAGAGATGAACTTCCAGGAATGCTGCTCTTTATCAGCCCCAATCCCTGCCCATCTCCCTTTCCCACTCCAGTCCTGCACCCCCTGAGCCCCTTCCCTTGGCCTCTGCTTCTGTCCCTCTGCACTTCTCTGACAACTTGGGCTGCAAAAATAGTCCTGAGTGAGGCTGGCAGTTTTTGGGAACAACATTCCCCTTGTTGCCACTTCACACTGTAGTGCTTCCAAGTACATGGAAATATCAACAATAAGGGGCTCCTTTTCCAACACCATAAATGCTGTAGAATTACAGTTGAGGATCTCAACACATTCATGGATCATTTAGATGTTTTCACAGTAAGTTTTTTAATGCTGGGGAAAAAAAAATGAAGGTTTTGTTTTGTTGTTTCTGTTTCCATTTGCAGCTGACCATGAATGATTTTAGTGTACATAGAATAATAGGAAGAGGGGGATTTGGTGAAGTGTACGGCTGCAGAAAAGCAGACACTGGAAAAATGTGAGTATCACACACTCTATGGCAGAGGTGATTGTAAACTCTGGACTAGTGAGGAAATCCTTCCAATCATTTCTTGGGAAATCACTGGAAAGCAGCGTCACATTGCTGTAAAGTTCTTTGTAATGAAGTTTTATCCCCAGAGGTTCTGATTCCTGCCTGCCTCACTGCAGGCTCAGTTTGCTCTTGGATCCTGTTCCATGCCATGCAGGGGCTCAGTCTCACACAGCTCCTGGGCACATGGAAATGTCCTGTCAAAACCAGCAGAAAATGCACGTGGTCCCTGTGATCCCTGCTGCCATGGGGAAGGGGATATCCCACTCCTGGACTTGTGCTTCCCAGAGCTCTCCATGGGAACCCCAGGGTCAGCCCTGGGTGGTTTTTATTCTTTTTGTGATCTTACCATTCACACACCTCCTCCCCTGATCACCAGATTTCCATTTCTAGGCATCATTG
Organism: Hylia prasina; assembly: GCA_013397195.1. NCBI lineage: Eukaryota > Metazoa > Chordata > Aves > Passeriformes > Sylviidae > Hylia > Hylia prasina. Next base: position 234,356 of record VYXD01000557.1, read on the forward strand.
TCCCATTGTATTCTGATCTGAACATGTGGGCATGGATTTAACCAGTTGTTCTCAATATCAATCCATTTCTTTATTTACACCCCACCCTTTCATCTTGCATTTCTCCTAACAGTTTTAGTCCACAGCCCATCCTTAAACATTCCCCTTCCAAGTGAGCAGGGCACGTGTGAGGTGCCTGTGTCTGGTTCCAGCTGCCTCCTCTGGCACTTCTGTGTGCCTGACATCCTTGTTAATAATAAACTTCTGACTCTTAACAAGTGGAAGATGTCTTAATGTTGCTTTTATTATATTCAGTGTTTCTGCAGTGACTTCAAGTATTTCTATTCATACTCTTACTTACAACGCCGGCTTTATTCTTGCTTTGGTACTTTTTGTCCATGTACGTTTCATTCATTCGTCCCTGTACAAAAATAAACATTTTATTTAGCTTGAGGCACGCTCAGCAGGCAGCTCTCAGAGTCCCAGCCATCTCCTTGTCTGAGTAGGGCTCTGGCAGGAGGTGGATAAACCCTTGGGAAGTGAGAAGGACAGGAAAAGTGAAGCAAAGGACAGGTTTTATCAGATTTAAACAGAGCAAAGGGAAGCGCAGTGTGGGAAAACCAACCTTCTTTTTCAAATTTGAGGCAAAACATAAGATGAGGGTCAGCTTCTGGGTAGAGGTTTGGTTTAGTTCTTTCTTGATCCAAACCTGTGTGCCCATCCCTAACCCAGATCCCATCCCCTCCAGATGGCTGCCTCTGCTGCACTTAGAGCCTGCAAGGAGCGTGGGAAGGCTCCCCTCCCTCCCAGGTAACACCAGCAGTGTTCACTGAGCACCCACAGCACCCCGAGGCTCCTGCCAAGCACCCCTGCAGGGATCTCCAGAGAAACAGGGTGCAGCATTCCAGGGAGAGGGACAGCAGGACAGTGAGAGACTTGATTTGGGACAGGTTCCCCAGAGGAGCTGTGGCTGCCTCATCCCTGGAAGTGTCCAAGGCCAGGTTGGATGGGGCTTGGAACAACCTGGGAGAATGGAAGGTGTCCCTGCTCATGAATTTAAAGTCCCTTAAAAACACTCTGTGATTCTGTGATTTCCATCAGCCTTGAGCATCCCCAGTCCCACTCTTCAGTCAGGGCAGGGTCAAGGCTCATTTTTACTCACCCTTCACAGATTCCTCAGCAAGAACACATGAATATATTCCCAGTCTGGAAACTTAAAATTCCCCCTCACTCCCCCGCTCCCAACACATTGCTGTCAGGAATGACGTGGCTGTTTTTGGGAGCTGGAGCCAAGGTGAGGCCCCGGGGCTGGATGGGGATGGGCATTGAAGCCCTGCTGTAATTTGGTGTTTTCCTAAAAATCCACGGGTGCCCATGTCTGGGGAGTCTTCTGTGGAGGAACACACGTGTCCTTGTCACTGATGTCTATTAATGAACTCACCCAACGTCTTGGAAAAATACCCAGCCTGTATCACATCCTCCTGTGGTTGGTGGTTGTTAGGGTAACATCCTTTGTGAGCGAAATTTTATTAATTTGTGTAGCACAGATGGTAGAAGACTAAAAAAGCTTTCTTGTGTGTATCTGACCTTTTTCTGAGTAGAAAGAAAATTAAGGAAAAAAAAAATATATATATGTATAAAAAACTCAGCGCGTGTTCAAGATATTGCTTTCCTGGTAGAGCTGAAACTGTTGGAATTAAATGGAACCATAACAGAGTTTGTGTTATTTAATTCCTGTGGCAGATCCTTGCTTGAAGGTATGAGAAAACGGATGTATGTTGTGTAATTCCTATCTCACTGTGATGGTTTGGACATGGAATTACTTGTTAAAGCACATTTCTCTGTCAGGAGGCTTCTGCTGGAAATGTGTTAATTCTGGGCGATTTTGGAGGTTTTGTGTTTAGCCTGAAATGATGTTTTTAGTCCTGGGTTCAAGTCTTTCAAGAGCTTGCCTACAGGATCCTGTAAATGTGCATGGCCTGTCTGCCAGTGAATAGTCCTGATAGAGGAGATTTTTGATGCTTTTTCTGAATTTTTTTTTTCAGGTATGCAATGAAATGTTTAGATAAGAAGAGAATCAAGATGAAGCAAGGAGAAACATTAGCCTTAAATGAAAGAATTATGCTGTCTCTTGTCAGTACAGGAGTAAGTATCACTGTGTTCTTCTTTCTTTCTTCCATAAAATGTAAAAGCTGTTACATATATTGGATATTCCACCAATTCCATTGTGCAACGTGGAAAAATCAACCCCCACTGGAGCCTCCCCCTGATTCTTGGAATGTGTCTGAAATGAGAAGGGAAAACCAAACTTGCTTGATCAGTTTGGGTCCTACAGAATGAGCATCTTTGCTGCAGAGGCTTGAGGGGGTGCCCATTTCTGAGGTAATTCATCCTCCCACCCTCCTGACTTTTTAAATATCCTTTTGAAAGTATTTTTGTTTGAAACTTTTCCAAAACACGGTTCTGTCTTGTAAAAAAGATTCCCTTTTTTGCTATAGTTAGATAGTACTTTGGTGGAATCTAAAGTGCTGCTGCAGACAAAACTCCAGTTCATCCTCCCTTTCCTGTTACTCCCATATCCAATTTTTCCTTTTCTGATTTCTTTATGCTGTAGCTGAGTCAAGGTGTACCAAGCCAGCCTGCCCATCTAGTCTATTTATAAATTGGATTAAAATTAGATTAACTAAAAACTAAAGTTGAAACCATTGAAATTTTTGTGTGTGTGTGTGTGCAAAAAGCCAGCACCTGCCTGGTGGTGGTCCTGGGTGCTGGGCTCAGAGAAATCCCAGGCAGGATTGGAGGTGGCTCTGCCCTCCTTGCAGTGACACCACAGTTGCCATGGCTGCAGGTGATGCTGGCAGCAAGGTGCACTTCCCTCACCTTGTGGTGCAGGAATGAAACACGGAGTGTGGGAGCAGCCCCCGTCCCCAGCACCCATGGGAGAGATCAGGAGGAATCCCGGGTGGTTTTGGTCCAGGTTTGTGCCAGAGCTGTGCAAAGACAGGATTCCCTGCAGTGGGCTTCGTTCTGGGCTGTGTCCCCAGAGGTCAGAGCATCTTTTCTGTGGGACAGAGCTTGAAGATTCTCAAGTCCAGGCATTATCCCTGCCCTGCCACCACTAAGCCAAGGCTCCAGGGAGAGCTTAGAGCCCCTTCCAGTGCCTAAAGGGGCTCCAGGAGAGCTGCAGAGGGACTTGGGACTAGGAGGAATGGTTTCCCACTGCTGGAGAGCAGGGTTAGATGGGATATTAGGAAGGAATTCTTCCCTGTGAGGGTGAGGAGCCCCTGGCAGAGGTTGCCCACAGAAGCTGTGGCTGCCCCTGGATCCCTGGGAGTGTCCAAGGCCAGGCTGGACAGGGCTTGGAGCAACCTGGGACAGTGGAAGGTGTCCCTGCCTTGTGGGGGAATGAACTTTAAAGTCTCTTCCAACCCAAACCATTCTGGGATCTATGATTTACCCCCTCAGACTTTTTAATCAAGTTACCTGTTTTCACCAGAGATAAGTTGTGGTTTGTCCACAAGTGTGTCAGGATTCCTGAAAACCAGTAGGTCTGTAGTAGAGACTAGACAAGAAATCGAGGCAAATGAGTAATAATTGTCCCATTAACTTTAATTTGTGATTCTGTGGCTCCAGCACTCAATGTGAATTTGCATGTCTAGAGATTCGAAGAGAAAATAGTTCAGGAGCTGCTGGTGGAGGCAGTTTTCTCCCAGGCCATCACACAGTGAGGCTTTGAACAGGGGGAGCAGCAGGAGGAGCCATTTGTTTCTTTTGTTAAGGATTATCAGCTCATTAGAGTGACATTTCTTTCAGGTTCTCCAAAATTTGAAAGACTTTGCAGAGAGGTTTTGTACAAAGTGCTGCTCATTTAGGTCAGGTGCACCTGGGCAGGAGAGGCTGGAGCACCTGGAACATGCAGAATGAGACAGGTTTGAGAGTGGTGGAATAAGAGAATTCCTTCAATCCCTGGATAGAGCTGGGAGGCTGCAGTGGCACGTGGTGTGCCCGGGGACAGTTCCGTGCAGAATGGCACTGGGAAGTCCATCACAGTACAGTTAGTCATTTAACTGGGAATCCAGATGTCTCTGCAGAATGCATAATAAGAACAGCTGTGCAGATGACACAGCTGGTTGTGTAATCAGTTCTGTTAATCCACCTCAGGCTCTGGCACTGCTGGAGCAGGGAGCTCCCATGCTGGGGTCAGTGCCTGCATGGTGGGAGCAGCTTTCCATGGCCACCTTGCCAGTGGGTTCAGGACAACAGGAACCTCTGCAGAGCATCTAGAGCCTCTTGGATGGGCCTGGTGGCACCAAACTGGGCTCTGCAGGGCTCAGCCTCCGGTGGTGTCTTTGCTGTGTCACTGTGGTGTAACGGGGGCAAACTGTCACTGAGCTTTGGGTTTCCTCTTCTGCAAGACACAGGCCCCATCTTCCCCTCCCACAGAGGCCTCCAGGCTGGGAAGGCATTGTGAAATCCTTGGAAGGTCACAGAGTAGGGAAAAGATTTTACTTTCTGTTAAAAGAAAAATATATCTAATTTCTGTAGTAGCCACTATTTGCCCGATTTCTGTTAAAAACAGGGACATGGAACTCACCAGGGTGGTGATGGACCCTGTGAAACCAGCCAGTCCCAAGGTGCTTGTAGAAGTCTTTATTCCATGAATCTTTTCCTGGGAGTAGGAGGGGATCATTCCATCTGTCTGTTGCAAGACCAGGGGCTGTGCAGGGCTGTGGCTCCTCTCCCTTGTGATTTTTTTCTTTCTAAAAACCCTCAGCAGTTCAGCTCCTTATCCAGATCTTCTTGTGATGATTTTACTGATGGCTGGATTCAAGATTTCCTCCAAGGGATGATAAATACCATCCCAGAATCCCAGAATATCCTCACTTGGAGAGCCCTGCCCTGGACACCCTGGGAGTCCCACCCACCATGAGGTGGGAGCAGTAACCTTCTGGGATCAATAATCTGTTTTTTTTGGAGCAGAACAGGCACTTAGTTGGTTTTCACACGTTTCAATCAGTGGCTGACACCTCTTTGAGTGACATGTCAGGACAGAGCTGCCCTCCAGTTAAAATGGGACACAGCTGCTCTGTGCTCTGAGCACCTTTGTCCCCTGTCACTTCGTGCCCCAAAGCCAAGTGCTTGGCTCTCAGTGAAGAGCCAAAACCAAAGGTTTCCTCCTAGAGCACTTTTTAATGTGCTGATGTCTTTAAAATATCATATTTCTACTTTTTTTTCTTTATGGTTGCCCTAATGTTTTTTTTCTTTCCACATGATTTATTGCCACAAGTTTGACTTCAGCAGTTCTCTGGACTCAATCCAGGACTGTTTGGATGTAAGGCACTCATTCCAAACTGGTCTTAATTCACACATTAATGTCATAATGTTGCTTATTTTCATCAGAGCAGAAACTTGACTGCAATGAGGAATTGCTCTCTTGGGAAATTGGTTTTATTGCTTTATGTGTCCTTTAAAAAAAATAACTGTAGGGTGGTTTTTTTTGTTGTTTTTATGCTGTAGAATACTCTTTTGCTGTGGTTTTTGTGTCAGGAAAATACTGCAGTACAGTTTTTCTCTCTGTTAAGCAGGGAGAGGGTAGTGATGAAATTAGGCATGCATGCACAAAAATGAGTTATGCATCACATTTACACTTCCAGATAGCTTTTATTTTTAAAATCCATAAAAATATAAGCAAGCTATGTTCTGGTGTCTTTTTATTTGTCTATGTGTGGTGTTTAAATTCTACCACTACATCCTTCTGGGTAATTAGATTGCTCTGAAATTTTAGGAGCCCTGCTTGGGCTCACTTCTGAATTACCCAGTCGATGCAGGAAATTAAGTTAATAATTCTGCTAAAGCTGCTGTTGTGAAGTTAAGTGGCAGCTACAATAGTCCCCAACACAGAGTTCATAACCAGAGGTGGTATCTTGTGTTAGACACCACATCAGGCTCCTTATTTTTAGGGCCATTTAGGAATTTTGGCTTTTTTTCCTGGATGTTGTGCAGGTGTTTCACACCCGTCGTTCTGCAGGGAGCGTTTTGGGGGGAGCAAAACATAAAGTGCAGTTGGGGTGGAGCATGGCAGGATATACCCAGGCACTGTGGGGGTCCCTGGGGTTACAGTCAGCTCCAGAAACATTTATGTTTCACCCTCGTGGAAGGATGAAGGGGCTCTGAAGTGTCCCTGTCCCTCCCTTTCCTCTCTCCGGAGCCGGCCCCGCTTCCCAAGGCTGCCGTGTTTTGCTGTTTCTAATTTGGGAAAGGGAGCCAGTTCCTGTCAGAGATTCCCAGAGCTTTCCCCTGTCCATCCTGCAGCACCAGGCACATTGTTGGAGTCACGTGAGGCCACGCTTTGCTTCCTGAGGGCTGGCCTGGGCTCCTCTGGGATTGTCTCCCTGCCTGGGCTCCTCTGGGATCGTCTCCCTGCCGGCCTCAGCGCTTCGGGATCAGATGTGCAAGGGGGCAGCTCAGGAGCACAGCCATTCCCAAAGGGATCCCTGCAGCCTCACCAAAGAGCCCTGGTTTTGTACCACAAAGTGTCCCTGCTCATGGCAGGGGGTTGGAACTAGATGAGCTTTAGGGTCCCTCCCGACCCAAAGCATTCCATGATTCCATCCCACGCGGCTTTGGAGAAGAAGTTGATGAGGTGACAGCCACCCCCTGGTCATTAGCCAAGAGTTTCCTGGCTTGGATCAGCAACAGTGTGGCCAGCAGGACCAAAACAGGTCCATTCTTCATGGAAAGGATTCTCCAGCCCTGGCACAGCTGCCCAGGGCAGTGGTGGAGTCACATCCCAGGAAGGATTTAGCAGATGTGTGGATGTGGCACTTGGGGACATGGGTTAGTGGTGGCCTTGGCAGTGCTGGGGGATGGACTCAGTGATCTCAGAGGGCTTCTCCAACCTCAGCAGTTCCATAATTATGAATTAGCCCTTGCATCCAGCACAGGCCCAGTGCAGAGGAAGGTCTGCCAGCTGCTGCCATGGGGTTTTGAATGTGTGCTGTGGAGGTACCAGCACATGGGCAGGCCTTGGGAACAAAAGTGTGTTTTTCCAGTGGAATTTTTGTATGGCTGCTTTCTTAAACACAGGGTGAATTGAGGTTCAGGTGCATCAGGAGGTGGGGTGTGTAACCCATCCCTGCCCTGCTGCTCTGTCTGACCTCTTAAACCCACTCCCACAGCCCTCGTGTTGTGGGTTTTGCACCTTCTGGATGTTGCTGTCGCTGCTTCCTGAACATTTTAACGCTCCAAAATCCCAACTTCCTGCCTGGTGTGTTTGCATTCCTTCAGTCCTCCCTTGGAAATGCTGCTGGGGGGGCCAAACACCTTCACTGTCACCTGGGCAGGGCCCTCACAGGTGGGACAGTGATTACCAAGTGTAGGAGTGAGGACGGAACTTGGGAATACTGGCAAATAGCACAGGAAAAATATCAGGTGTATTTTTAGCTTTCCTAAAGTCACACTTCGCTTTTTGCCTGAGGTGAACCCCTTTGCTCTTCCCTTGCAGGACTGTCCTTTTATAGTCTGTATGACCTATGCCTTCCACACCCCTGACAAGCTCTGCTTCATTCTGGACCTCATGAATGGTAAGCAAGACTTGCTCAGATGATGATGATGATGTTGTTACAGAAATTTTGGCAGGAGGATTGCTGAGATGGTTGGTCCCTCAAGCCTGGGCTGCTCTATGAGCTGATTTATTCAGCTCTCCACAAGCCAGTGTGTGGTACAGCCTTTGCTTGTGTGGAAATCCTCTGCTGGATTAGTCACTGAATGCAAATGTTTAAAATGGATTTTCAGACTGATCAAATCTCTGTATGAATTTTCTCAGCTATTTTGTCACCACACAGATTTGCAGAGGGTGGGGCTGTGTGCTCCACAGGTGATAAGAACCTACAAAAGCTGTGCTGTTCCCCCACAGTGCCACCCTGTCTGCCTGCAGGGTAAGATTTTACTGTTCCCTTAATTACGTCTCAATTCTCATTTCAGGAGGAGATTTGCACTACCACCTCTCCCAGCACGGAGTGTTTTCTGAAAAAGAGATGAGGTTTTATGCTACTGAAATCATCCTGGGGTTAGAGCACATGCACAATCGCTTCGTGGTGTACAGAGACCTGAAGGTAATGGTTGCTGAGTTCCTGCATCCACACAGGCCCTCAGATAACTTCCATGGATTACCTTTCTTTAAACCTTTCCTTGGCAGGATTATTTCTTTTATCTGCCTGATTTCTGTAATAAGTTTTCAAAGTCGTTCTAATCTGTGCCTTTATCCAGTTTAACCAGCCCGGGAGAGGCTTCCTGGGGGTCACAGCAAATCCTGTGAAGTGTTACTTATCCCCCTGATGGGAATAATTTAGAGGATATACTGCGTTTCTGAAAGAGGCCTTTGTGTGTGTGAAGGGGGACAACAGCACCAGAGGTGCTGAGGGGTTTCACTGGCAGTTGGGAAATCAGGGACAGGTCCCTGGACCAAGTGACAGCACAAGGGGATGAAATTCTGCCCAGAGACTGAGAATAAAAGGTGTAAGAGCCACACACAGACCCTGCTGTGAGGAAACCAAAAGCAACTTGAGGCCAGAATGGATTATTCATTTATTACCTGCTTTGTGTTTCGAACCTTACCTGGTTATTCCCTTCTGTTATTCAGTATTTCATAACCTGTGGAGCTGATGGTAGTGCTCTCTGAGAACGTAGATTTTTATCCAGGAAGTGCCTGGTATATTGATGTTAAATAAAAGAAGGCAATTACCAGTTACCAGGGAGTATTGATGTTTGATTTGCTGTGCTGTGAGAGTTTGCAGTTGTCAGCTGGAGAATACCAAGCACTCACCTCCCTCTGTTGGTTTCCAGCCTGCAAATATCCTGCTGGATGAACATGGGCACGTGAGGATATCAGACCTTGGGCTGGCTTGTGACTTTTCCAAAAAGAAGCCACATGCCAGTGTGTAAGTATTATGTCTGGGGAGCTTTGCTGCACATACAGGTAGTGCTAAAAACATCCTGAATTTGTCTCTATAACTTAACTTTGCCTGAAGGGGAGGAATGACACTTGTGTGGCCCAGGCTTGCTGAGCTGGAGGCTCTAATGAGGTTTTTTGGGCTCCTCTCCCTGTTTTCCTGCACAGTTGTAGCAGCTGATGTGTAGGCATGGCTGGGAGATGACACATTATTTTGGGATGATTCACTGCTCAGAGAAGAACCTGAGTTAAAGTACCAGATTGCTTTAATTGTCCCGACCTGGTAATTAAGTATTCCCAAACTGACTAAAATCCTGGATTTATTGTGTCTTTCTCTTTCTGGATCTTCATGGAGCTGGAGGCAAATTATGTTCCTTTCTGCCTCTTGCCATCAGGATTCAACTAGGATCTGAATTCCTGGAGTTGTGTGTGGATTCACATCTTACCTGGCACATTTTATTCTTAGGTCCTCAATTGCCCTGATTTAGTCTCAGAATTTATGCAAAAAGGGAAACTCCAGCCTGTCACACCTTATGAGATCTGCAATTCAGCAGATTCATGAAAAAAATTCCATATGTTTTGAATATGTCAAGGGTGAAAACAATACCTGGTGGCTGCTTCTAGTGGTGAGTGGGGTGAGTTCAGGAGCGTCCCGTGCTCACACAGTTGACACATGAAACCCGTTGGAGGCAAAATAAGATGGTTAAAAACTAATCCTTTCCAAACTGGGCTGTCTTATTGAGAGAAGACCGATTTTTAATGATTTTTTTTCCCCAGTGGTAATGTTGGATGTACTGAATGCTTTGTGCTGTTGTGCTCTGCAGAGGAACCCACGGGTACATGGCCCCCGAGGTGCTGCAGAAGGGCACAGCCTACGACAGCAGTGCTGACTGGTTCTCCCTGGGCTGCATGCTCTTCAAGCTGCTGAGGGGGTGAGTGGGGCTCCTGCCTTGCCTTTGGGGGCCTCTGTGGGTGTCCCTTGGAACAGCAGGACACTGTGTGTCACAGACTGTGTGAAGTGATCCCTCAGTGCTGACCCATGTCCCCACATCAGACAAAACCAGGCTTTTTCTTCCAAACCAAACCCAAGCCCTGTGTCCTGTGGTAGCTACAGGTGTGGGACATGAGGAAGGCAGGTCCTCTGTCTGCTCTTTGAACTGCTGCTGACAGCAGTTCACTCCTCTCTTGGTAGCTGGTAGTGTTTTGAGTGCTGTGATGTTGCTGCTTGGAGTGCTCTAAGCAGCCCTGTTAAATCCTGGGCTGCGTGTTGGGCTGAGACCTGGTGTTGTGGAGAAGCTCTTGGCTGCACTGGTCCCTTTTTGTGCTACTCAGCCTTCCTTCCTGGCAGGGTTTGGGCCAGGTACAAAGTGTGGATCCTTCCATTTGCTGCACCTGGCCTGCTTTACCTTATCAGTGTCCCAAGGTACACGATAATTACAGCTTTGTCAGCAACTACCTTCTCATTAAACTTCTGTGTCCAGAATTGATTAATGCCATGGGATTTATCTGAGCAGTCAACAAGCACTGATGGGCAAGTGCTTGTTGAAAATGGCATGCTCACTGTTAATGGCAAACCAGAAGAAGTCTGAGGCTTTTCACAGTGCTTCTCTGTGAAGGTTGATCATTAGGTCATCCTGTGTCCTCACACATAATTAATTATAAGCTTTTATCTCCATCCAGACACTGTACAAAGGAAGGTCAGTGTGTGACTTGTGAATTGAACTCTAGAACTGCATCAATTTAACATTAATTGTGCACAAAGCAGACTATGTAAGGGTGCAAATAAAGAAAGCAGTGGTGTTTAAATGGCCAGTCTTTGGCTTGTGATTCTCCCTGTGATTCTCCAGGGTGGTGTCAGAGCATTATTCACGGTGAACTCTCATTCCTCATCTGTTCTGAAGCCAATTAAACACATCCCAAAACAAGGGCTGGGCACATGGTGCCATTTCTTGGTATTTGGTAAATTTAGTCTGGCACAGAATCTGCCCATAAGTCGCCAGTGAATCATTTTCTTCCCTGATCTACTCAGAGCCTCCTTGTCAGAGTACATGAGGCTGTGTGGGAACCATTTACCTGTCATGCTAAAAAGAGAAAAATTGAAGTCCTGGTCTGTCCATTGCATCCATCAATCAGAACATTTTTGAGAAGAAAAGGAAAATAACTTGGGAGTAGCAGGTCTCCAGTTGAAACATGCTGGTACACTCTGCCATGTGGCAAGCCAGAATGCTTTGGAATAGCTAATTAATGGAATTGATAAGTGAATAACATTTTGATTGTGAAAAACATCATCCCCTCAAGGTTTTAAAGGAAAGAACAGGGAATATATCCTAAATGTAATCATAATATCTTACTACAATACTGCTTCTTTCTTTCATGAAGGACTGTGTGATAAATCTCTAATGTGCCACAGTCGTCCATAGCTTAGAGGAAAATTCAAATTCAAACCAGAATTACAAAGCAGGAAAGGGATGAAGCTGATAATTTACAAGATACCATCAGATATCTTCCCAGTGGCTGATGCTGTGGGATCTGTGATCTCTTATCTCCTCATTCTCCATGATGGGGAGGGGTGAGTTCAGTGGGTCATGCTCACGTTCCGATAGAAATCCTTGGATTTAAATCCCTGTGGGTGATGGCTGATCGGGGTTTCCTTGTTAGCTGAAAACTGCTCAGATTTTTGGGAGATAGATGTAACTGTTGAGGCATTTGAAGCACATCTTTAAGGCCAGATCACTGCTTGAGAATTACCCAACTTTCTGCTCACCTCCCTGTGGATCAGATCGTTCTGCAGGGCAGCATTGATGAGGGGGAAGGATGGGACTAACAGGATGCTCCACTCTTTTCCTGGCATTGCCACAGCCGAAATACCTTGATGTGCTGCGGCTTTACATTTATTAGGGTTCCTTTTCTTCTTTCTGCAGGCACAGCCCTTTCAGGCAGCACAAAACCAAAGATAAGCACGAGATCGACCGGATGACGCTCACCGTGGTAAGGCCTGGCCTCAGTGACATCCCCGTGTCCCCTGAGCCCCCACTGCCCCCAAAACTGCACCCCCTGCTCTCCCCGGGAGAGAGGGGTTTGCAAGCACCTTCAGAGACAAGAGAGCAGGGCACACCACTCCCATCGTGGAATATCTCTGTGTGCTTCCTTTCTCCACAGAATGTGGAGCTCCCGGATTCCTTTTCTCCCGAGCTGAAGTCCCTTCTGGAAGGGCTCCTGCAGCGGGATGTGAGCAAGAGGCTTGGATGCCAAGGAAGAAGGTAGGTGTTGTCTTCTCCTTGGACCTCTGCCTTGAAAAATTTCCACTTCCCTGTCAATGAGTGAATTCATTTCAAGTGAAAATCTGCTTCCTGTTGTGAGGATTTTAGTTTTGGAAAGAGAACATTAAAAAGTGCTGCTGCATGGAATTACTTTGCAGGTTCCTTCGGTTTGGACATGTTTTTTTGGACGATCTCTGTCCTTAAAGCCTTCCCCTGAGTTCCCTGCTGTCATGCTTGCACTGGGTGGTGTTCCTACTTCTCATCCCTCGGTTGTTTTTCTGGTTTTGCCTGAATCTGTTTTGGCATGAAATCATATGACTTGACTCAGACATACTGATAGGGAAAATTTATTGCTTATGTTATATCTGTTATGATAGGAGCATATAACATACAAAAAAAGCCCCCCAATTCCAAAACCACCAAGCAAAAAGCTGTGAGTGTTGCTGGTGCTGCCTATGTCACTTCATTATTCTAAGGAAAAGAGCTTTTGTTTCTTGACTACAAAGCACTCCTTGCTCCTGCCAAGCTCACCTTGCTTGTTCATGAAATTATCTCCTGCTTAAAAAACCAGTGTGAGACTGAGAGAAAAGGAGAGGAGTAAACAACTGTTGAGAAACCATTGGGATGTGTGGTAACAGGTAGCTGATGGTCACACCTGAGCCTCGGGCTGGCTCCAATTCCAGTGGGAGATTCAGAGAGAGGGTTTTTATCTTGGAACCCTCTTGGATAATGACCTGAGATCGCTTTTCCCTGGGGCATAATAAGAGTCGTTGATTATTTTCCCATAAAATTTGTATAATGTGAAATGGTGTGGAGTGATCTGGTTATTTGCAAGCAGTGATTGGGATCTGCCAAAGGATTGGTGTTTGGGATCTGACCCGGATCAGTGTTGGGATCTGACCCGGATCAGTGTTGGGATCTGACCCGGATCAGTGTTGGGATCTGACAGCAGAGGAACATTGTTTGCTGTTGGAAATGATGGAGTGCCATCAGGAGTTCTTGCCTGCCAGCCCTAGAGCACTGTTCCAAGTGTTTCCACATTAAAATCTTCTCTCCTGTTGTTTACTGAGGAATTCTTACGTTTTTCTTGCAAAAAAGAGCAGTTTTCCCGATGTTCTCAAGTGATAGAAATGTGACCTTTGAAGGCTTTGTATTCCTTGAATACGCTTGAAAAGCCCCTTCATTTGTTGACTTCAGTCACTTGTGTTTTGCAGCGCACAAGAAGTAAAGGAACATCCTTTCTTCAAAGGCATTGATTGGCAGCAAGTCTATTTACAGAAGGTAAAGGATGAAGACTGTAATTTTAGCTGACTAAAAAGCTAAAAGCAGTAAAAGGAAAATAAACCCAAACAGGTACTGAACAGAAACCTTGAGGGTCACAGTGCCCAGCACGAGTGCTCACTCACACAAATACAGGGAGGGTTGTTGATGAATATTCATTACTACAGATCATTCTGATTGTTAGGAGTGAGTTATTACCTTTCCAGGGTCAAGTGACTGCATGGTTTCCTTTCCTTTGCTGTCTCTAAACTCTGGGGCGTTTTATCCCCAGATTTTTGAAGGAGCTCTAATTAAAAGAAGTGCCAACAATTTTGCACTGAAGTTTAATTTCAGAGGGGACACTCTGGCACAGTCAGGTGTAATCTGTTCAAAAAATATACAAAGGTTGTGCATGACTGCAGAATGGAGTTAAATAATGTCCATTAATTTGTCTTTAATGATGCTGATTTCAATTTCTAGTACCCTCCCCCCCTGATTCCTCCCCGGGGAGAAGTCAATGCAGCAGATGCTTTTGATATTGGCTCGTTTGATGAAGAGGACACTAAAGGCATCAAGGTACCCAACTCTCAGTGGTGGAGGGTGGCACTGGGACTGCTGTGCTTGGCTTTCCGTGTGTGTGTGGCATTCCTTTGCTTCAGGGCTCTGGATGTGCAAGGAATTCCTTCGGGCTGGGAAAATCAATCCGTGGTGGTTCCACCAGAATTGGAACTAGACCTAGAACCAGAACCAGACCAGAACTAGACCCAGAATAGAACTAGAACTAGAACCAGAACCAGACCAGAACTAGAACCAGAATTAGAACTAGAACCAGAACAAGACCAGAACTAGAACCAGAATTAGAACTAGAACCAGTGGGCCGGTTGGGGAGAAAACCCGGGCCGGATTTTGCCCAAAAATTCGGAATGGAGTTGGCCAGTTGGAGTGAAAACCCGGACTGGATTTTGCCTGGAGTGTGGAATGGAGTCGACCAGTGGGAACAAAAACCCAGACTGGATTTTTCTCCTGGACTACCAGAACCAGAGCTAGATCCAGAACTAGAACAGGAACCAGAACTAGATCCAGATCTAGATCTAGAACCAGACAAGAACTAGAACCACAGCTAGATCACCCTGTTCGTTCTTTTTTGCCAAATCTTTATGTTTTTAGATTAGCTGAAATCTACTTTCTTACCAAAAGTTTTATGTGATAAAGGAAATGTTTAAAATGGTCAGGAAGCAACTGGGAAAGCCTCAGATTTTGAAGAATACCTTATGGTGTGTGTGTTTAAAAGTTGGGATTTATTTCTGGTAGCTTAGAGAAAGGGAGCTAAACCTTATTTTAATAGTTGAGTGATCATGGAGTGCCAGGGAGATCTCCTAAAAATTATAAACTGTGTTAATAGTAGCATCATCACAAGTTAGAAAAGTGATAAAAGAAATTATCAGGTTCTGATAATTTCCAAGATGTAATGGAAATAATTTAAACTATATTAAAATAGAGAGAAGTTAGAGCTGCTGGCCCCTTTGGGATTCACATGAAGGGGGTGACTCTCCTGTGAATTCCTCTACTCTCTGAAGTTTCCCTGAGACTTTGGGACAGCAGGGTTTGTGTCAGTGCCCTCCATTGTTTTCATCACCCATTTCTGCAGTAGAACAGACCTTGTTCCTGTTCTTACAGAAATGAGTCAGGAGGGAAACTAATTGTTCTAAACTTTATAAGCAAAAAGCCCCATTAAGTACTCACTGAGCCTAAAAGGGAGCTCATCTGTCAGTGTCACCTGCTGTGGTGACAGAAGTTGGCACAGAAAAGTGCAGAGAGCCCAGGATGTTCTTTATCCCAGAAAATTCCACATCTTCAGCATCAGTGTTAGCCTGGCAGGATTCCAGCCTCCTGTAATCCTGCAATGCCAGGATTCAGAGGAACATTTTGCAAGGAGGAACCAGGCAGTCGTTTTATTCCATGAGGGGATCAGATACTCTCAATAACATGATTTAGTGAGAAATCCTATCACGGAATGTGAATCACCAGCGGGTCAGTGCTGTGTCATCTCCAGTTTGATCTCAGAATCTCATAGCTCAGGGATAAATTTACCCTTGGGGGTGACTCAGGGAGGGATAGCACAGCCCCCCCGGGTGCCACAGGTGTCCAGAGGCAACGGGAGCATTCCTGCCTGAGTCAGCTGCCAGCGAGGTGCCAGGAGCCCTCTCTGCCCTGGGCACCACAGTTTGAACCCCTTTGCTCTTCTCCCTGGCCCCTGGGATTGTGTTTATCCTGCAGAGTGTCCTGTGGCCCTGAGGAGAGCACCTGAGCTTTGGGGAGCCTGTGGCTGTCCCCCAGCCCCGGGTGTCACAGGGAGTCCCTGCAATTGCAGAGAGATCTTCTGGGTGTGTATTTTCCTGCTGGGTATGGCATGGATCTCTCAAAAGGAGGAGAATATCCTAATCCAGGAGTGTGTGGCCTGATTGCACAGGAGAATTAAGCTGCTCCTGCAGCTTGTTGGTGCTGCATCCACACAGCTTTAAACCCCTCCAGGGATGGGCACTTCACCACTGCCCTGCTCAGTGCTGGACAACCCTTTTGGTGAAGGAATTTTTTCCTAATTTTCTCCAGTGCAATTCAATTTAAGTACTAAAAGGATTAGTAGAGAAACTAATCTTTATACTAGGAAGATTGAGGTCTGCAGCACATGCTGGTGAATTCAGAGGGTTAATTATTAAGAATATAAAGCCAAGCTGTGGAAACATGGAAGGCATTGCTGTTGAAAAGGTACCTTTTCATTTATTCATGGGGGTTTTGTGCTGAGGAACTTTTTGGGCAACAAAGTTAAGAATGCTGCTGCTTACATTGGAGTAATTATTTAAATGTCTAGAGAGCATTATGGGGCAGTGTTGAGTGAGGATTTTGGAGCTATCAAACCAAACAAGTTTTGAGCTGGTGGCCTATTCTCTGCACATAAATTAATATCTTTGCTTAAATTAGTGTCTGTGCTTCTCTTGCTTGCATCTGTTTGTTTCGTGAAGGTTTGAGTTCAATCCATCTTGTGAAATAATACTGTTGCATGGGTAACTATTAACTGTTGGGGATAAGAATAGTGAAAGTTATTAAAATGTTGGGTTTTTTGTTGTTTTTCTCTTGCAAGTTGCTTGATAGTGACCAGGAGTTATATAAGAACTTCCCTCTGGTAATATCGGAGCGTTGGCAGCAAGAAGTAGCAGAAACTGTTTATGATGCAGTAAATGCAGACACAGATAAAATTGAGGCCAGAAAAAGGGCTAAAAATAAGCAGCTTGGCCACGAGGAAGGTAATCTGTCCTTACACTTCTCTCATCTTTTGCTGCTAGGTAGTAATTCCTGGGTTTGGAGTTCCACAGACTCCCATTGCCATCATTCCCAGGACTCATTAGGATTCATTTAATCACTGTCATGTTGCTTAAGATGTTTCTTAATGTTTTGAAATGCCGAATGATGACATCAAGCTTTGGAAAGAGACTCATGGAATCATAGAGTCTTGGAATGGTTTGGGTTGCAAAGGACCTTGAGGCCCATCCAGTTCCACCCCACTGCCACGGGCAGGGACACCTTCCACTATCCCAGGTTGCTCCAAGCCCTGTCCAGTCTGGCTTTTGACACTTCCAGGGATCCAGGGGCAGCCACAGCTTCTCTGGGCACCCTGTGCCAGGGCCTCCCCACCTTCCCAGTCTTTGGGGTTTGATTTCCTGCCCAGGAGCTGGGAAGGGCCCCAGGAGGTTTTGCACAGCAAAACTGCAGCTTGCACGGGGGTGTTGCATCAAACCCTCAGACCTCGGAGAGCAACATTCAGTGCTTTTAATAACCTCCTCCAGTGGGATACTTCTTTAAGGGCCAAGTCCTGTCCTTCTCCCTGCTCTGCAGCCACAGCAGCTGTGTAGTTAGGGCAGAGCTGGGGCTGTGTGTGTGCTCTGAACCCGCTGCGGGCACGGCGCGCCCGGGGCTCCGTCCCCTTGGCGCAGAGCTCCCTCACAGTGCTTTCAGCTGCACCTCCTGTCGCTTTGCTAACATCTCCTCTTGGTTTAGATTATGCCCTGGGGAAGGACTGTATCATGCATGGATACATGCTCAAGCTGGGGAACCCTTTCCTGACTCAGTGGCAGCGGCGTTACTTTTACCTCTTCCCCAACCGCCTGGAGTGGCGAGGAGAAGGAGAGTCCCGGGTGAGTGAGGGGCCCTGGGGAGCTGTGGTGGAAGGCAGGTGGAGGTGAGACACACCTGGAGTGCCCAGGAGTTCTCCTGGGGAAGGAGTTTCCTCTGAGTGAAAGCCCAGTGGATTTGAGTAACTTCTCTCGAGTCTCGCTGTAGTTAATGGGTAGCTTGCACTGCACGGAGGAGACGTAAAGTTGACTTGAGAAACCTGTTTGCTCTGTTTTGTTGTGTTTTTAAAGGATTTTGGTAGTTGATGGTGTTGTTTTTCATTTAGGACCTCTGGACTATTTATACAAAAAAACACAAACTGGTAAGGTGACAAATGCTATAGCATTTTATTTCCAAGAAAATGCTATAGTGGCTGTAGTGTAGCCCAGCTGTGCTCATGTGCAGGGCAGATAATTTGTATATTTAAGTTAAGGAAGCATTTGGAATTTAAGACATTGCGTCCTCTGCAGTCCATAGGGAGAGTTTTCCTGCACACTGCTGTGTATGTTCTCTTTGTAAGTATTCAGTGCTGGAATATTCCCTTTCAGCTCTTTGAAGTAGTCAAATTGGCTTTTTTTTTTTTTTTTTTTGTAATAACAGTAATGCTTGAAAAATGTAGCAAATTAAAGGCAACTCTTGAGGGGAAAATAATGCCTATTCTGTTTGCAGACACACCTACTTGTAGATTCTTATTTCATGCTGTCATTACTGGCTTTTAGAGCTGATATTTCATTGTCACTATTGAAGCAACCAAGCCCCTTGTAAATCTCTCTCTTACCTTACTGTCTATCTTTAGTTCATGACCCAGCCTTCAGAAATAAGTGTTTGTGTAATGATTCTTAATGTTCATCATTTAATTCATGTGGCTAGTCCAGGAAAATGAGATAGTGGCTTTATTTGATGGGCAACAGGGTTTTTTTTCAATTAATTCTCTCTCTTTTGCAAATGCTGCAGCAAAACCTGCTGACAATGGAACAAATAGTATCTGTTGAAGAAACGCAAATTAAAGATAAGAAATGCATCTTACTGAGAATTAAAGGAGGAAAACAGTTTGTCCTACAGTGTGAGGTAAGACTTGCTTTTTGATAACTTGATCAGCTTGTTTTGCATATGATAAACAATTGACAAGTTTTTCAGGTCATCCTGTTGCATGTTAACTAAGGCACTTGGTGAGGCAGAGCAGAAGTGTTTATCACACTCGAGTTTTGAAAGCATGAAACCTGCAGCTGTGCCAGTTCCTGTCATGGATTTCAGTGGAATTTGGGACAAAACGAGTTTGGTTTATTAAACAGCTAAAAAACTGCCAAACTTCTCAAGCTCTGTGTGCTCCAAGGGCCTTGTTGGCTTGTGTCTCACTGTGGGGATTTGCTGGAGCTCATGTGTGGAAGGGGGAAGTGCCCAAGTCCTCAAAACATTGTACCAGCCTTGGCTGGGGTGATGGAGAAGCTGAGGGCTGCACATGGTCGATACCCAGAGTTGCTCATTCCTTTGCAAAATTAAAATAACTTCCCTAAAGTGCTGCCTGAGAGAGAAGACGCTGTTGGCCGCGTAGGGTGAAGTGCCAAACCGCTTCTGTGTCTCTTGCAGAGCGACCCCGAGTTTGTTCAGTGGAAAAAAGAGCTGACAGAGGCTTTCACCGAGGCCCAGAGGTTGCTGCGCCGGGCTCCGAAGTTCCTCAATAAATCCCGCTCCACAGTGGTAGAGCTCTCGAAGCCCCCGCTCAGCCACAGGAACAGCAACGGGCTGTAGGAGACACCGACCACGTTCCCACAGGGAGAGCTGCTTGGTGAACCTGCAGAGTGCCCCAGAATCCTTGTGAACGAATGACTTTGTGCGGTCCTGGAGGCGGGACGCGCTCGGAAGAGGAGGAGTTCGATGTTTACAGTAGCGTGGGATCACGTCAGGACTCTGTCTCGGGAGGCTGTGCGGACTGGAAGGGTGGCGGGGGGCACCCTGCCCCCGGCGGCAGCGCTGGAAGTCACCAAGCGGAGAGGCTGCTCCTTGCTCCCACGCGTCCCCACCCCCGGCGGGGCCCGGCCCAGCTCCGTCCCTCTGGAACTACTGATGGAAGGAAGAGGCTTTTTTTTCCCCCGCCGGGCCGGGGGTGGCGTGGGTGCTGCTGGCTGGGCGACGCTCCCGCGGTGACGCCGACGGAGCCGGAGCTGCCGCCTGGCCGTGGTGGGTGCCCCTCGCTCTGTCGTGTTGCCGTGTCCTTCCCGACCATTACTGCTGAACTCTCTGATAACCTTGCTCCATACTGCTGATGATCAACAGTGTGACTCTGATGCACTTCAAAGTACTGAATCCTAACTGTCCTGTGGTTTAAATGTTATTGCTACTTCATGGGAGCGTTTGAACTCGAATTATTCCCTGGGTTTGTTGTACTCACTAATAGTAGCTACCACCATTTTGCTTCTTCTACGTATATGCAGTACTATAACTGACGCAATAGAGTAATAATTGGTGAAGAGGAATTTATGGTAGCTTCATCTAGTGCTCTGTTGTATAAATTGACTATTTTAGCACAGTTTTTAAAAGAGCAGATTCCTTTTGACAAGTTTACAGTGAACATAAAAGACAGTTCTTTTCCATTTCAGGTCAACTGCACTTTTTAAAAAATTTAAAAAAAAAAGAAATTATTCAAATCCAGTGCATTCTAGAGCATGTGCTGGCTTCTGGTGTGTGTGGGTACCTCGGTACGTATCCCGGATCACTCCTCAGTCCTGGGACTCGGGATCCTCCTCTGCTGTACACAGGTGTGTTCCTGTAGCATAGACATCCCCAGAAATCCCCAGAAATCCCCAGTTCCCCCTGGAGCCCGGCCCGGGAGCCTCGTGCACATATCACAGGTCAGCTTGGGAAAGGGTCTCTCATTTTCTGTTCTGAAGAGTTCAAACTGCCCGCAGTGACAGCAGTGTGAGAAATCTGAGCTTGGAACTGACAGGATGAGCTGATCAAATGCCAGGTTTGTGTTAATTCCACCTTGAGGCATCAGGTGTGTTGGGTGGAAAGTCATGCTGAAGGAAAGATCTAATCCTGAGCTGTCCCACAGCTTCCAGCTGGGCCTTGCCCTGGGTGTTGTGGTGGTTTGTAAGATAGAGTTCAGGGCTGAGCTTAAGCTGTTTTTCCAATTCAGTGAACAGCTTAGAGAAGATTTTCCTTCCCAGCTACAGAGGTA
Source organism: Hylia prasina (assembly GCA_013397195.1). NCBI lineage: Eukaryota > Metazoa > Chordata > Aves > Passeriformes > Sylviidae > Hylia > Hylia prasina. Next base: position 255,150 of record VYXD01000557.1, read on the forward strand.
CAGCTCTCGTAGTCCCTGAAGACAGTGGAGTTGTGCCTGTGTAAGTGGGAGCAGAATTTGTGCGTGGTTTGTCGAGCCTGTGTGGCTGTCAGATCACCACAGAGTTCCTTGGAGAAAAGTAGTCAAAGTGGCTCTGCTTGCTTCTGCTGCACAGCTTGTGCAAACCCTGGCTGACCACCTGGGGCTGCACCAAAGGGAAAATGCATTCTGGAAAATAACCCCTGAGAAAGTGGTTTCTTTCAGTGATTTTTTTTCCTCCCCCATTTATTTTCCAAATCATTCTGTGTAAACAGTACCAGCCTCTCTGTCATTTCTGTCGAGCATCTCAGCTCCTCTCTGAGGAGCAGTGTCAGAGGTGATTGGTCATTGGTTGGACTTGATGATCTTGGAGGTGTTTTCCAACCTAAAATGATTCCGTGATTCTGTGTGTGGTATTTAAAAAGTGTTTGGGATAAAAAATGTCTCATCCCGCTGGCTGTGGTTCAGCTTTCCCTACAATACCATGCAACGGTCGTATTTTTCTCCTTGATTTAGGAAAAAACCCCTCAGATGGTGTTAAAACCTTCTCCCAGTTCTTGTGTAACTTGTTTTTACTTTCTTAGTCCCTGCTCAGTTCCATTCTTCTCCTTCAGTTATTTTCCATGGCTGGGTTTCACTCTCCCTGTCAGCAGATTCCGGTGCCGATGTCAGTGAGGGAGGAGCAGGTCATCAGCTGGGAAACTGCCTGAAACCCAGAGATTTTATATGAAATGAAGGCTGTATATTGACTTAGGGAAATACATTTATTTTGGAATGTGATGGAGTTGGGATGGCCCTGGAATATCCTCATTATCGTGCTCCTTGCTGCCCCATCCAGCCTCCAATGGGAGGGGCAGGAAAATATTTGGATTTCTTTAGCCAGCTGATTCATTGACAATTGAAAATAGCTTTATTTTTGTGACTCTGTGCAGCCAGGAGAGGAGAGGTTATCACAGTGACAAACTCCTGAATGAAGGTGGGATCCCACTAATAAATGGGGCTCTGTGTGGAAGTGACTGGATGTGCTGGTGTGGAGGGAGAGCTGGAATTGCACCCTCCAAACCAAGAACTCCTGGACACTGCCCCAGACTGCTCCTTCCTGGTGTAGGAACCAGACTGTCTGAAGTTTCTATTTTGGTCAAAGATTCCTGGTGGTGTTAATTTGCAGGAGGGTCTTTGGCTGTGTGTTTAGGATGCCTCGTTTATTTGCTAATTATTTTGCAAATTCATGAAACTGTTAAAGGAGCATTTACTGTGGGGTGTTTTTTATGGTGGTTTTTTTTTTTATCCTTCATCCAAGTGTTGGCCATCGACTTCTCTAAGTGTAAATCTTCCTCTTTGTTGTGTTTGAGCTTTTTGTGTTCTTGTCCCTGGTCCAGCAGAGCCTCGGCTGCAGTCTCACGGGTTCTTCCCAAAGTGCTGCTGTGAGAGAAGCTGGAGTAATGCTGGAGTGGATCCAGCTGGGATTGACATTCCTGGTATGTTCCCCCACCCCCCAGCAGGCTTCAAAAAATCTTGGAGCAGGCTAATAATAGCTGGAAGTGTGTCTGGGAAGGGAAGCCTGGCAGGTAGGGAGAGAGCAACTCTGGGGATAGACCTTGGCTTAGTCACATTCGAGTTTTCCTTCATTTCTTGGGGCTGCCCTGAGCAGGGCCAGGAGTTGGACTCCTGATGATCCTTGTGGGTCCCTTCCAGCTCAAGATATTCCATGATTCTGTGATTCAGCACCTCCCCTTTAGAAACCCAGTGGAAGATTTTCCTCTCCCGCTTCTATCGACGTGGGGAGAACCCAGAAATTGAATTGTGAGGTTGGGTTTGGCTTTGAGATAAATCAGGTGTTTGCAGCCCAGCGTGGAGGTGCTGGAAACGCTGGTTTGTGCTAAAAAAGCCTTGTTTTGGTGTTTTGGTTGTGATCCTGCCCACAGTGGCCACTGCTGGTGCCCAGAGGAGCTCTCGGGGTTGGAGTTCCCTGAGCAGGAGCAGCCCCGGCATCGCCATTCCTCGGGTTTGCAGTGAGGATGAAATCCCTGGAGCTCTGAGTCGCTCTTTCCCTTGGCAGCTGGGTCAGCTTTAGGGCCAGGTCCCTCGATTCCATGTCCATATCCGTGTCCCGCAGCCGTTGGCACGGCGCTGTCACCTCCCAGCACGTGGCAGTGACACGGCTCCTCCGCCTCTGAGGTGTTTGCACCCGAAATACCCCCAGAGGAAGGACTGTGTGAAGTGTACAGTAGACAGTAAATAATTCTAGTTGTGTTGATTAATATAAGGAATGAGTCAGTTCTGCAAGTCAAAGAAAAAAAAAAAAAAGAATCTGAGAAGCGTATTTTGACAAAGCATAGTATTAATTTTAATATTGTAAAAATAAAAAAAGGAAAGTATCTAAAATATACAGAGAAAATATGTATATCCAAATGTCTGAGGAGTTTCAAGATAATCTACTTTTGTTTCCTGTTGGTTTCTATTCCATGGTGTACATATTGTGTGGATGGAACATTGGCTGTTTTAATACTATTGTTAAATTGTATTTTTATTTTGTGTTAAACTAATCATCACAGACTCAGCTTTATTTTGTTTATGTAAAGGTTGCTATGCTCTGTAGGTATAAACCCGAGAATTCTATTTTAACAGAAAAAGCATTTTATATTATTTATTAAATACATGTTTCTCCAACTTCTGACATTCCACAGAATTTCTGCTCCGTATATGTATGGAAGTGGCAGCTCCTTTCAAGCAGGATCAGCCAGCTTTATTCTGTTTTTCATGACAAAGTAGGGATTGACTGCCTGAGGCTGTGCAGCCCTTCTCTCCCAGCACAGGAGCTCCAGGCTCTGTCAGGACCATCTCAGGTGGCTCCTGAAGGCAGAAACACCTGGAAAACTCCTGCAAATCCAGCCCTCGATGGGATATTTCCAAATTTCTCCTTTATCCCTCAGCATTCCCAGAGCAAGTGTTTATTCACAGGATCTGTGGTGAGTTAAAGAGAATCCATGATCTAAATTGGGGCAAGGAGTCAGCGTGGTGTTTGGTCCAGCTCAGCCATCAGGGAATTGCAGAGCTCTGTCATTCCAAGGGGAAGCAGCGAGTGGAGGGAGAGCCTGGAGTGCTGGACATGGGGCTGGGCTGCAGGACCCAAAACGTCCTTACTGGAGACGGGTTTGGTGCGTGAGGGGGATCCCTTGATCCTTAAAATCTGGATCCTGAGGCAGGAGCAGTGCCTGGTGTAGCAGATCCTAGAGCCAGGGCAGGCCCTGCTCGGTGTCACGTCCCAGGAGGGGAGCACCCTGCAGGGACTGTCCCTCCGGGCCGTGGGGAGGGTGACACCCCGGCAGGGACCCCCCTGTGGCGCCATCGCTGCAGGAGCTGCCTTTGCTGGGCACATCTGCTGAGCCAAGCCCAGCACCTCCATCCCCAGGGAGGTTCAGAAATAGGCCTTCGTTTATCAGGTTGCTCAGTTCCTAAAAATAATTCCAGTTGTGAGCACGGCCTGTGCAGTTTGAGGAATACTCGAGGTATAACTCGTGTGCTTCTGTTTCCACGGTGGTGGGGCTGGGGGTCTGTGCTGGTCAGAGCTGATCCCCGTGGCATTTCTGGGGTGAAATGTGGCATTTTCCTGCTGCTGAAGTTCTCTCTTTGCTGAGGGGCTGCCTGGGGCAGGGAGGGATCTCCAGAGCAGTCTCTGCCTTCTTTCCCGTTTCCCTCTCTGATCCCATTGGATTTTGGGGTCAGCTGTAGCCCAAGCTGTTTGTGGAGGCAGAGGGGAACTGGTGGTGGGTGAGACTGTGCTGGTGACATTGTGGCTCCTTCGTGTCACCCCTGGAAAGGTGCCCTGGTGGGGACAGTGATGAGACCAGTGCTGCTGGCCTGGGGTGTGTCCAGGCAGGGATTTGGCAGAGAACCTGGGGACAGCTGCAGGAAGGTGGCTTTGTCCAGGGCCAGGTTGGTCTGGGTTTGTGTCACACGCTGTGTTTCCAGGCTGGAAAAGGGGCTTTCCTGTTGGTGGCAGGCATCTTCTCCTCAGGGAAAGGGAGAGAGCACAGTGGGTGAGATAGCACAAAAATGTGAGTGAAAAACAGAATAAAGCAGGAGCATCCTCGGAGAGGGGGTTTGTGAGCACTTCCAGTGCCTCACTAGGTCCTTTAAAACAAAAAGGAGCAGATTCACACAAACAGCTACTCGCGATGAAGGAAACGATCGAAAGAGAACCTGTCCAAAATGTGTAATTAATGGTAAGCAAAGCCAGGATCTGTAAATAACTTTAGATATTGTATCGATGAGATCATTCCTTGTTTTATGTACTTGGCTCTTTCCATATTTATTGTGGGGAGGAGGGTCCCGGTGCCTGTGAGCTGTGGCCTCGCTCCTCACGGACTGTCCCGGAGTTTACAGCCCCATCGTGGCGGGTGTGCCACACTCGGTTCTTGCCGCCAGTATTTTTTTAACGGATTATTTTGGCACAGCTAAGCTGCTTCTGTGTGTTGGTCAGTACAACTGCTCTCCTACGACCAGACCCCAATAAAAACCGTCCTTTGCGTGTGTGTGCTGGTGCCTGGTTCTTTCCGTGTCGCCCGTCCCTTCCCGTGCTGTCCTGGGATGAGCAGCTGCCTGCAGGGCACAGCTGGATGGACCCCACGCCCCGCTGCCCCATGCACAGGTAAGTCCCTTTCCTCCCCCAGCCCCGTGCATGGTGTTTGTCCTGGTTTTTCTGAGGGACACGCTGGCTGTGTCCTCTGTGATGGGTGACCCAGGGTGGCTTTCCACCAACAGTGGCCAGGCTGCCCCGTGGCTGCGGTGCCACCCGGGAAGGATCATGGAAACCACGTGTCCTCGTGGTGGGGTTGGTGAGATGCTCAGCCAACCCTCAGTCTCCTGCCAGGGGACTCCAGACAATCCTGTTTCCTTTCTTACTACCAGAGCCAGTCTGGCTGTGGGTGCCGATGCCCTGGATGTGTCTGTGGAGCTTTTGGATCAGATGTGGCCGAGGTGGGGACGCTGCCCCTCTGCAGCTGGACTTGGCCTGAGCTGGTGACCTGCACCCTGACTGGCTCTTGGGTGCTGGGGCATGTGTGACACAGGTCCTGCTGGGCCCCGGGGGTCACCCTTTCCCCCATGTGGTCACCACGTGTCCACTCCGCTGCTCCCCTCCCAGCTGCCCTCAGCTGGTGCTGACCATGCTGCTGTTGGTGCCAGGGGCTATTTTGAGCTCTGCTCCCAGGTCCTCCTCCAGCTCGGCCCCATCTTGGGGCTGGTGGGGGGCACTGGGGTGCTCTGGGGAGCTCCCAGCCCAGGGTACCCCCCTCGGGCAGCGCCAGAGTGCCCTGGGTGGGCTCACACCCAACCGAAGCGGCTCCCCCAATTCTTTGGGGTGCAGAGGTGCACACCGAGGGGGGCACAGACACCGTGTTGGGTGACACACGTGTGTGCCCGCCGGTGCAGAGGCCAAGGAACAGGAGGGCCCCGCGATGCCACCGCCTCTCCCCAGCCGAGGCCCCGGTGCCACCGCCGCGGGTATTTTTAGCAGTGACATGTGTCCCCTCAGCTGCCACCGCGGCGGGGGCGGGGGGAGGCGGGTGCTGACCCTCTCGGCGCTCCCCGCGCTGCCGCCGCCGCTCTCGGCTCTCCGCGGAGCCCGGTGCTGGTGCGGGACATCAGCCCCCAGCACCCACCGCCCCCACCAGGTACAGGGAACCCCGGGCTGGGGGTCGGGGTCTGGCCGGGCTCTGTGGGTGCGCCGGGCCGGGGGCCCCTCGGCAGGGAGGGCTATTTTTAGTTGGGAATGGATGGCGATAGCGGCAGCCCCGGCTCCGGGGGCGGCTTCCAAAGACGCGGGCCTGTGCTGCGGAAAGGAACACGGCCGGGCAGCGATGGGGACGGGGACGGGGACGCTGCTCCGTGCCCGCTGCAGGCTGGTGCCTGGGGACCCCTCGATGGCCTCGGCTCGTGGCACGCACCGGGGTGGCAGCGGGTCCTGGGTGGCAGCGGGAGCGGGTGCCCAGTAAGGACCAGATCCGAACGCCCGCGGCCCGCCTGGGGCTGCATCCTGAGCGGAGGGAGCGCGGTGCTGGTGCCTCCGGTGGTCCCGGGCCCCGCTGGTGCCACCCGAGGTGCTTGGTCAAGGCACGGCCCCTCCGTGCCTCGGTTTCCCCGAGCGCAGGGCATGACGGAGGGTCTCTCTCCGGCCGGGGGGGTGACAATGCCCTCTCGCTCATGACAATGCCCATCGGGGCCGGTTCTCCCGGGACCGCAGAGCCCGGCTGGGGGGACAGCGCGGGGGTAGCGCCGGTCCTGATGGCACGTGGCGCTCGGGGCAGCCGCCCGGGAAAGCAAGTGACATTCCCAGCCCGCTCCTGGCCGCTCCTGCCCTTTACTGTACAAGGAGATGCGGCTACCGGAGCGGCACGGCAGGGCCGGGCGAGCCCCGACGCGCTCTCGGGGCATGAATGATCCCGACAGGTGAAGCCGGGGTCAGCCCCAAGTGGGGCACGGACGGGCTCCTGCTGCCACCCAGCCTGGGGCCGTGGGGTCCCGCCATCACCCCCGCACCACCAACCCTCTGTGCCACCACCTCCCCAAGCCGTCCTGGTCGCTGCTGGTGGCCTCGCCCCACCCGGCGCTGCCACCCGTCCCCTGCCGCGCTCCAGGTGGTGCCACCCGCTCAGGTGGGCAATGCCCAGCGAGGTCACGGTGCTGCCGGCCCGGCACGGCTCTGGGGACAGCAGCAGCCCCTGGCTAATTCTCTCCTCTCTCTCTGCCCGGTGTCCCCATGTGTCTGCACAGCACCGTCCTGCCTCACCGCCACCATGGCCATCTCCTCGCGCCTCGCGCTCTGGGAGCAGAAGGAAAGTCTCTGTCCAGGCTGGCACTGGTGGTGCTTCGGGGCCGGGTGCTCGGGCTGCCTGGGAGCTCAGTGCTGGGGGGGTGTCACTGCAGCAGCCCCCGGGGTCACATCCCCGCAGCCCCCTTGTGCTCCCCTGGCTCGGGGCTCCTTCACAGCCCGAGTGTTCTGGTTTGTTCTTGCCTGCCTGGGTGAGCCTGGCAGGAGGCCGCAGGGCTTGGCGCTGGTGCTGCTGCTGGAAAAGCTGCGGGAAGTGGGGCTGGTTTTGCCCTGGGGCCTGGCACGGAGGGACCTGCAGGGCTGCATGTGGCTGTGGTGATGCTGGAGCTGCTGCTTGCCTGGCTGCAGCCAGGGCAAGTTCCTCCCGTGGCCACGCCAGGGCTGCTGGCACAGAGCAGAGCTGGCAGCTCACCTGGGCTCCTGCTGCGCCAGCCCTCGGGGGCTGCACCAACCTGGGCGCTTCTCTCTGGGCTTTTCTTCTCTGTGCTTCTGCTCCCACAGCATCCCTGACCCAGCCTGTGGGTGCCCTGTGGTCTCACCAGGAGCCTGGGTGGTGCCTCAGCCTGAGCAGGGTGCTGGTGCTCAGCTAACAGGCTGTGCTGGCTGCTGTCCCTGTGCCTGCCCCGTGACCCACCTCTGCTCCCACACCCAGATCCGTGACGAGGACCGGGGGCCACCCCCTTCTGCTCCCCCCCTGCTGCTGTCGGTCATCCCCGGGGGGTTCATCAAGCAGCTCGTGAGGGAGACCGAGCAGGAGGCCAAGGCGGCGCGGCGGAGGAAGGAGAGCAGGGCGGGCACCAAGGAGGAGGTGAGCGCTGAGGGACCTCGCCCAGCACCAGGGACCTGGCTGTCCCCAGGTGTCCCCGGGTGTCACACCGGGCTCCTCTCCTTTGCTTGGCAGCCCGCGGGGAAGGACGGCGAGGCCCGAGGCGGGGACGGCCCCGCTGCCCGAGGAGGGAGGGGCAGCGAGGGGCCGCTGAGGAACGGGCTGAAGGCAGAGGGGCAGGGGAGCAAGGGCGTCACAGCCCCCCCGCACAAGGAGCTGCCCCCTGAGAAGGCTGTGCTGGGGACTGGCCCCAGCAAAACCCCGGCCCCTGCACCCGGCCCGGCAGCGCCTGCCCCCAAACCAGCAGAGACACCCCCCAAAAAAGCAGAAACATCCCCCAAAACAGCAGAGGCTCCTTCCAAGCCATCAGAGACCATCTCCAAACCAGCAGAGACCCCTCGCCCAGGGGCTCCCAAGGTGGGAAAGCCATTGTGGCCAAGGAAGAGCCCCAAGGACTCCTTCCTGGGGGGCAGCCCCCCAGCTCCAGCCCCTGCACCCAGCCAGGGCCTCCAGCGTGGCAGCAAAGTCCCAGTGAAGGAAGGGGACGTGCCCAAAGAGACAGTCCCTGAGAGCACCAAGGAGGAGAAGGGGACAGTCCCTGAGAACACCAAGAAGGTGAAGGGGACGGTCCCTGAGACCACCAAGGAGGAGAAGGAGACAGTCCCTGAGAACACCAAAAAGGAGAAGGGGACAGTCCCTGAGACCACCAAGGAGAAGGGGACACCCCTGAGGCACGAGGAGCCCCCAGCCAAGGTGAAAGCCCAGAGGGAGCTGTTGTCAGCCAGGAAAGAGCCAGAAAAGATGAAGAAAGATGTTGGACATGGCAAGAAGGAGCCAAGGGAGCTCAAAAAGCCTGAAAAAACCACAAACAAGTCAGAGGGTGCCAAGGGGGAGCCGGGAGGAATCCAAGAGAAGTCCACAGGTGCAGGAAAAGAGGTGGAGAAGGTGAAGGAAGAGCTAGGAAAGGGTAAAGAGATCCTGAAAGAGAGAGAAGGGACTGGCAAGAGCACGAACAAGGACCAGGCTAAAGAAACATCAGGAAGGAGCAAAGAGATGAGCAAGAGCATGGAAAAGAATAAAGGAGCATTGGGAGAGAGCACAGACAAGGACCAGGTAATGTGTCGGGGTGTTATCTGGGTTTTGGGGCACTGATGCAGTTTTCTGGTTTCATGCAGCTCCTGTTCCCATGGGCTGGGCTGGTGGGAAGGCGACCCCAGGCCTGGATGGGTGGGCAGCAGAGGGGCAGGAGCATGGAAATGTCCCTGTCCCTGGGGCAAAGGCAGTTTGTTCAGCTCAGCTTTCCTCCTGCTCCTGCCCAATTCCCCTCTCTCCTCCCCACAGGCTCCGAGGGACGTTTGGTACGAGGCAGAGAAGGTCTGGCTGATCCAGCAGGACGGGTTCACACTCGGTAACTGCCCCTCCTCTGCCCTGGACGAGACGTGTGGGAGCAGAGCAGGCTCCGGGTGCGGCTGTGCCCTGCTGGGTTTGGCCCCTTGGCCTCTCCCCAGGCCACAGCCGGCTGTGCCCCGGGGCTGCCCCACGCTGGGGACACTCACAGCCTCTCCTTCAGCCACACAGCTGAAGCCAGACGTGGGGACACCGGAGCTGCCGGCGGGGAGGGTGAGGGTGCGCCGGGACGAGGATGGCACTGTCACTGAGGTGGACGAGGACAGCGTGCAGAGGGTGAGCCCCTTCCCCAGCCTGGGCTGGAGCCCCGGGGCAGGGCAGTGCCCGGGCAGGACAATGCTTCTCCAGCCGTGCCCCCGGGCTGGCCGTACCCCGCTGTGGGGGTGCCAGCGGGTCTGGAACGGCCCCGCCGCGACAGCAGAGCTCCAGGGGTGTCTCTGCCTCTCTTCCCGCAGACCAACCCGCCCAGCCTGGACCAGGCCGAGGATCTGGCCGCGCTCATCAGCCTCAACGAGTGCAGTGTCATGAACACGCTGCGGCAGCGCTTCCGTGCCCGCCTGCCCTGCACCTACGCGGGGCCCAGCCTGGTGGCCATCGCCACCGGCCCCGCGCCCGCCGGCGGCGCCGGGAAGGTGAGGGAAGGGACCTGGGGCAGCGGGACCTCCCGTGGGAATCGGCCACCAACCCTCGTGGGGACGGTGGCGGAGGGCGCCGGGCGCGGCGGGGCCGGCAGGTGGCACCGTGGGACCGTCACAGTGCGGGGACAGGCGGGGCCGGGGATGCTCAGGGGACAGGCGGGACCGGGGATGCTCAGGGGACACTCGGGACCGGGGATGTTTTGGGAGTGGGATGCTCCGAAGGGACTGATGGCCAGGAATGCTCTGGGGGTGCTTGGTCTTGGGGCTGAGGGTGCTCTGAGGACTCAGTCTCGGGATGTTCTGCACCCTGGGGAGAAATCATCACCCTGAGCGTGAATATTTTCAGGATTTTCTCCACGAGAAGCCTGTTCGGGATGTGGGGTCACCCTCTCCCTGCCCGCAGGTCCCCAGGGGGAAGCGGGACA
>VYXD01000557.1:266348-284098 GCA_013397195.1 Hylia prasina
GCTCCCTGCTTCCCCTCCTGCTCTGCTCCCTTCTCCTCCTGAACCAGAGGTGCCCAAATGGCCCCTGAGCAGAAGCTCTGTCAGCAGCGTGGCAGGGTCCCCCGGCCTGTCCCCGTCCCTGGAGCAGTGCTGGGATGAAATGTTGATGAGGAAATGCATAATTCAACGTTTCATTAGCAGCACCTCACGGGCCGCCTGGGGCTGAGCTTCAGAGGGCTTTTGTCACTGTCAGGGCTCTTATCAAAGGCTCTTTAATCAGAGCTGCCCCTGCCCCTGGGCCTTGTCTGAGGGAGGAGAGGGCTGGAGCCTTGTCTGCTCCTGGGGAGCACCAGGGCTTCCCGCTGCTGCCCTGGCTCTGCCCTGGGCACCCACGGGGAGCTGGTGGCCTGGTGGAGCTGTCCTTGTGCAGGAGAATGTCCCCGTTAGCACCACCAGAACCATCCTGGCATGTCCCTGGGACAGTCTGGGATGGGGACCCCAGTGCTGGGCTTGTCTTGAGCCCAGGCCATGACTTACCCCAATCCTGCAACATCTTTGCTGGGGCCATGGCACTGCCCAGACCTCTGGAAGCTCAGAGGGACCGTGGGTGCTGCTTTCATGCACTGAAGAGTTGCCCCTTGATGACTGGATCACGATTCAGCTCTTGCTGGCACAGCCCTGGGTGGGAGGAGCAGCTCCAAACCCAGCTGAGTCCCTGCAAAGAGGAATCCAGCCCCTCCTTGGCAGCTCCCAGGAGCATCTCCCCATCTCCCTGTCCCCTTTTCCGTCCCCAGACCTTGCTGCTGGAGAGGGCCCGCGTTGCCCAGCAGCCCGAAGGAGAGAGCAGCTTCAACATCTTCCCACTGCTGCTGGCAGGGCTGGATGTGGCAGAGAGGTGGGTGTGAGGCTCCCACAGCCCCGGGCTGTCCAGGGATTCCCCATCCTTTATACCCAAATTCCCTCCATCAATGGGGCTTTGAGACTCCTCCTCGATAAGAGATTGTGACAGCGATTGCATTAATGGGGCTGCAGGGATCTTTCTGCACATACAGAGATTTTCTATGAAATTAGGGCATTTCCTGGTGCTTTTTTGCCCTTCCATTAAAGCTGAAATTGGGATGATAAATGAGACAGAGATCCCCCTTTCCCTCTCACTTCTGGTTCCCCCCAGGCTGTGTCCCCAGGAGAAGGCTCCTGGTGCACCAGCCCATGTCCCTGCATGGGGCAGTGCTGTGGTGGCCTGTCCCATCCAGGTCCCTTAGGTGCTGCTGTAAAGGTGGCTGGGGGTGCTGAGGAAGGCAAGGAGGGAGCTTGACTCCCATTTTTTGTGACCACTCCCAGGACGATGCTGCACCTGCACCAGGTGGCTGAGAGCAATTCCTTTGGGATCAAGCCATTCACAAAGGTAGGGAGAGGGAAATGCTGGAGTCTTGTGCCCACCTGTAGTGGGATGCTGCAGGGCCCCCCTTTGTCACCAACAGTTAGAGGATGACTTGGAGTCCCTGGTTTCTGGGTGACTTGTGATGATGCCACTGTGCTGGGAGCCTGGAGGGGAGGGAGGGAATGTTGGGATGTGAGGCAGGGTCTGCCCAAACAGCCCCCCCAGCACCCCTCTGACAGCCACAGGGGGGCTGCTGGGACTGGGGCTGCCCTGCCTGGGATGTCTGCTTGGGTCTTGCACATGCCACAGCCACCCTGGGACCAGATCCTGCTGCTCCGGGGTCACCTACCCCTGATGTTCCCCTGCAGCAGCCACTCCCAGGGGCAAGAGCATCCTTTGGGCAGCCCAGAATGTGGATTTTAGGGGTTAAAGCTCCACAGCTGATTCCCACCCCCAGCCCCTCATTAGTCTGAGCTGTCTGCAGAGCCCCAGCCTGCTGTCCACGAGCCAAAGCGCTGGGATGAATCGCAGCAATTTGCAGTTACATCATCTATTGATGAATCCAATATTCCATCTTCATTAGGGGAGCTCCTGCTCCACTTGGGCAGCCAAAGGAATGGGCTGCTGCAGCACCAGCTCTGGGGAGGGCACAGTGAGGTCCTCACCCTGCTGATGCAGCAGACCTGGGTTCAGAGATGGGGTTTTGCCCTCCTTTCACAGCTCTGATTTCTGGGGATTTGCCATCCCTGGTCCCAAGGTGGGATGCTGCCTGGCCCCACAGAGCAGCCCCAGCTCAGGGACTGCAGGAGGGAGTGTCTGTGGTGGGAGGTCCTGCTGGTGGCTGGGACCTGCTCTGGTGTGTTTGGTGAGGAGTGAGGGGACAGGGATGGATGGGCTGTGGAAGGTGTCCCTGCCATGGCAGGGCCTTGGAAGGAGATGAGCTTTAAGGTCCCTTCCAACCCAAACCACTCGATGACTCCATGATACAAAACATCCATCTCCAGCTGCTGCTCTGTAGACACTCATGAAGTGGGAATGACATGTCCTTGTTTGACAAGGTGATGTACCCAGCCTGCTCCTGACACCTGGCACCCAAGGAACCCGCCAGTGGCTTCTGCACTTGGTCCAAATTTCCCGAGGGTCCCTTGCTGTCCTGATGGTTTCACTCTCCCTTCTGTGGGGCACGGTGCCCAGCAGAGGCAGTGACACCCCCTGGCTCTGTCCCCCTGCAGCCTGAGGACAAGCAGAGAGCCTCGGTGGCCTTCTCCCAGCTGCGGGCTGCCATGGGCACGCTGGGCATCACCGCAGAGGAGCAGGCGGCCGTGTGGCGCATCCTGGCTGGAATCTACCACCTGGGAGCTGCTGGAGCCTGCAAAGGTAAGGGGAATCCTGCCTCTGCTTCACTCACACCCTGTGCTTGGAGAGGGGAGGAAGCCTGCCCTGGCAGGGATCCATGTTTGGGCTTGTGAAGGGATGACGCTCGTCCCAAGGCTGCTCCGTTTGTGGTGGCTCCAAGCTCTTCCTTGCTCTTCCTCTGTGGGGGGATGTGGGATGTCCTGCCCCGTGGGGGCTTATGGAGCACGTCTGCCCTTGCCAAATGTGGGTGTCACCCCATGCCAGCTCCTTAGGAAGGACTGGGCTGGGTGACTCCTTTGTTGGCACGTTGTCCCCGATGACACCATGAAGGGACAGCTTCAGGTAGCTCTAATTCCATCATCTCTTGAGTGTCCACCACAGTAACTGAATTATAATAGGCTGAATCTGGATGAAGATTGTATTTGTAGAGACTTTGTTAATACAGATGAACAGGAATTGCCTTATCCCTTACAAATTATTTTAGGACGTGCACTAACCCATTTTAGAGGCAGCCACATTGATTTACACACTTCAATTTGTGAGGGCTGCATAAAGGTTGCCATAAACTAAGCCACAGACATTTATAAATGTCTCTGCAACATGTCATAACACATCTTATGGTAATTTATGCCATTAATCAATTATTAATTATTTTAAAAGGATAGACGCTGTCATGACTTACAGTGAGTTCTCTTTTTTCCTTCTTTCTGGTGTTCTCTTTCCTCATCTCCATCTACCTTAATGCCCTTCCAGCTTTTCTAGATGACCCCCTGCTCTCAGGCTGATGAGTGTCAGAAGGCTCTTGGCCAAAAAATTTGAAAGTCCTGCCCTGTGAGTTTTCAGGAGAGCAGATTTTGGAGACGTGTCTCATTTTGGGAGTGCCCAGCTCAAGGACAGGTGGAGGGATGGTCACGGGGAGTTTTTCTTTGCTCAGACTTCCTGCACATTCTGTCCCCAGCCCTCTATAAATCTGTCTGGGAGGGAATCAAATGTTATGTCCAACAAATGCTGCTCCATTCTTTGAGCAGGAGCGGGAATGGGAGTAGCGGATCCGGGCAGGGCTGCAGCTCCAGGCACGCTCTGGTGTGGGATTAACAAGCAGAGCATGTCTCAGTGTCGCTCACTCTGGTATTGATTCCCCCACCGTGTGTCAACAAAAGGGGAGAAATGAAAGGAAATATGGATAAAAAATGGATCAAAGCCGGATGGAGCAGAAGTCTCAGTGGGGGCGACGACTCTTTTAATGTGGTTAAACCTGTCTCCCGATAGCCATCTCTTCCCTTCCCCTTTCATGCCCTTTGATGTTGTGTATTCCAAATCCTCTCCTTGAAATCTCCCCGAAGGGAGCCTCGGCACTGCTTTTCCAGGTCATTCAGGAGCTCAGCCGGGTGCCTCCTCCATCCCCATCCCCAGCCACGGCCCCGGCACGTGTTAAACGGCCCCGGTGTGGGCTAAAAGCACCTCTTCCCCTTCTCACCCGCTCGGTTTGTGCAGGAATAAACCAGGAGAGAGCAGCACCAGCCCTCCCCTGGCTGGGGGTGGGAAACGCATTTGCAGCTACAAAAACGCTGAGAAGAAAAGGCTGAATTTCAAAAGCTCCTTCTGCTCCATCCCGGTGTCAGCCCTGCCCGCTGCCTTTGAGATGTATTAGAGCAGCTCTTTTATTAGGAAAGCAGCCTGGCAGCCAGAGGCCAGCAGGGCACCCCGGGCACCATTCACCTGAGTGCTCCACTGCTTTTGTGGGCTGCAGAAAATCCCCTGTTTTAATTTATTTGCTGCCCCCGTAAGCAGGAGGGAGGTTTGGGGCGCGGCGGGGGCGGGCGTTCAGCTCGCTCTTACGCTGGCCTTTTGCTGGCTGATGTCAGAATAAATCACTGTGGCTCCCAGCTCCCTGTGGCCTTCCCACCACGCACCTGTAATGGAGGTGGCTGCCATTCCAGCCCTCTGGTGCTGCCACAGGTGTGTCAGGAGTCAGCCGTGGTCAGGAGTGGCTCCAAACCCCCCGGCACAGCGAGGCCGCTGCAAATCCAACCTCCTGAACTCCTCTGGATGGAGGAAAACCACAGGGCAGGAGGGCTGGAACCTGCTGCTCAGGTGGAGGACACTGAGCTGCCCCAAAACCCCACAGGGGTCAAGGGGCACCAGGGCAGCAGGAGGGATGGGAGCACCCAGACAGCCAGGGGGGAGTTTTGGGATCAGTGAGACCAGCAGCAATAGCCCAGGGGTGGGTGCTTGAGCTGCACATGGGGGCTGCTGTGGCCCAGGGGGGTCCTGCACAGACACACACATGTGGCATCATGTCCTGGGAACCCAGGAAATGGGGCATTGAGCAGTTTGGAAATGGGCTGGGGCTGTAGCAAGAGAGGCTGAGCTGTCCCTGTAAGTGCTGACCCCGTGTTTTCCTTCAGCTGCTCTTAAATATTTACCTGGGCCAAAGGAATTCCCTTCAGGCGTTAAAGTCAGCGAATTTTCCATGGTCACATCACACTCGGGAGAGCCATGTGGAGCTGCTGCTGGTTATAGTTTATGGAGGGTAAAATGATTCCTGGGAATGCCAGGGCTGAGTGGACCCTCTTGTTTGTCCCAGGGATGCTGGAATGGGCAGTGTGGGATGCTGGAATGGGCAGTGTGGGAAGCCAGCCAGGTCTGTGCAGCCCTGTCTCCCCGGCCCCTCCAACTCCCTGGCAGGCAGAGCTTTTGTGTCTGACAGGAATCAGTGTCTGTCCAGCCAGCTCAGACAAGAACAAGTGAAAACAGAATAAATCAAAGCCTGGAGTGTTGAGGCAATTCCTCTGCCTGCTCCTGCACAGCCCTTGATGTTGGAGTCCTTCAGTCAGCATAGAGAATACTGGGAAAGGATCAAAGGGGAAGGGAGAAGGGGATTGACTCTCGTGGGTGTGCTGTGAAGCACCCCCAGCCCTCGAGCCCTGCTTTGTGCATCTCCTTGGCCGGGAGCGGATCCCCCATGGAGCTTCCCGGGACGTGGCCACTTCTCACTCTCCATCCCACACCCTCTCCCCTGCCACCAGCCCCCAGCTGTGCTTTAAGGGCCCATTTTAGCTGCGAGCCCCCCGAGCTCCTCATCCGTCACCCAAAAGTGCCACCCTGAGGTCTCTGGGTGACTTTGGCTGCTCCCATTTGTGCTCATCCCCCTGTGTTCCTGAGCCGCGCTGCCCGGCTGCCTCCACGGCACTTTTGTGCCCCGTAAAAGGATTAATCCTGCAGGTTATTCCGTACTGATTTTAATCATTAAGCTGGAATTGTTATCACCGTACGTGAGTGATAATTCCTCATTCTGCCCGTGGGGAGGAACCGCTGCTCCAGCTGTAGCGACAGCAAACACTGCTGGGACCCTGAAAGGTGATCCCGGATTTTGAGGGATTGGTTCCTAATCCCATCAGCTCCCATCGGCACATCTGCTGCTTTGCCCCGCTGAAACAACACTGATGTCGTGTGGTTCGCCCAGCCCCCGACGTACCTCGGACCGTTTTGATTTTTGGGGGCACACGAGGGGGGCCGCGGGAGCATTCTGGCGATGCTGAGGCAGAGCTGGCCCTGGCTGAGCCCCCCCCGTGCCCCTCCCCAGTGGGCAGGAAGCAGTTCCTGAGGTTCGACAGCGCCAGCCGCGCTGCCGAGGCGCTGGGCTGCGACGTGGAGGAGCTCGGCGCCGCCGTCTTCAAGCACCACCTGAAGCACATCCTGGCGCAGGTGACCGCGCGGGGCCGGCCCCAAGCAGAGGAGAGCCCGCCAGGTACCGGGATGCCCCCACCCCTTTTCCCTTTTTTTTCTGGGGGAGAGGGAATGGCGAGGCAAGATGTCCTGTTCTTCTTAGGCTGAGAGGTGCAGTTAGGTTTGTTAATATTAATGAAATCATCAGCTCTGCTGTGTCACGTCGCTGCTCTCAGGTCTCCAGCTGCCCCTGCCTGGCCCTCCTTAGGGACACGTGAAATCAGGTGAATTCAGATAAGTGATGTGGCTTAAATGCTGAGAGAGCTCTGCCTGGAAAAACGGGGGAATTCCCCAAACTCCACAGGTGGAGCTGGGCTGGTGTTGTGCTCTGAGCATCTGTGTCCTGCAAGGAGATCTGGATCAGGGATTGTGCTGCTGAGCCACCAAAAACCTAAAATTATTGCGTGGATCTAATTCATGGAGGCAGATCCAGCATGTACGAGGTGGGAGGGTGGGATATTGCCTGGATTTCAGGTCACCCTTCCCACACTCCTTAGAGGTTGGACTCGATGATCTTGGAGGTCTTTTCCAACCCTGATGATCCCATGATGCTCAGCAGCTGAATTCCAGCCGGGCCCTGCAAGTTATCCTGGTAAAAGCAAGAGCCTGAGGACGTGGTCTTTGACATGGCAGTAACTGAATTCCTTAAATCCATGTGAGGCAGGAGAGGAGCTGAGGGCAGGCGAGGGGATGAGAGGGGAGATGCTGTGGAGCCCTGTGGGTTCTCCCGCACCACAATCCAGGGAATCAGATCTGAGCAAGCTGAAGTTGGCTGGAAATAAACTTGCTCTTCCCTTCCCTGTGCCAGGGCCCAAGATGACAGGAGTGGAGTGTGTGGAGGGAATGGCCTCGGGGCTCTACGAGGAGCTCTTTGCCGCAGTGGTCTCGCTCATCAACAGGTACCAAAGAGCTGCTGGGTGCTGGGGCTGGGTGTGGCAGCCCCTTCTCCAGGGGCACGGAGCAGGGGGCTGATTCCTGCTGGAAAAACAGGCAGTAGTGTGAAAACCTTTATGTGGGGACGGCCCACATAAAGTGCTGGCGCTTGGCACTCGCGTGTCCTGCGCTCCTGTGGCCTGGGCACCACGAGGAGCCTGCCTGGCACCACCCTGCTGCCTGTGGGTAAATCCTGCTGGTGTTTGTGGCTCTCCCCAGGTCCTTCTCCTCCCAGCACCTCTCCATGGCCTCCATCGCCGTGGTGGACACCCCTGGCTTCCAGAGCCCGCGGCAGCAGCGGAGCGAGCGCGCGGCCACCTTCGAGGAGCTGTGCCACAACTACGTCCAGGAGAGGCTGCAGGGGCTCTTCTACGAGAAAACCTTCCTGCAGGAGATGGAGAGGTACAGAGAGGTGAGGAGCAGGGGCTGGGAGCAGCTCCCAGCAGCTGGGAGTGGGGCTGCCTTTGTCCCCAGGTGTCCCAGTGTCCCGCTGTGGTGTGAGTGAATAACACAGGAGCTCTGCTGGGAGGGCTGCAGCAGAACTGGGGGTGGTTCTGCACGGAGCAGGAAGTTTGAGCTGCCTTTCTCTTCGCCCCCTGCCCCAGTTCTGAATCCTCTTGGCCATTTCCTCTGGCATCACCATTTGGCTTTCATATTTCTGATGCTCTCTTGGCACCTTTGTGGAAGCTGCCATGGCAGAGGTGTTGGAATGAGATGATTTTAAAGTCCCTCCCAACCCAAACCATTCTGGAATTCTGTTATATACTTGCTCCAGCTCAGGAGTCTTTGTGCTCTTCTGTTGGCACAGCTGACTTTTCCCTCAGTTGATGAATAATAGAGAATAGAAAGGAAAATGATAAATTATTGCAGAAATAAGCTGCTGAGAAACCTACAGGCAGAGATGAACTTATTATAGGCTTGAAGGAGTTACCATAATGCCTCCAGCCCTGGGAAAATAGCTGAATTCCTATGGTTTAACACACACATCATTGAGCACAGATAAATGTGCCCTTCCCCTAGTGATGAAGACTTCCAGATGCCATCCCACGACTGAAACAAACTTTTAAATGATGTTTTCCAGGAAAATGTTGAGGTGTCTTTTGATCTTCCAGAGCGCTCTCCACTGGCCACGCTGTCCATCATTGACCTCAGCTGCTCCCAGGTACCCTGTGCCCCCTGCATCCTGCTGCTCCAAGCAGTGAGGGCTCCAGAGGCAGAGTGGGACCCTCTGGAGTGTCCCAGAGCAACCTGAGGTGTTGCAGGGGAGTGGGCACAGCATCCACCAAGACCTTTTTGGCTTTTTAAAATCTAAAGATCCTCCCTGACCAAGCTCTGCCCTCCATCACCCCTTCCAGCCCGGAGTGATGGGCTCCTCTGGGATGCTGCCACTGCTGAGGGTGATGTCCAGGGCTGGATCAGGTCGGGAGGGTCTTCCCTGGGCTAGGGGCCACATCTGGGCAGTGGGAGCAGGAAGGAGGGAGCAGAGCAGGCTGGCGTGGCTGTGGCTGCAGCCCAGAGCCCTGGTGTCCCTTGGCAGCCTCAGGTGCTCCCGGGCAGCCCCGGGGCCGCTCGCCGGGGGCTGCTGTGGATCCTGGACGAGGAGGTGCTGATCCCAGGCTCCGGGGACGGCACTGCCTTCGAGCGCCTCTGCTCCTACTTCGCCACCGGGGGCCCCGAGCAGGAGGGTGAGTTGGGCTCTGCTTGGCTGCCCAGCCTCTGGCATTGCCATCAGGCTGTGGGAGTTTGGGAGGTGCGGACGATTAAACCTCTCACTGGGCTTCTCTCCGGGCTGGTCCTGGGGTGCTGTCCCGGCCACAGGCGACGGGCACCTGCGCAGGTGTGAGCAGACGCTGCACTTTGAGATCTGCCACCAGCTGGGCACGGCCCCCGTGCGCTACGACCTCACGGGCTGGGTCAGCAAGGCCAAGTTCAACCTCTCGGCCCAGAATGCCATCCAGGTGCTGCAGAATTCCACGGTGTAAGTGCCAGGAGGTGCCACAGTGCCCGTGGGAGGGGGCTGGGGATTGCCCTGCCCTGAGCTGCAAACCTGCCCCGGCTCTGGAGACACAGGGTGGTGTGGGGCATCCATCATGTGAACAAGGGGGAGTGGTTTCCCACTGCCAGAGGGTGGGAAATTGGGGAGAAATTCCTGGCTGTGAGGGTGGTGAGGCCCTGGCACAGAGAAGCTGTGGCTGTCCCATTCCTGGAAGTGTCCAAGGCCAGGTTGGATAGAGCTTGGAGCAACCTGGGCTGGTGGAAGGTGTCCCTGCCTGTGGGGCCAGCAGTCCATGTTTTCCCACTGCTTTGAGTGGCCTTGTAAACTAAATTGGAATTGAAAGGTAACTAAAGTGCTGCAGGTGTCTGTGCACACAGGGGGATTTTAACCTTCTGCTTGCATACTCCTGCCTCATTTGGTTTGGGCTTCAACCCGGGGAAGCTCTAACAGCAGTGAACAGCTCCACGCTCAGACCAGAGAGGATGCAGTGGGTGGGAGGTGTCCCGGCATCCTGGCGCGCTCCTCAGAGCAGCGCCAGCTTTGGCATTCGGGGCCCTGGGTGTTGCATCCCTGTGGATGCAGCTGTGAAAGCGAGCCGGCCGTGTCTGTCCCGGCAGAGGCGCGGTCCGGGAGCTGGTGCAGCCGCGGGCCAGGGCTCCGCTGTGCTGCCGCGCCCTGGCCGGGCTGGAGGGGCGCTCCCAGGCCGCCCTGCACCGCAACGCCTGCCTGAGGAAAACCTTCGCCAGCAGCTTCGCCGCCGTCAGGAAGAGGTCGGTGTGCGCCCAGATCAAGCTGCAGGCGGTGAGTGCCACTCCCTGTGGCTGCGGCTCGGGGGGTTCGCGGTGACCCCGCGCTGGGACCTCGCCTTGGACACGCTCCCTTTTGCTGGGGAGCCCCCAGCAGGGACCTCCTGCCCGTGCCCATTGTGGCTGTGGTCACTCGAGGTGCTGTGCTGGCCTGTCCAGGGCTGCTGTCACTCAGGGAGAGCCCCCCAGGCAAAGAGATCAGGCTCAGATCATGCACAGATCACACGCAGATTACAGAGCACCTCGCTGCTTTAATCCTTCTATGAACTCAGACAGTAACCAGCCCTCGGCGCTGGGCATGTGCCAGGCTCCTGCTGCTCTCACACCTAATTAAGTGTCCAAACTCTCTCTCGAGATGAGGCTCTGCTGATTCCCTGACCAGCGCGTTTTGGTGTCTTGCCTGTCCCTGGCAAAGCCCCTCCCCAGCATCCCTCAACCACAATGATTTTTAATCCCTCCAATCTAAACCATTCCATGATTCTATGAATCCTGCTAAACTTTCTGGCCATCACCTGATCACATGGGACTTCAGGAGGAAGGGTCCTGCTCACCACCTGTGTTCACCCCTCTGACTGATGCTGTTCCCAACTCCTCCACCAGCCCAGACACCCTACGGGCTTACAGGGAGCATTTCCCACCGCCAGCACCTGCTGACCCTTTGTCCCCTCCATCCCCACTGACCTCTGCTGCCCTCCAGGACGCCCTCACCAACCTTCTCCGACGGTCCCAGCTGCACTTTGTCCACTGCCTCCTGCCAGGGATGGGCCGGGAAGGGCCGGTCCCTCGGCCCCCGGCGCCGCCGGACGCAGCCCCACAGCTGGACGTGGTGGCCCTGAGGACACAGCTGGAGGGGACCCAGCTCCTGGATGCCCTGCGCCTCCACCGTGTTGGTATGTCCAGACCCTGCCCTGGCCCCTGCCTCAGCCCTTCCAGCCTTTCCTCATCACCTGCTTCTCACGAGCAGGCCAGGAATCCCCTCCTTCAGAAATTCCCCGTTCAGAAGTTCTCCTCAGTTTTTATTCCTGCTTCTTCCAGGGGTTCTGAGCCCCTCTCATGCCTGAGTTTTGTGGCTGCAGCTCCAGTGGAGCTCCCCTTGGAGCATCAGGCTGGACCTGCACTGACCACAGCCCACGCCACGGGGAGGGGGAGCTGTGCAGGAGGTCCAGGGGCATGTCCTGTGTGACACGAGGCGTTGGGGTGGCATCCGGCCACCTCCAGCTCATCTCGCTGCCCTCTCCCTGCCCTCACTTCTTTCTCATGGCAGCTCCCCATGTCCCCTCCACCCCTGGTGGCCTTTGCTGTGCACAGGACGTCCCAGCAGGTCCCTCCCCAGCGTGCCAGTGCCCTGGTGCAGCCCCCAACAGCTCCGTGTTCCCCCAGGGTATTCGGACCGACTGCTCCTCACACAGTTCCGCAGGCGCTTCCAGGTGCTGGCTCCGGAGGTGATGAAGAAGCACAACTCTGCCTACGAGGTGCCAGATGAGAGCAAGGTGTGTGCTGGGCTGGGGGGCACGAGCTGAGACCCCCAGTGGGGCTGTGATGATGCAGGACAGGGCACAAACTGAGGGTGGGATGTGGGCATCCTCTCCCTGGCTCCCCCAAAACCTGGGACTGAGGACAAACCAGGCAACATTCCCAGGGACCGAAGAGAGCAAGGGCTGTGGAATCTTCTGGGCACTGGGCATCACCTGCAGCCCCGAGGTGACTCCTCACCTCACCCCATGATGCTGAAAGCCAAAAGAGCTCTGGAAGGAATCTGGACATGTGCCAGTTTGATTTGTTTCCTAGTGAATTTGTAGCAAAACCAGCGCAAAGCCATGCCTGGAATAAGGCTGTGGATGAGCCACCAAGGGCTGAGAGGAGCTGAATTAAAGCTGGGCACGTGCTGTGTTGTGCAAACTGCAGCCAGCATGTGCAAAGGCAGTTAAGACCTCGGGATTTAATAAGACAAGTCTGACAATTGGGAAAGGTCAATATTGCTATGAAATGCTGTCGGAGGCAGAGGGTGCCTTGTCAGCAGCGTGTAAGCAGGGGATTTGGAAAATCCCATCCTCCCCGGAGCTTGCTGCCACCAGGGTTTGTTAGCTGGGAAATGCTTCCCAGGACATGACATTAACCCAGCTGCTGGAGCAGGAGAGAGGCTCGTCAGCTGTGAGGGGACAGTGCAGTCCCTGTGCTTGTGCTGGGACTGTCCTGCACAGCCCCACACCAGTCCCAGTCCCAGCAGCGCCACCAGAACGGGCACAGCCACAGCACTGCTGCTTCCTCACCCTGGCACAGCGCTTCAGGCTCTGTGATCCTCATTCCCTGGTGTTACAAATGAATGCCAATCAAACCAAATTAATAATTTGTAAAGATAGATTTTATTAGGTGACCGAGATACGGTCACCAATAGCCCCAATAAGAGTTACAGCGTCGAACCCAGGATCGGCACTGGGTGAACTCAGAGTCCCTCTCTCTCTGGCAGCAAGTCCCCCTGAGTTCACGAAATGGTCTCAGTCCCATCCATTTTTATACATTTTTTCTGCCCGGGTCAGAGATTCTTCTCTTCCTTTGAGACTAAACATATTCATGTTGGTTTCTTTTCTTTACTCTGGGATGGACAAAAACTCTTTCTGTGGGACGAATGAATAGTGATGAGCTCCCAACGATCTTGGCAATCTTGATGGTGGATCTTTGTCCTTTTTTTGTTTGGCTGGACAAAGCTGTTGTCTGATTGGATTTACAGGAACCCCGTTTTGGGTATTTGTATTTGCCCAGGTGTAGTGAGAATGGGCCATTTCTTGTCCAAGCCATGGTTCTTCTTATGTTAATGGAGTGTAGTTTGGTTGTAGCCAGGTGTAAGTTTGTGGACTCTTGTCTGCTACTGGAGATCTTGTTCTTGCAGTCATATGTTAATGAAGCCTTGTTTCCTGGCAGCCAAGCAGGACGTTGCAATTCTTGCTTGCCTCCAAGGATCTCAATACTCAATCATAACTTTTATAACATATACATTTTATAATTGCACGAATTAACAGATGCCATCTATAACACTGGTGTGCCCCATCCCCTCCTTGCAGGGCTGCTGGTGAGGCCAGGGGTGCAATCCTGCTGCTCCTGGGTGCACGGTGGGATATTCCTTCTGTGGGTTTGTCCTTTGCGGGGGAGCTGCGTGAGGCTGCCAGATGATGTTGTGTGGAGTGAGGTGTTAGCAGAGGATTTTTGTTACAATTTCTGTAACCCTGGGGCTTTCAAACCATCCATCCATCCATCCATCCAGCGTGGCTGCCCCGGGGGAATTGCTGGTGTTGCTGGCTCTTATGTTCATGTTCTGGTCCAAAGCTTGGAGTAATTGAGTTCAGGCTACTCCTTGGGATAATCTCCTGCTCAAATCCTCCAGGAGTTCCGTGCTGTACCGGTGGAGAACTCAGCCCTTCCCCCTGATTTTGGCTCCGTGGGATGAGCTGTTGGTGAGGTGGGCAGGAGGGGAGCACCGAGGGCAGCTGGATGGTGCTGGGACAGGCACTGTCCCCTGTGTCACCTCCTGCCCGTGCACCAAGGCTCTGGCACACCAGGGGTGGCAGCAAAAGGAGGAAAATCTTGCCTGCAGCTGCAGATCTCCACTCCCCATCCTGCTGAAAGCCTCGGGGGAGGAAAATTCTTGCACAGGGACTTGGGGCTGGGCAGATGGGCCTTGGCAAGGGGAGGAGGAAAGGAGGGCAGAGCTGGATGAACCCTTACTGGATGCCCATGAGAACTGGGGGTCTCTGCACCCCATTTCAGCAGCTCACAGCAGGGTGTGGGTGTTTCCTGAGCAGTCCCATGATGTGTCCCTTCCCCTCAGGCTATCGAGGAGCTGTTCCAGGCGCTGGATCTGGAGAAGAAGAGCGTTGCCATAGGACGCACCCAGGTACCATGACCGTGCCCTGCCTCCCTTTGCTCTGGTGTGTGTGGGCACAGCCCCATG
The DNA here is from genome assembly GCA_013397195.1 of Hylia prasina. Taxonomy (NCBI): domain Eukaryota; kingdom Metazoa; phylum Chordata; class Aves; order Passeriformes; family Sylviidae; genus Hylia; species Hylia prasina. The sequence goes on from VYXD01000557.1 coordinate 280,475, forward strand.
CCAGGCTCCCCAGCAGCCCAAAGTTCCCCAAAATGGGGAGAAAGGCTCTCTTCCACTGCTGCATGTGGCACCAGGAGGGCTGGGAAACTGAAACTCGCTAAATATCAGAGCAAAAGGCTCCTAATTCTCATCTGAAAGCAGTACCCAGGGTAAATCCTGTACCTAATTACCAAAATCCAGCCAGCCCCTGGTGGTATTTAAGTTCCTAATTACCACTGATGTCTCCTGGGAGTGAAGGGGGCTTGGGCAGCTTGTGGGTTTGCTGCAGAGCAGGAACTGCCACAGCAACATTTGAACCTCAATGTGACGGTCTCAAAGAAAAAAATTAATTTCACTTGTGTGCTTGCCTTCAGCTCTGGAGTTTGTAAAGAAAGAATTCATGGAATGGTTCTGTGGAGCAAAATTGCTTTCTTTTATCCTTCACTGTGCAGTTTGTAATTATCTCCTCTCTGGAACCCTTGTTCTTAATCAATAGCACGGTGGCAGCCCCGGTCACATTTCGGTCACATTTCGTTAGGGGTGAGTTCTCTTTGCCGTGGCTTTGAGCATTGATTTTGTACCAGCTGCGAAACTTGCAGGGCTGGGGAGTTAATTCAGACGTTAATGAGGCAATCGAATGGGTGGTGGAGCAATCATGGCATCAGCTCGGGAGAGCCACTTTCCTTGGGATTGTGCTTTGATTCAATTTGGCATCGTTAAAATGCAGCTCTCTCAGCACAGCCCCGGCCTCGCCCCTGTCACTCCGGGGCTGTTAAAGCTGGGCCATGCAAATGGTTGGGAGCTCCTGATCCTGGATTCCAAGAGCTTCTCCCAGCAGTGACCCAGAGACACTTCAGACACTCAGAGATCGATACTGGCCTGGGTTTGATGGCATCAACAAATCTGTGTCATTTCTGAGGCGTTTCTGACCTGCTCAGAGAAAGAAAACAACCTGGTTTATTTTGGTTTTGCTATTGCTGTTACCTGTGTGCATCTGCGTGTCACCTGTCAGGATCCACTGTCAGTGGAGGTATCCATCCCTCCATCCATCCCTCCATCCATCTATCCGTCCCCACAGTGGGAGGAATGGGCAGAATCCCACAGGAAAAGTGTTGAGGAATTGCACCTCGTCATGGTTGATGCCTCTGTCAAGCAGGAGGAGGGAGATGTTTCAGCCCTGGGGTGTGTAACCTGTTCCTTGCTGCCAGGTGTTCTTGAAGCCAGGGGTCATCTCCAGGCTGGAGAAGCAGCGGGACAAGCTGATAGCCCAGAAGATGACTCTGCTCCAGGCTGCCTGCAAGGGCTTCCTCAGCCGCCAGAAGTTCAAGAGATTGAAGGTACCCATCCTGTGGCTTGGGGATACCTGAGCCCACCCAGGTCAGGCACAGCACCCAAATCACAGCTCTTTTGAGCCCCTTTGAAGGTACCAGCTTTTCCCTGCAGCCATGAGATGCTGTGCTGCCATCCCTGAGCTCCTCTGTCACCCTCCCCTCTCCAGCCCGGTGTCCCAGCCCTGTCCTTCCCGGCTGGGTGAGGGTCACTGTGTCCCCACAGATCCAGCGCCTCGCCATCCGCTGCATCCAGAAGAACCTGGTGGTGTTCCAGGCTGTCAGGCACTGGCCCTGGTGGCAGCTGCTGGGCCATGTGCGGCCCCTGCTCAGCGTCAACCTCGCCGAGGAGCAGCTCCGTGCTAAGGAGGTGAGTGCCAGGGGCTGGGGTGGGATGGGTGGGACAGGACAGGACAGGACAGGTCAGGGTGCTTCAAGGGCTCTGCCTGGTGGATTGGTCAAGTGGGAAGTCACCTCTGCCCTGGCAAAGGTGTTTTTCCCACCATCCAGAAGCTGCCATCTGTTCTTAGCCCAGTGTCACACGTTCTGCCGAGCTGTGAAGGGAGAAGTACTGTCCCTCTAATTGCTTAGAGGGACAGTAGCAAAGACACCATGTCCCACAGTCAAACCCCATCCCAGGATTCCCCCACTGCCCTCCTTGTTCCCTCTGTGAGCTCCAGGGGCTGAGCCAAACCCCTGGGGATGGGCTCATCAGCCTGTGGGGTGCTGCAAGATGAGCATTCAAACACACCTGTGACAGAGGGGACTCCGCTCTCTACTGTCCCCAGTGCTGTGCTGGCATCCACCTGTGTTGCCCTGGGTGATGGGAGATGCTAATGGACTTTTTTTTGTCCCAGGAAAGGCTCCTTTCACCCCTTTGCACCCTCTGAGACCTGTGCTAAATTCCTAGTCCTTTTTCCCTGGAGTCCCGCTCCTCCTCTCGCCTTATTGAGGTTTTAACAAGATGTTTTCAGGCTGGCTCAGATGAAATAAAAGCTGCCCAAGCCTCTGCTTTTGTCTCCAAACCCACCTGGGAGCCATCAGGCCCCATCATCTGTTAACCTCTGTTTTTATCACCACTCTGCACGTTCTGCTCCTGCTCAGTGTCGGACATCAAAGCGGGACAAGGCTGCATGGAGCGGCTCCTGCTGCCTGGGAAGGAATCACAGCCAACACCGTGCCTTTGCACTGTGCTCTGATACCTGCCAGGGCCCTGGGACCCTCCCTGGGCATGATCCAGGCCCCTGGCTGTTCATCCCAGGCTTTTGAGCTTTGCTGCTCTCTCATAAAATATGCTCTACACACACCAAAGCTGACATTCCCTCCGATGGAATTCATGTCAGGAGCCGTAGTCCCAGCAATTTGCAGTGAGCAGCCTTCAAAGTTGCCTGGTAAATTTTATTAATAAGGCAGCTATGTCTCTTCCACTTATTTTGAACAGAAAACAAGGTTTTCATAAATAAACCGAGGATGCTGGAACTCTCTGTGTGTGTTTTTTTCCAATCTTCCCTAGGAGGAGCTGGCGGCGCTGAGAAGGAAGCTGGAAAAATCCGAGCAGGCGTGCAGCGAGCTCAGACAGAATACAGAGAGTCTGGAGAGCAAGGTACAGACCCCAAAACATCTGGTACAGAGCCCAAAACCTCTGGTACAGAGCCCAAAACCTCTGCCACAGCCCTGTTTGGCCAGGTTGGGAAAGGAGCTGATGGGGAAGAACAGGAGCACAAGTTCCATCCGAGCAGGAGGGGCCATGGGCAGGGGCAGCTGCCAGGGATGGTCCCCTGGACAGGACTCTGGACAGGCTGCAGTGTCCAGCTGCAGAATTCCAGGCTGGCGTCACTCCAGGCTGCCCAGAGAAGCTGTGGCTGCCCCGTGCCTGAAAGTATCCAAAGCCAGGTTGGATGGGGCTGGGAGATTTCCTGGGATAGTGGAAGGTGTCCCTGCCTGTGGCTGGGAGCTGGATGAGCTTTAAGGTCCTTTCCAACCCAAACCATTCTGGGATTCCATGTTCCCAGCGGGCTGCTGGTCATCTGTGGGTTCTGCTCTTGGATGCGCAGCTCCTTGTGATTGTGCCTGGGATTTTGCCAAGCATCATGAGGAGAAGGAGCTCCCAAGGTTTCTATAAATACCCTGGGTTTTCCCAGCTCCCTTGGCTGCAGCAGGGCTGAGTGGGGTCTAGGCTGCAGCTCTGCCTGATGGAGCCAACAGCCCTCAAGGTCAGGACCCTCCTCATCACTGGGAAGGGGGTAAAGATGATTTAGTTTAAGCTCTTTGGGAATACTGAGCATGCAACTGCCTCAGGGCAGACCTAGGAAAACAC
>VYXD01000557.1:288474-299451 GCA_013397195.1 Hylia prasina
GCGGCGGCGGTGCCAGCGCCTGGCCTGCGAGCTGGAGGACGCCCGGGTGCTGGCTGAGAACCAGCAGAGCCGCAGCCACGAGCTGGAGAAGAGGCAGAAGAAGTAAGGCTGGTGGGGAGGGCTGGGGCAGGAGCCAGGGAATGGGGAGGATTTGCTGCAAGGGTGGGGCTGTTCTCGTCTGGTTCAGCTGCTGGGGGTTATTTTTCAGACCAGCTGCTGTGTGCATGATGCGTGGTCTGATCCCAGACTGGCTTGGGTTGGAAGGGATCTTAAAGCTCCATCCCTTGCCATGGAGGGGGAAATATCCTCCTTCCACTATCCCAGATTGCTCCAAGCCTCGTGCAGCCTGACCCTGCTGTGTTCCCCTCCAGGTTTGACCTGCAGCTAGCCCAGGCCCTGGGGCAATCTGCCTTCGAGAAGAGCCTCCGTGAAAAGTTGTCCCAGGAGAACACAAGCATCCGCTGGGAGATGGGCAAACTTCAGCAGAGCCTGGAGGTAAGAGGAGACCCTGCTTTGCTGAGTTGTGCCCAGTTTTGGGAGCAGCTCTGGAGAAAAGCCATTACCTTTGCAATTAGAGCAGAGGCAATCAGGAAACCTGATTCCAATTTCTCTTAGCACAGTTCAGCGTGTTTAAATAACTTTATCCTTCCAGAAGAAGGGCTGTTGCTCCATATAAGTGATCCCCATCCCGTGATTCAGCTGATCAGGGCCACCCCCATTTTCACTGGGGTCACTCGTGCTCTACCTCCAATCCCACCTTGGGGAAGGTGGTGGTCTGTGCCCCGTGGGATGGTGCTGCACCAAATGCCACCATGGTGGCAGGAGCACAGCTGCTGGGCTGGGGGGGCTGCAGGGAACCCACTGGGGACACCCCAGGGGAATGGGCAGGTGAAGGGGGAAAGGTGGGGATGGGGCTCTCGGTGTGGGGCGGGGGCTGCCCAACCCCTGCTGCTGCCCCAGAGGGGTTGGGGTGATGCCTTTGGAGAAGCTGTGGGTTCTGAGAGTGGGCTGTGAGCGCCCTGGCTCTGCCCAGCACAAGGAGGCCGAGGTGGCCAGGCTGGAGCAGCAGGTGGCCGTGCTGGCCGGCCGAGTGACGGAGCTCAGCGCCCCCGGGGCCACGGACACGGTGCCCGCGCTCAAGAAGAAGCTGTGGGACCTGGAGGGCAGAGCTGCCGAGCAGCAGAAGGAGCTGGAGCGGCAAACGGCCGCCGTGGATCACCTGGAGCAGGTAACGTGGGGCTGTGGCCCCGCTGGGCACATCGAGCACAGCCCAACACCATCCTCATCCCCTCGGGGCTGTGCCTCACCTCTGGGTGTTTCAGCTCCACGAGAGGCTGGAGCTGGAGATGGAGAGGATGAAGCAGATCCACCAGAAGGAGCTGGAGGACAAGGACGAGGAGCTGGAGGACACGCAGAAGTCCTGCCAGAAGAGGGTAGGTCCTTGCTGGGTGGGTTTGATGCTGGGTGCTCCCCGGAGCTCCCCGTGTCCCCAGGAGCCCTTCCAGGGGTCCATGTTCCCAGGGAAGTGCCGGGGTGCTGCTTTGCCACCATCACCCCAGCGGGAGCCTCGGTCACAGCCTGGGGGTGCAGGTCAGGCTGTGGGTCAGGGGTGAGCCCTGCCATGCTGGGAGGGGCTCTTGGGGACAGTGTGTGAGAGCCACTGTGATGCAGCACATGGACCCGCTGCCCCCAGTAACACCAGAGTCACACCAAGGGGACCAACTCCAGGGCCTCGTGTTTGGGGATGATTTGCAGAAAATAGCCTTTCCTCCAGGCCATGAGGTGGGTGGGTGCAAACATGAACTCCAGAGCTTCAGGGGCAGCCTTTGGGCATGACTGGGTGTGTTTCAAACAGCCCATCCTGTCCCCAATGTCCTGCAGGTCCCTGGAGTGCCTCCTCTCCTCTGCACTGGCACTGCTGGGCAGAGGAGGTTCTCCAGGGGACATGGCCCATTCCTGTCCCCAGTGCTGGCTGCAGAGGCCTTGGGGAATGCCAAATCCCTGCTGTGGCCGTGGCTCTGCCCTGCTGGGACATGGAGGGGTGGCCCTGAGCGTGGCTGGGTTTCTCCCACACAGCTCCGGCAGCTGGAGATGCAGCTGGAGCAGGAGCACGAGCAGAAGCAGATGGTGCTGCACGAGAAGCAGGACCTGGAAGGGCTCATTGGCACCTTGTGTGAGCAGGTAAGGGGACAGTGCCCTCCCAGGGGCTGCTTCGTGGGCTGTGCCCTGCCCTAAAAATGGGATTGGGGATAAAGAAGTGCAGCCAGAGCACCAGGCTGGTGTTGGTGCACGTGCAGCTGCTCGTGATGTTCCATCCCTCATCTCTCCCAGGTGCCACCCAGCCACAGCAGGCACTGGGATCTGGAGGTGTTGGGACTGCAGGGATCACACAGGGATCACACATGGTCCCACTGAGGACCCACAGAGGGGAACTGTTCCCTTTTGTACGGGAGAATTATCCAAGCAGGGAGAGGCACCTGCTTTTTCCTGGTTTCATGAGAGTCAAACTAGCCAGGCCTAGCACTGGAGTGCATCCAACTGCCTAGAAAAGCAGATTATCCAATCCTGCTCATTGCAGAGGAATTATATCCTGAGCACATTTGGTGAACAAATCCTTTTTCCCTCTCTGACGAGTCTGTGACAGCAATTGAAAAAAAAAGCACACCCAGTTCTGCTCCTGGTGAGGCAGCAGGTGAGGGGCTGGACACGGCCTCCTTGGGCAGCATTTATCAGTTTGGGCATCCCTTGGCATCACCCAGAGGCCGCCCCAGAGCTCTGGTGACTGAGTGAGGTGGCTGAGGGTGGCACCAGCTCAGTGGCACCGTCTCGGTGGTGCTGCACCCCAGGACTCCCCAGAGCTCAGCCTGGAGGATCTGTCCCAGTGCCTCCTGCCCACCCTCACGCTGCCTTTGTCCCAGTGCCACTCACCCTGGCACAGAAACCAAGCCCTGTGTCCTCTGGATTTCTCCATTCCACCAGCCCTGGCAGTCCTGTGTGTTCATTAAATGGGATGAATTTGGGATCTTTGCAGCACAGGAAAGGGGGGCATATTTCAAGTAGACACAAAATGGTCTGACGAGGCTTATCCAACACAACCCTCCTGCTCCTGGCTTAGAAAATGTTTTGGGAACTGTCACAATAAATAATGCTGTATCAAAGCAGGGGATTATTACAACAATCCAACATGTCCTGCTTGTTCAGTGGAGGGGAGCTGAGATGGATGAGGAGGCAGCAGGAGCTGGGGGGGCTCAGGAGGAAAGGCCCCTTCTCCCTCCAGGACAGCCCCCAGGTGTTGCTCTGGCAGCCCCCAGCCCCCCAAGGGCAGTCCTGGTGTAGGGAAGGGGAGATGGGGCCGTGCAGCTGGGATTGCTGCGAGACACAACCACAGTTTGGCAGCACCTATTAAATCAAATCCTGGCTTTGTCACTTAAAAATCCTGGGCTGCACTGGTGGGAGGGGGCAGCTGGTTCCAGCCATGGCACCAAATTTATCCCCTGTGGTGGTGGACAGACCCTGAGCAACAGGAAAATGATGTGAGCAGTGTCCAGGATCCAGCTGGAGGGATGGCAAACACCCTCTGGTTTGCAGAGGACAGTTCATTAAAAAAATGGGAAGAAAACTGCCAACCCAGAAAACTAATCAAGGGAATGGAGATGCCAATGATTTCTTCCAGCAAATTCCAGCCAGCTCTAGACCAGGCTACAAGGTCAGATCCACACAGTTGATTTTAGCCAGTGAACAGAAAATGGGAGAAGGAAGGGGTTTGAAACGAGAGCCGTGGAAATCAACCTAAATGGAAAATGTTCTTATATTTCAGTTATGCTGAAATCAAGCACTGAAACCATGTCCCTGTTTATTTGGTGGTTTTCTAATTCCTTCATCCCTGTAACCATGGTTGCTCTCTCCCTCTCTCCAGGGGGACCAGCCACAGGGTGGGTTTTTTAAAGAACTCCTTGCAGTCCTGTGGCCAGGCTGTCCCTCTGGCCACAGGGGTGGTCACTGGGGAGGATGTGGCTGATGGAGACCCGGGGTGGGCAAATATTTTCAGAGGAGCAGCTCTTCAGTGCGGAAAAAATCGAAACACCCTGGAGGTGCTCAAGAACAACTGGCCGTGGCACCCAGTGCCCCGGTGCAGTTGACCAAAATATCCCTAAATTATGTGAAAAACACCTTGAGGTGGGGCGGAGTGGCCTGATGGAGCTTCCAGGGGGGCGGCAGGGCTTAAGACACCCCCTTGTCCCCATCCCCAGATCGGCCACCGCGACTTCGACGTGGAGAAGCGGCTGCGGCGGGACCTGCGGAGGACCCGCGCCCTCCTGGCCGACGTTCAGCTGCTGCTGGCGGCCCCAGCAGAGCCCGGAGCCAGCAGCCAGGAGCTGGAGAACCTGCGCAGACAGGTAAGGGAGGGACCTGCGGGGGAGCTGCAGGAACATTCCCCCGGTTTCACTGAGCGCTGCCGCCCGGGCGGGCACCTCAATGGAAGGAGCACTTCCCTGTGATTAAGGCAGCGCTGGTGGAGTGTTTCCCCCCTTTTTTTCCTGTTAATTACCTTCTGTTTGGTGCGTTTCTGTGCGGGGATTTGCCGTGGTTGGAGCGCACACAGCCTCAGGGAGTGACCCGGGGAGCGGCTCTGTGCCAGCTTGTGCCACCACCCCAGGGTGAGCTCTTGATGCCTTGGGAAGGCTGACCTGGAACAGAGACTGGACAGTGCTAATAGAATAAAGTGGGTATTTATTAAGAGGCCTTTAAGGATACGTCTTGGGCAGGACAAGAGCTTGGCCAGGGCTGCACCAAAGGAGGACCCAAAATGGTCACAAAATGGATGACGGGTCATGAGGTCTCACAGTTTTATAAGTTTTGGTCCATTTGCATATTGCGGTTAATTGTCTAATTACAGCTTCAGGTTATGAAGTCCCATCCTTCTTGTTTTCTCTCCTCAGTCCACCATTGTTTGTGCTTTTGGGCCTGAAAACTTGTAACTGCTATCCTTGGTCTTCAGCAGGAAAACTATTTGTTTTGTCTCCCTACCCTGTGAAGAGAGCTTAACACTTAATATGAGGCTCAGAACTGCCCCCCTAGGCAGCACAGAATCTGAAACACATGAAAGCTAAAACTTAAGGCATCACTCTTAGTCCTGTGGGGCTCCCTGCCATGGGACAGGGGCACCACGGGACTGTCCATCTCCTTGTGGGCCGTGTATTCCCAAGTGCCAAGCAGTGGCTCAGCTAAAGATGCTGGTCCTCTGAAACCGCGCAGGAATTAATCTGTTCTGCACATTTTCCCTGGAAACTGACGAATCTGGAGGCACGAGCAATTCCAGCAAGACCCAAATATAATTGGGAGGGTCGCTGTGCATAAATAACAGCTGTGAGCTGCAGCTGTTCCCACCTGTGCTGAGGGAGAAGGGGAAGGTGAGCTGGGCCTGACGGAGCCAGGGGTGCCCGTTCCCGTGTCCGTGCCTGTGTCCATGTCCATGACCTGGATGTCCAGGGCAGGGCATGGCCATTNGCTGTCCATCTCCCTGTGGAGAGTGCCAAGCAGTGGCTCAGCTAAAGATGCTGGTCCTCTGAAACCGCGCAGGAATTAATCTGTTCTGCACATTTTCCCTGGAAACTGACGAATCTGGAGGCACGAGCAATTCCAGCAAGACCCAAATATAATTGGGAGGGTCGCTGTGCATAAATAACAGCTGTGAGCTGCAGCTGTTCCCACCTGTGCTGAGGGAGAAGGGGAAGGTGAGCTGGGCCTGACGGAGCCAGGGGTGCCCGTTCCCGTGTCCGTGCCTGTGTCCATGTCCATGACCTGGATGTCCAGGGCAGGGCATGGCCATGGGACAGGCAGTGGGAATGGCCATTCCTCTTGCACTCTTGTGTTGTTAAATATTACTCACCCAGTGCTGTAGTGCTGCACTTCATTAATCCCTCAGTGTTTCCCAAATCCCATGTTGGGGCTGGAGAGGTGGCACTGCCCCTTGGTTTTGTTTTTTTTTTTTCCCAGCCACTGGTGGGAGGGAAATGTAGCAGGTGTTTTCCATGTGCTGATCTGAGGGACCTGCATGGATGCTGAGCTGCTTCCTCTGCCCATCCCAAAGCATCCAGCCCCATCTCTCTAAGGAATAATGCCCAGTTCACTTGGGGAACAGAGCTGGGGAAGTAAATCCTTACTCGAGAGCAGCTGAGGGATCTGGGGGAGCTCATCCTGGAGAAAAGGAGGCTCAGGGGGACCTTGTGGCTCTGCATAAATCCCTGACAGGAGGAGACAGCCAGGGTGAATGGGGCTCTGCTCTCAGGGAACAGAGACAGGATGAGAGGAAACTGCATCAAACTGTGCCAGGGGAGGCTCAGGTTGGATACCAGGAGGAATTTCCTCATGGAAAGTTTGGTCAGGGACTGGAAGTGGCTGCCCAGGGAGGTTTGGATTCCCCATCCCTGGAGGTGTCCAAGGAAGGACTGGATGTGGCACTCAATGCTCTGGGTTGGTGACAAGGTGGGGATTGGGCACAGATTGGATTTGATGACCTTGGAAGTCTTTCCCAACTTGCATGATTCTGGGATTCTTGCTCCCTGCACACTCCAGTCCCCACAGCAAGGCAGGAGGTCACTCTCTCTCCCTGTGATTCCACTGACTCCGTCCCTGGCTTCCTCATCCATGGCCTGTGCTCGGTTCCCTTGTGTTTGGAGAAGAGCAAACAGCCTGGATTTTGGGACTGTGGAGTTTTTGCTGTGCCACCAACACTGAGACTCTGCATGTTTTTCAAATGCCACATGATTATTCTGTCCTTTAAACAATTTCTAATGGCATTCATGACGACTTTCTCAAAAGCCAATGCATCCTACCACCAGCCCACGGACCTGCACAAGAAGAAAAACTTTGCTAAAATGCTACATTTCCGTTAATCAAAATCCATATGGCTGGAAGTGCAGCATTGTTTCTTAATAAGGCTGAGGCATCCATTTTATGCAGGTATTTAACAGATGGTGTTCACAGCAAACTAATGTTGTTCCACAGTTCATACATTATGCATTTTTTGGGGGGAATTTCAATTTATTCTTCCCAAGTGGGAAAATTCCATTACACGAAGTGAATTGGAAGCTGATGTTTAATGAGGGGTCCTGGAGATGCTTTTCTGTCTGACTGAGCTATCAGGAGTTTGGCGGGAATTGTGGCAGGGAAAAGGCCATTCCAAGGGCTGATTGTGGATGCAGGTGTTTCTGGAGCAGCTGGACAGGTGGGAAAGTCCTTGGCCATAAAACCAGGACCTGATCTGAGTGGCATCTCCAACTCATCCCAGCAAAGCACAGAGACTTCTTTTCAGCTGATGGAATGAATCTTTCCATGATGGAGTTGACCTTTCACTTCTCCAGTGAAAGATCTCAATCTCTCCAAACAGTGAAGGGAAGCCAACTGAGGATTTCTCCGTTATAGTATTCCATGATCCCCATCACCTTTTTTTTTTTTTTTCTGAGGGAGAGAGATAAAAAAGAAAGTAAACCCTGAGAAAACAGCCTAAAATTCTCAAACTCTCACCATGGTGTGCAGCTTTTCCTGTCGCTCCTGGGAACTCCACAGGGAAAGCAGGAGCAGGAAATGAGCAGTGAACGGAGGGGTTTAGTTTTCTTTTTAGAAGAGAAAAGAAAGAAACCCCGAGGAGCAGGGGAAGGAACTGGATGTTCAGGTACAGCCTACGACAACTCCTCCGCCCAGGCAAGGAGGGAGTTGCTGCAGCTTCCAGATGTTTGCAGCCCATTGAAGATCGTTGTGATCTTAATGGCTGAGCTGTAAAACCCGAGAGCAAATTAGCCTTTATAAACGGGATCTTCCACGTGTATTTGCAAGTGCGATTTACGCCACGTGCAAAGCCCATTTGCAACCCCCCCTGAATCGTGAATTGCTCTAATCAGGAATTACGCGTAATGCACATAATTTTGCAAATTAACGATCCCAGCTCTACCTCACCCGAGGAAGAGGGAAGGATGTGCCATCGAGGCTGCTGGACTCACCAGGACAGCCGGTGCTGTTGGGACCTGCGCTGGCAGGTGCCAAGGAAGCTTTGCTTGCCCTGTAAAGCAGGAGCAGACAAGCCGAGGAGCAGCACGGGTTTAAAAGGTGGAGATTCTGTGTCCATTAGCGGGGAAAAAAGCTCTGCAGAAGTGGAAATAAACGTGGCTGTGCCGCACCGGGACGGCACCACCGGCACGTGGTTTCTGCTCCTTTAATGATGTTCCCCTGCAACTTTTCCCAGCTGGAAGAGAGTGAAGCCAAGTGTGCAGAGGCCCAGAGATGCCAGCAGACAGCGGCCCTGGAGCTGGAGAAGCTGCACACGGAGCTGGAGACCCTCAGCAGAAGCAAGACCCTGGTGGGTTCCTGGAGATGTGGCCAGGGCAGGTGGGAGGGCACAGTCCCACCCTGGGGGGCTTTGGCAGCAATCAGCAGCCGTTTTGCTAAATCTACCAGATTACAGCAAAACCACTACCAGAGGGTTTAATAAATCACCTCTGGAGTGTTATTTACAAAAATGTCCCAGCCTACTTACTGAGTCTCCAACCATATTCACTAAATCATCCTGGGCTGTTTGGAAATTGTTGCAACAAGACAGGAAAGAACTTCACCAGGGCAGGGCAATGAGCAAAGCAGGAAAAAGCTCCGAGTTTATTTACAAACTCGATTTTATACGTTTTCAAAGGTGCCTGTGGATTGGAGAATGAAATCCCATCTCCCAGACCACATTGGTCAAGACAACTGTCAATCAACTTTTTTTCCTACTTAAAAATATGTAAACAACGAAGGGCAGTTAGGAAAACAAAGCTATTGTTTATAGTAAAAAGGGTGGGAAAGTAAAAATTCTGACTCCAATGTGAAAGACAAATCAGAAGGCCTAGAAAAATCCTCAAAACCAGGGTGACAGGAAACAACAGCCCCTGGGTGGTTTAATGGGGCGGACAAAATTCCCACAAGGGAGCAGCATCCCATGGTCCTGCTCTGCCTCTCTGATGGGTTGGAGGCTGATTTGGTGGGTTCCCTGTGGGATCCACAAACCAGTGTTCCTGGGGATCCTCCTGCAGGCGGACGAGCAGCTGTTCCAGCTGCAGCGTGAGAGAGCCGACCTGCTGAAACGCATCGATGAGGACCAGGAAGACCTGAACGAGCTCATGGAAAAGCACAAGGCTCTGATCGCCCAGGTAGGAGCTGGGGCAGCCTCTCCAAGCCTGGGAGGGCTCTGAGAAAGCTCTGCAGGCTGGCACAGAGCAGGTGGGGGTCCCTGGGGGTGCACAGAGGGGTGGGGACCCCAGGGCACAGATGCTGCCATGAGGAAGGGAAGGCTCACGGCACCAGCTCCTCTCACCTGCAGTTTTGAGTCTTCTTTCAAGAGCTGTTTTGCCCTTAGTTTCAACACTTGGGGAATCCTACGGCTGCCTCTCTGGGTGATTTTTATTCTTGCTTTCAGCATTCTTAAAAAGTGCTGCCAGACAGCTCCAGTGCCATATCCAAACTATGTCAGGCTCTCCCAAAGGATTGTCCTGGGAGCTGAGGGACCCCAAAGCTCCCATGGCAGAGGGGCAGGCTGACAATTCACAGTCTGGTGCCCCTTGTAGAGGTGTCAGGGATGCAGGAACCTGTGTCTGGAAGGGTCCTGAGGACAGAGATGACAACCTGGTTTCTGTCCTGATCCACAAATACTTATTTCAAAAATTAGGGAAGCTGCAGTGATTTGGGAGAATTAAGCTCCCTCAAGGCAGTCCAGGTGCAGCTCACTGTCCCAGTGGCAGGAGATACAGGCAGGAATCAGGCCTCTGCTGCCAGCCCTTGGTTCTGATCCTGCTGCTCCCACTCCAAATGTTCTGTTTTTGCAGTCGGCCACAGACATCACGCAGATCCGGGAGCTGCAGACACAGGTGGAGGATGTGAAGAAAGAAAAGCAGAGCCTGCAGGAGAAGGTAAATCCTGCAGGAGAGGGTAATTCCTGCCCAGCCTGTGGCACCCCTGCTGAGAGGTGGGACCTCTTTAGGCTGGAGAAATCTTTTCCTGGCAGAGTTCTTGGCATTCACAGCCTGGCTTTTCCTTCCTCCCCTGCTGAACTGCCGTGCCTGGGATGGGCTGAGCCCGGGGCTGCCCTGGGGTGGGCACCAGCAGGGGCTGCACCCCCTCGCCTCTGTGGCTGTGCCAACCCTCCTGGAGTGGTGGATTTAATTTTAAACACATGAGTAATCCCATTAAGTTAAGTGCTTTATTGGAGCGTGGCTAAGCTGCCCAGGAATCAGAAGCGGGACTCGCTCCCTGCGAGGCAGAGCGGGTGGTGCTTTGGAGATAGGTCGGATAAAAGGAGACAAATTCCCGTAGTTCTAGGTCAAATTCAAAATCTGAACCCCAGCTGTACTGGGATCACTAAAAGGGCAGTTTCCTTTGGAGGTCTCGGTGTAAGAACTGAGGAAACAGCTCAGGTCCAGGCAGCTTTCCACAAAGACTGTGAATTTTTATGCCTCAAAGAGTCTGTGAGAGGAGAAAAGCAAAGGAGCCCTGGACACGTGTCCCTGGCCAGCAGGTTCTCCATTCAAAGCCACACATTGGTGTCAGGCCTGTGCTGCGAGGCTTTAACAGCAGGCAATTCTTCGGGAATTTGGGAAGTGAGGGCAATGCGAGGGCACAGTGCCCGTCACCTCAGGGGCCAGCAGAGACCCCCAGAGCACGTGAGGGGCTGGGGAGGGGCTCAGCAGAGGGGCTGGGGGATGCTGAGGCAGCCCCTGCTCTCCCAGCTGCAGGCAGCTCAGGCCAGGGCAGCACAGCTGGAGCAGTGCCCGGCCGAGCGCTCCATCGTCAGCCGGCAGGAAGCGCGGATCCGGGACCTGGAGAGCCAGCTGGACTTCCAGGCTGTGCAGATGAAGCGCTTCGAGGTCCCCCCTCCCCAGCCCTGCTCGTGCCTGGCAGTGCCACCTGTGGGGAAAGGAGCGCCTGGGAAGGGCTGGGAGGGACAGGCGGGGG
>VYXD01000557.1:299745-341694 GCA_013397195.1 Hylia prasina
TGGTGCACAGGGAGCTGGAGTCCAGCCGCCGGCGCATGGAGCTGGTGAGGGAGCGCTCCTCACGGCCTTTGGGTGGTCCCATGGCCACGGGGGGGTTGCTGCAGCTGGAGGTGACCCCTCGTAACCCCTGGGTTGGTCTGAGGGCCCCCAAAAAGTCATTTTCTTGTGGTTCTTTGTGTGCTCTGGGTCTGGGGATGGAGCTGTTCCCTGTGCAGGTGCTCCCTGGGTCCTGGGCTGCTCCTCTGGGAGGGGCAGGGGATTGCTTTGCATCTCTCTGCAGCCCCAAACCATTGAAGCAAAGCTGTCCTTGAGGACCCTCATGTTCCCTTTCTCCATGGCTGGTCTGGGAGCCTGGACAGTCACTCTGCTCCACATTTTTTTGTGGGAAGAAGGTGGCTTTGCCTGCCCTGCTCATAGAAATGCAATTCATGTGTGGATGTGGCACCTGGGGACATGGTTCAGTGCTGCAATTGGCAGTGCTGGGGTAACAGCTGGACTGGATGATATTGGAGGTATTTCCATCCTAGAAGAATCTACGATTCCAAGATGCTCAGGTCATTCCTGCAGCTCCTCATGCTGGTTCTCCTCATGTCAGGCAGAACCACAGTGGGTGGGAAATGCCCTGGCCCCGTAGCAGCCCCTGAGTGCTGAGTGCTGGTCACAGGGCTGGCTGTGCCAGGCTCAGCCCAAGCCCCAGATCCTCCTGGAGCTCCTGGCTTTGCCAAACCACCCCCGTGGCTGCAGCTCAGACAGTGCCAACCAGCAGCTAAACCTGCTCTGAGCGAGCACAGCCCCAGCTGGGTCTGGAGAGCAGCAAAAATAGATTCACCTTCACTCTCCAGCCCTTTCCCAGTGTCTCTTTTCATGTTGTTTCTTCCAGTAATCCAAGGAAAGCCTCGCTCCCGAGCGGTAATTGAAAGATATTGCAGTTCTGCTGGCAGCAGGGCCGAAATAGGAGCGGTTATTTTATCAATAATCTTTTAGTTAGCAATCAAGGAGATTTCAGGATTTATTCTGCCCCGAGGCTGCCAGCCTTCCAGAGGGGAAGGGTGTGAATGATTCCCAATCCTCTGCCTGCACCACGGTCAGGCTTTGTCCTTGCTCGGCCAGGCTGAGCCCTGAGTGCTCCAGCTGCCTCCCCTGGGCATGGAATGAGGTCGGATCTCTCAGCCCCTGGTGCTCTGCAGAGCCATGAGATGGTGGAGTGAGAGGTGCCAGGGGCATTCTGGGCTCCCTGATCCTGCTGCTTTCCCCGTGGGATTGAGGGGCTGTGGTTGCTGTGATATTCCAGCTCTGCTGGAAAGGCATTGTTTGGAACATGGATGCTCTGGCTGTTGGGATAGGGGTGGGCTCTTTTTGCTGTGTTTTTGGGGCTGTGCCTATGTTTTTAGAAGCTTTCTGAATTTTTCGTATGGGGATGTGAGCGACGGGCGAAGGAAGGTGCAGGAACTCTGTGGCACTCTTGTGTTCTCCCAAATAAAGCGTGCAAAGAGGTCTGGAAGGGATTCTAGAGGCACCTCCCTAAATAAGACACAACCCCCTGTAAACAGCTGAACTTGTAAGGCAGAACTGAGGGCTCTGGGTTTATCCAGACACTCAGATATTTGGGGTTATCTGGCATCCTCAGGAGAAAGGAGCAGGTGGGCTCCCCCAGACACACCTCCCCATCCCAGCTTTTCCATGGGGGTTGCCCCATGGGAACTGGCTCCTTGTGCACAGCCAGGGACTGCTGTGACATTCCTGGGAGCAGAGGCATTCCCCCAGACTGTGTGTCCTCTTAAGAGCACTTCAATAAAACATGGGGCAGAGCTGTGATCGAGGAGCCCGGCCGAGCTCGTCGGGAGCCTGGTGGGGAGCATCAATAGTTAATAGAAAGCCACTTATGGCTCTGCTCCTGCTAAATCCCCCATCAATTATAAATCCAGCGTGAATTATTCACTTGACATTACTTTAGTCGTGCTCTGCTCCTAACAATTTTTTAGAAAAACTTATTTAAATACAGGGTGGTGGGGTTGTGGATTTACCACACGCTGTCGAGGTTTGAAGGGAGGTGTTGAAGGGACAATCCCACCCAGTAGACTGGGTTAAAAATCCTGTCTGGTTTCAGGGCTGCTGCTTGTATATGTAGATATATACACCATATAGAAAATAGAAGGTATTTTGTGCTCACACCTCATATTTATCAGTGGTGGATGCACTGGAAAATCCCATGCCAACGTCCCCAGCCAACCTTAGGGCGTCTATTCCATCCCTCCTTTTTTTTTCCCACCCAGTTGAGGGCAGTTGGGAGGCAGCCTTGTGCCATTCAGCAGGGAATATCCAGTGAGGAGCAGGGATGAGAGCTGGCTGCCAGGCAGATGGCTCTGCCTTATGAATTTTGTAGGAAGGATGGGTTTTGAACACTTTCCAAGCATGTTTGGTAATGATGGGGGTAGGACTTGGCCCTGCTGGACTCTCTTTGCTCTGGCTGCACCTCCTGGGTTTCCTCTCTGGAGCTGGAGCTCCTCTTCCAATAAAATCTGGATCCCAGCCTGCAGCAGCTCCTCGTTTTTCAGCTCCTGTGGTGACACCCAGAGCTGGACAGCCCAGCCCCAGCCCCCTGGTGTCCTCAGACCGCGGCAGACCCTGCATCGCAGTGGGGAGTGAGGGGCGGATTTCCAGCTTGGAGTTGTTCCTGAGGAGCTCAAACCCATCCCCGCTCTCTGTGTTGGTGGTGTGTGCACTAACACTCATGCTTGTCCCCTACCTGTGTCCCCTGGTGAGGCTGCAGTGCGGGGAAGGAGGGAACAGACTCCGGGAAGGGTGGAACAGGGGCTGGGAAGGATGGAGAAGGGCTGGGAGCAGGGGTGTGGGACAATGAGTGGCTGTCACGGGGTCTGGGACGAGGCATGTCCGGGATTTCCCTCCTGAGGATGCTCCTAGGGAAGGATGGTGCTGGCTGTGCTGCTGCTGACTGCACTGCCTGCACAGCTTGGGCTTCCTGGGAGAATTCAAGCATCTGGATGAGGGCTATGGGATGAAAACTCTGGAATGGGGTCCAGCCATGGGCAGGAGCCCTTCAGGTCTCTTCTCCCGGAGAACCCGGTGCCTTCTTAATGGAATACCCAGGGAAAAACAGAGGCTGATGCAGCTGGGATGAAGCCCTGGCTGGCTGAGGCACAATCCAGGGACTTGCTGGGTCTCCTCCTGNCTGAACTCCAGAATTAGGGGTTTTTTTTACTCATTTGCAAACTTTAAAGGTTTTGTTGGGTTTTTTTTGGTGGTTTTTTTTTCTTTGGTGCTTCCAGTGAACTTGAGAAGCGAAGTGGGAGCTGTTTGCGCCTCCAGCCGGGAATGCCACGCTCCCAGCAGGATCCCAGCAAACCCTCTGATGTCTCCGCAGCTCTTGTGTCCCCATCCCCGCCTGCTCCTGGGTCTTTCCAGCTGCTCTTCCCTTCAAGAGCGAATGTCTTTGAGGAAGTGTAGCGACAATTATCATCAAAGGCATTCGGTCCTTAGAGGTGAGGGTGGGTGATGGAGGAGCCAGGAGTGAAAGCTCCGCTAATTAGGGCTGTTGTGATTCTGCTTTGCCATTAAAAGAGTAAATTCCTCAGGAATCCGTCAGCGCCGGTGGCTGCTCACACACCAATTACACGGTGCCAGCCCCATCTCGCTCGAGCCTTCAGCTGCGCGAATTTTGTCACTTCAAACTTCCCGAAAACCCCGCGAGTTAACGGCTTAATTAAAAATAATAATGATGGATGAATTCCGCAGGTGCGCGCTAAGTTACTCGAGGAAAAGTGATCCAAATTGGACTAATTAGATTACACTTCACTTGAGGCGGATGGGAGCGAGCGAAGGTGGTGTTGTCACAGCAGAACCACAAACAAAAATACAAGGTGGTGACAAGGACGTGGTGCCGGAAGCTCCGCGGTGCCAGCCTGGGAATCCTTTGGAGTCCCACGGATCATTTCACTGCTGGTTTTGTTTATCTCCTTTCAACTTCTCGTCAAATAATTCTGAGACAAAATTGGTTGGGGGGAAAAAAAAAACAGCCTCGTAAGACAAAGAAGGTTTAGAAATCGCTTTCCATGAGGGATGTGCGCAGTCTCTTCCCTGGGAGCCCCTGGGCGAGGGCAGGAGTCCAGCTGAGAGCAGCTCCCTCTGGGTTTGCTGAGTGCCAGCCATCACTGAGTGAGCTCCTGTCCCCTTGTCGTGGGGACAGGACCTTTAATCCAGGCTCCCTGTCAGCAGGAATCAACCTCAGCCTTCTAAAATCGTGGTTTCTGACCCACCAGCAGAGCCAGTCCTTTGCTCTGGGGCAATCTCTCCCTCAGTGTGAATGGGAGAATCCAGTTTAGAAATGTATTCAGAACCAGGCAGAATGTATATTTTATTTATTTGTGATAAAATATACATCAGCCAGAGGTTCTGAGCTGGTCAGGCTGGTCCTGCTGTGCATGTCTGACTGGTTTGGTAGAGGCATCCAGAGATGCTGGTGCCAAGAGGGGTTTAACAGCAGAGGAGGCTCCTTTCAGCCCCTCAGCTCCAGCCGTGGTGCAGTTTGCCCAATAATATGAGTTTTCTGACCTATTTCCCCCTTTATTTTTCTCCTTTTTCTGCTCAGAGGAAACAAAAAGCCAGCTCTGCCCGGTGTGAGGGTGTCAGTTCTCAGCCCAGGGACTGTGTGAAAAGAGAAAAGCTTCTTGCATTTACATTTAGATAGAAACAACATGTGTCAAAGGTGTCCAACAGCTCCCTGGGTGCCAGGGGCCTGGTGCTGGTGGGCCTTGTCACTTTGTGTTATGCAGACAGTGTTTTTCCATCTGAAATTGAATCATATTGGCAAAACTGTTCCTTTCCTTGAGACAATTGTAGGGTGTGGAGAAAAACATGAGGTGTCTCTGTGGATGGGCTGTGGGGTTGAGTAGTGTCAGCTCTATTTTCTGGCTCACATTCAAATTACCCCTCGGGTGGCCTGTGGGCAGGGGACCCCAGGGTCCCCCAGTGTCACCCTGGTCCCCTGCAGGTCCCCCCTCCCCGAGGCCACCAGCTTGGGTGTCACAAAGTGTGGGTGTCACAAAGTGTGGGTGCCACAAAGTGTGGGAGCCCAGGGATGTCCTGGGGGTGGCAGGTGGAGCCCCAGCTCCGCAGCCTCACCTGGGATGGTTCCTTTCCTCTCAGCATTCCCAGGGTCATGCAGAAGGTAGCGAGGTCAGGGGGGACCCCACCAGCCAGGGGGACCCCTCCAGCCCCCAGGACATTCTGTTTGCTGCTCCCACAGCCATCCCAGGGGATTTCTGTGTCCGTGGGTTTGGGGTGCTGGTAGGGGGATAACTGGCCCGTGCCTCCCTGCCCATCCCTGTCAACAGCAGCAGGACAGAGGAGTGGGCTGAAATGCAGCCACTGAACTATATTTAATTTGTGCCAGGGCCTGCAGATGAGGAGCTGGGTCAAGAGAGGCTCTTACCAGCCTATGGAAGGGCTCAGCTCTTTATCAGGCAGTGGTTTCACTCCCTGCTCCTGCAGTCCCAAATAGCTGAACACAGGCACCCGGAGCTTGGGGCTCTTTTCTCCTCTCAGGGGCTGGTGTTTCACCGTGTGCCCCCAAGGTCCTTGATGAAACCCTTCCCTTGATGGAACAGCTCCTTTCCACCTTCTGCCCGAGCCAGGAGGAGAGTGGAGGGCTTGGAAACACCAAGTTTCAGCAAACTTCTCAGCAGCACTGAGGTTTTCACCAGCACCAGCGCGTTCCCAGGAGCCGCCGTGACACCGTGCGACCCAAACGGGGCTGATTCTTTTCCTGTTGTGATGAGCTGATTCTTTTCCTGTTGTGATGAACTGAGCTGCTCTTCCCCTGGGGCCCCTGTGCCCGGTGATTCCAGGCCTCCCGTTATTTACTGTGACAGTGTGCCAGCTCCTGTGCCATGGCCTGTCGCAAATCATCCCTCACCTTGTCACCGCCGCCGTGGCGATTTCACAGCTGGCAGCTTCAATCACTGTGGGTCTGCTGCTCCCTCCTCTCTGCCCTCTGATGGCTTAGGGACAGCAGGAAGGGTTCCTTCCCAGCTGGAAGGGCTTGGAATGGGGTGAACAGGGGGTGCAGGGCCAAGTTGGTGTCCTTGGTGTGCAAGGTGGGTGACGCTGGGTCCATGGAGCCGTGTGGGTTGTGTCAGATTGTAAATCCTGGGTTGGTTTGGGTTGCAGGGACCTCAGAGCTCATCCTGTGCCACTCCCTGCCATGGGCAGGGACAGCTTTCACTATCCCAGACTGCTCCGAGTCCTGTCCAGCCCGGCCTTGGGCATTTCCAGGGATGGAGCAGCCACAGCTTCTCTGGGCAGTCTCTGCCAAGGTCTCACCACCCTCACAGGGAAGAATTTCTTCCCAGTTTCCCATCTATCCCTCCCCTCTGGCAGTGGGCAGTCATTCCCTGTGTCCTGTCACTCTATGTCCTTATCCAAAATTCCTCCCCAGCTCTCTTGGTGCCCCTTTAAGCACTGGAAGGTGCTGGAAGATGCAGTTTATGTTCATAGCTGCCACAGGGCACGGTGCAGATAACCCACCCCGACAGGCACTGGGAGCACTGGGGCGAGGCTGGGATGGTTTAGCTGTCACCCCACCAGCAGCTCAGGTGCCATGTCAGGTGCAGGCCCTCACCTGGTGTCCCCCGTGCAGGAGCAGCAGCTGGCAGAGCTGGCAGAGGTGAGGCAGGTGCTGCAGGCTGACCTGGGCACCTCCATCCGCCGCATCGCAGACCTGCAGGTGGCCCTGGAGGGGCTGCGTGACAGCGACGACAGCGATGCTGACAGGTGAGGAATGGGGGCTGGGGAGGGCTGGGGGGGCTCAGCTGCTCTGTGGGGGGAAGAGGCAGCGCTGGGCAGTGCCAGGGTGGTTTAATCTCCTCGTCCTCACTTGTTTGCACTGGCTGAGTGAGCAAAAAGCTTTGTGTTAATGGGAGGTTTCACATAAAGTGTCACCCTTGAAGTCATCCTGTGCAGCTTAAAGTGAGCAAAGAGGGTGAGAATAGCCCCATTGGTGCCCCAGCCATGGGTTCATGGAGTGAAAATCCTACTTTAATCATCCCCAGGAGCTGTCGGAGCCAGTGAAACTGAGTGATTTGGGTACAGGGTTTTACTGAGAAAAAAAATGAGGAAGGAATTCCAGTGCATTTTTCAGGTGTTATTTCTAAAGCCCTTCAATTTTCCCCTCTGCCACGCAGCTAAAGGGGCATTATGACAAATGGAGACAAAACAGATAAATGAGTTTAAAAGAAAAAAAGAAAAAGGCTGATGTGTGCTTGTCAGCACTTGCTCTTGCTCCGTGTGGTGATTAAACCAGGGAAGGGTGAGGTAGAAACCGTGAGCTGAGGCACTCAGTGTGTCCCAAAAGAAGAATGATTTCCGATGCAGCTGATGCATCAGTGGAGGTGAGAAGCTGCAATAGCAGCAGCTGCTGCAGGAGCAGCCCCGTGCTGGTGTGTTCTGTCCCTCCTTCTGCCCTGGGCTCCCGTTTGCAGCCAGGCCTGACCTGTGAAGGGAGCAGGGAGGGATCTCCAGCCCTATTCCCTGTTTTGGGAGCGTTCTCCGGCTCAGCCCCACCCCTGCCCCTACCCAGTCGGTGTGGGCAGTTCTGCAGCCCGTGGTGGGTTTGGGGTCCCCAGGGGCCGTCCCTGATCCTCTGCTCTGGTCCCTGCAGCGCGCGGACGGCGCGGGAGTCGCTGTGCTCCGGGAGAGACACGTGAGTGATCCCAGGAGATGGTGCTGCCCAAGGACAGAGCCTGTGCCTGCTGCTGCCACAGCTCATGGGCCACCAGCTGCTGCACTGGGGGGTCATGAAGCACTGTCTGCTGCAGCTGTACGGGCAGGGCTCACGCTGGCATCCAGATGTGCTGGCATTGTGTGCCCCACGCCCATCGAGCCCCTCCTGTTCCCTGGGAGCTCTGGCTCTTATCCCGAGGGATGCTTCCACTCCCCTGGGCTGTGCTTTGAGAGATGATCTGTGGCTTTGAAGGAAAACTGAGATCCAGAAGGATTTCATCCACTACACCTGGTCTGGGGGCTCCTGGTGGGTGGGTTGGGGTAGCTCTGGCTCTGGGGGAGCCCAGGGGTGCACAGGGCCCAGTGGGGTTCCCAGGTACTCTGTCACTGCAGTTCCAGCCCTGGGAAAGTCCCGGAGTGTATAGGGCTCTGTGGGATGCCTGGGGTCACCCTGGCTCTGTCACTGCAGCTCCAGCCCCAGGCACAGCAGGCAGTGCAGGGTTTTCCTGCCCAAGGTCTGCAGGGCACTTGCAAAAGCTCCAGAAAGAATGAATGGCAGCCACAATGGCACAAGGACCAGGCTGCCTGGAAATGTTTCTATTCTCTGTGCTGGTGCCACAAACCAGCCTGAGCAGAGCCCACCAGCTGGAGCTGCTTTTGGACTCCCTGCTCCGTGTCACCATCACCGTGACCCACAACCCCTCCTGCCTGCACCTGCAGAGCTGACAGGTCTCTCCTGTCCCCTCAGGGATGCCTGCTCCACTGTTGGCTCCGTGCTCAGCCTGGATCCTGCGGAGAGCATCAAGTCCTGGCCGAGTTCCTCCACGGGCTGGACGTCCCTGGCGAGTGCCAGCATGGCCGGGAGCATCTCAGCACTGTCCCTCGGCACCCACAGCACCCAGAGCCTCAGGTGAGGCACCCCCAGCCCGTCCTGGGTGTCCTGGGGGGTGCTGAGGTGTGGGGGATTCCTCTGGGCTCTCTTGGGATGTGCAGAGCAGAGCTCAGCGGGACCTGTGGTGTTTAAGGTCAAAGCACCCAATCGAGGGAGGCAGTCACTGCCACGCCGTGATCAGTGGAACACCAGATGAAAGTCACCGCATCAAAAACATGCTTCAAGCAGGAAAATATCCCTTGATGTATTCTCTGGAGATAATTTAAAGAGGCAACGCAGCTTATTTGAGGATTTTTTGTATGCCATATGCTCGCTGCTCGCTGCATTTCCACCGTTCTAATATCAAATATGTTAATTTTTGATGGTGATGCTGATGGGCTGGGAGAGAGCTGGAGAGGGGCCCAAGCACCTGCACGTCCCAAATGACCCTGATTTGCTCTGTGGGTGCCCAGGTGCCCATCCTGAATTGGTGCCCATCAGAGGGGCCACCCAGTCCAGAGAAAACCCCCATTTTCGGGTCACAGAGAAACTCGTTCTTTGTGTTTCATGTGTGAAACAATCACACGGGTTGAGTTTGGAAAAGCTCTGCAAATCAGGGTCTGGGGCTGCATTGTGGAGGGAGGTGGTGAGGATGGAGGAGGGTGTCAGATCCCCTTGGAGCAGGGATGGAGTCCTGGGGCAGGGAGCAGAGTGGGCTCCGAGAGCAACATCCCCACGTGGGGAAGGTGGAAAAGGTGCCAACCCTCCAAAGTCAGGGTGGGCAGGGCTGGCAGTGCCCCTGTTTGCAGCCCCCGTGGTTTGGGGCCTCCCCACCCCGCTGCTTTCCCAGGGATGGTGTCTCAGGAGATGCATCACTGTTTTCCCAGTTTTTCTCCCCACAACCAGGGCAGGTGCCAGGCTGAGGCTGGGCACAGCTCACTGCAGCTCCCACCTGCTCCCCACAGGTGTGCAGGTAGATGCTGCAAGGTGACAGGATTTGTCAGGATTGTGGAGCACACTTTCACTGCAGATCATTAGTAATTATCTCCCTGCTCTGATTCTGGCGAGCTCTGCCCCCACAGCCCCCACCTGCCGTGTACAGGAGAGTCACTGTTGTCAGAACTGATGTTCTGAGGAGCAGTTCCCTGGCAGGAAACACCCTGGGCGAGCTGGAGCAGTCTGGGGAGGTACAAGGCAGAGTTTAAGAGCAGTCAGGCAGGGCAGAGACCTGTGGGGATGTCACAGAATCCTGGAATGGTTTGGGTTGGAAGGGACATTAAAGATCATCTCAGTCTGACTCCAGGGACACCTTCCATAGACTGGGGATGAGTGGGAGCCCTGAGAGCAGTTGGCTGAGCTCACTTGGACCCTGCACAATAAATAAAGTCCTTCCCAAGTGCTGCTTTGCTCCAAATGACCCAACTCTGATCATTAATGAACGACAGAGAAACAGGCATTGTGGCTAATATCTTATTTCTGAGCTGAAACACCTTGGATTTGTAGTAAAAGATATGCAGGCTTTCAGGTTTGACACTGGGAGGAATTTCCTCATGGAGAGGGTGGTCAGGTCTTAGAAAGGGTTGTCCAGAGAGGTTTGGAGTCCCCATCCCTGGAAGTGTCTAAGGAAGGTGGCACTCAGTGCTCTGGACTAGGTGACAGGGGATTTGTCACAGGCTGGACTCGATGGTCCTGGATTCCTTTCCAACCTCAGGGATTCTGGGGTTTGCTGAAAAAGTGAACTGTCCTGAGCCCTGGCCACAGTGTGACCATCACCCTCCATCCTGAGGCTTGTGAAGGGGCAAATTGCAAATGCTGGTGTGGGAGCTGTGTTTGGCTGCAGCTCATCTGAGATGGAAATAGAGCGAGGAGGGGATGAAATGCAAACAAACAGGAGACGAGAGTGGAGGTAATAAAAATGAGATCAGGGAAACGAGCTCTTCCTTATTAAGATTCCTTTGTCTTACACAAGCTCCCAGTAATGAAAAACGAGCCTTGCTCGTGTTGGCTGCTCAGCACCACATCTGGGGTGTTTGCTGAACAAACAGCTGCCAAGAGCCAGAGGAGAGCGAGGAGCTCTTATCACCCGTGTGCTTACAGGAGGGAGAGCTTTGATTAACATTTCCTTTAATTCTCTGCCATTTAAATGCCTGTACAAAACGTTGGCCAGCAGAGCTGAGCCTCCATAAACATGACAGCGCAGAGTTGGAATAAATATGATTTTTTTAAAAAAATTTATTAAGAAGCCAATTTAAAAGTTTGTATATTGATTCTGCCCCTTTCCAGGCAGGTCAGGGTTGTGCTGTGATGGGGGTGTTTATCCAGAGGTGCAGTCAGGGAGTGGATGCACAGCCCAGGATCTGCCTCTCCATCCTGCATCCTGCAGGACTGTGGCATCCACAGCCCTGGCATCACCCCAGGATCACCCTGACAGCAATTCCCTTCCCACCTTGGTTCACAAAACCAAGAGCCCTGGTCCCAAGGTTGCCGGGGATCCGACTCGTTTATTTTTAACCACGATCGTGTCAAAAGCAAATCATTACGTGGGAAACTGGGAGCTCTTGTGTAGATGATGGTGTGACAAGAAAATCCTCTTCTGACAGAAATGAGGCCAATGTCTCTTCCCTCCCTGAAATGGAGCTGTCTGGGCTTTATTTATGAGCTCCCAGGAAAAGCATCCCAGCCGCACTTTCGGCCCTGGTCATGTGTTGCAAAGCATGTGTGGATTTTATTGTATAAATGATTTCAACTGGTATAATTGTAATCATGCTAATTGCTATGTAATCTTCACTAATTATTGTTGTATGTCATTTGGTTTGGTGTGAATGGCAGATTGCAGAGCTCCCTTGGCTTCCAGGCGCCTCCCGGGCTCGGCATCTTTTGCCTTTTGCAGGGAAAATCATCTTCCCTGAGGGTGAGGGAGGAGCAGGGCTCTGCTCAGGGCTGGAGGGGCTCATGGTCCTTCCTCCTGTGGCATCACCTTCCTTTGGGGCTGCCTGTGACTTCCTGGGTCATTCCAAGCCCTGGGAATTCGTGCTGGCACATCAGGCATTTGCCAGGGATTTGTGGATGAGCAGAGGGTGCCGCAGGATGGGGTGTGACCGTCTTGTGTCCTGCCTTGTGAGGAGGATGAGGAGGAGGGAGACCAGCCATGATTTTGGAGGGGATTTTGGTAGGCATAAAGGGAACAGCTAAAGAAACAAATCATGGAATGGTTGGGGTGGGAAGGAACCTTCAAAATCATCCAGTCCCACCCTCTGCCATGTGCAGGGACATCTTCCACTACCCCAGGTTGCTCTGAGCTCTGTCCAACCTGGACTTGGACACTTCCAGGGATCCAGGGGCAGCTACAGCTTCTCTGGGCACCCTGTGCCAGGGCCTCACCACCCTCCCAGGGAAGAATTCCTTCCCAATATCCCATCCAATGTTGCCTCTGGAAGTTCAATGGGTGCAGAAAATGAGAATTGTTGAGAGACACAAGGATGCATGGGGCAGTCTTGGCCTTTGGCTGGAAACCAGAGCATGGAGAGTGTGAGGTCCCTGCATGGGGAGGGCTGTGTGGCCCTTACCAGCCACAGAAGCTGGAACAATCCCACCTTTGCAGCTTTCACTCCATTTCAGACTCTTGAAGATTTTCATAAAAGCAGTAGCTGTCTGTCATGCTGAACAGGACAATAAATACAGCGTGTTCAGCCCTTGTTCACAGCCCATTAGTGGTTCTCACCTCTCCACTCACTTTTATCTCAGCCTTAAAACCCAAATAAAAACCCCGATGCCGGTGTTTAATTTATGAAAGCCATTCATGCAGCACACAGGTTACAATATTATTTGGAAACGTGCAGAATGAATGGAGCAATTTCTGCACAAAACCGAAGGATTACACCGGCCATTTAAGTAAGTTGCAATTCAGGATCCTAAAATCCAGCATTATTGAAATGTCTCAAACTATTAATCAGCTCCGGTGCTTTGGCAGCATCAGCACGGGATGGCCCTGAAGGGTGCAGTGATTCAGGGAGATGAAATCTCTGGTTAATTCCTTTTGTGTTGAGTAATCAAGTGATTTAGGCTGGTTTAATGAGCAGGGAAAGGTGATGGGTACCAGGACAGGAGGGCAGCTCTGTGCCCTGGGCTGTGCCGGGAGGCTGGAGCTGCTCCACTGCCCCTTCCCTTCTGCACTCACGCATTTCCCGGCTCTGGAGTTTGTCTCCGGCCCATCTCAGCATGTAAATTATTTCACGGGTCAGCAGAGCCTGATCCGAGCTGGGGTTATCCATTCCCACCCCATTCCCATGGCAACAGCGGCATTCCCAGGGCATGAGGCTTCATTACGGCCAGGAACAACTTGAGCACTGCTCCCTCCCAGAGATGGGTTTGTTGCTTGGGTTCTGCTGCTTTGCTCTGCCCTGTTCCCTCTTTTTCCTTCTTTCTTTCCCAAATTCACATCTCGGCACGCTTCCCAGTCGGGCCAGTCCTGTGTGATGGAGCACCTGGGAGTGGGGACAGTGAGCAAATGTAGGTGCTTGGAGGGGGTCACAGAAATGTCCCATCAGGGCCTTAGTGACACCAGTGACCCCAAGGGCACTGGTGACTGCAGTCCCCCCTTCTCTGTGCATCAGGGACACGAGGACAGCCTGGCTGGGGCTACTGCTGTGGGTCCTCAGGGCTGAGCAGAGGTGGAACCCATCCCAAATTTTCAGAAGTTTTCGGAAGCTTTGGTGGAGGCAGCCAGAGATGCTGGTGCCAAGAGGGGTTTAACAGCAGAGGAGGCTCCTTTCAGCCCCTCAGCTCCAGCCGTGGTGCAGTTTGCCCAATAATAGGAGTTTTCTGAACTGATATATTTTCCCCTTTATTTCTCCCCTTTTTTTCTCCCCTTCCTGCACCAGTCCTTGTCTGGGATGTGGTCCTGTCTGGCCATCCCCCTCTCCCTGTGCAGCCCCTGCCCAGGTGTTTCAGGGCTCCTGCAGCTCAGAACTGTTTGAGCAGCAGCCTGGGTGAAACATGCCCAGCAATAACATTGAGATGTTTTGGGGGTGCGCTGAGAGCTGGTTTCATAAAATTTTAGTGAATAATCTTTGGCTCTGACAGAAATAAAATAAATCCTGCATATTGCTGTAATCTGTCAAGAAAAAGGATATTTGGAGGTAAGTGCTGGCTTGGCAGAGCTGAAGCTGGTCACACCAGGAATTATCAGGTTGGCTGACCTGGGCTTATTTAAGATAAAATCCTTGGGCATTGCCCAACTGCTGGATGCAACAGTGAGTTTATCCCGAGACTCCCATGGCAATGCCGGCTTTTCAGTGCTCAGCCTTGTCCTTGCTGAATGACATCCGGGTCACTGGGAGTCCCAGAGTCTAAACTAACGCCAGTTTCTGTTTTTCAGGGTGAACAGAGACACCAAGGACCCCTCTCCGAGCCGGCCGCTGTCCTCCCGGAGCGCTGCCGACCCGGGGAGGACGGCGAGTCCCCTGCTGGGGGCCAGAAGACGGGAATATGGAAAACCTCTGGCAGCAGAAGAGGAGCTGGAGAGCCCAAAGAAGCCCGTGGACAGGACAGGAGAGACGTCCCCATCGGTGCTGCGGCGGGGCGGCTCCCCGGCTGCGGACGGGAGGTTCCCCAGCGCGGTGTCCCCGCCGGTGCCCAGCAGGAGGAGGCTCTCGGTGGCCTCGGTGGCCTCGGGGCCGGTGCCCAGCTCTGCTGCCCTCTCGGAGTACGTGGAGGAGCTGCGGCGGCAGCGGGGAGCGGAGCGGGAGCCGGGGCTGCCGGCGCTGGGGGACACCTCTCCCCTCCCCATTTACCGCACCACGGGCGCCGCCGCCCTGCGGCGCTCCAGGGCTGTCCCAGCGGCCGAGGAGCCCCCGGGGAGGCTGGAGGGGGATCAGGCAGGGGAAGGGCAGGGAGCAGGTGCCAGCCTCACGCGCTCCTCCAGCTTGCGGAGCATGGCCTCGGAGCCGGCCGAGCCCTCGCGTTCCCCAGCGCTGAAAAAGGCGTCGAAATTCGGCTCCTACGACTCGCTCCTGCCGGCCCTCGACGGCTCCGGCCGCCGGCCCAGCTCCCCGGCTGCCGGCGTGGAGGTGCCGCGGCTGAGCTCCTGGAGGAGCTGCCTGGAGCCGTCGCTGGAGGACGTGGAGCTGGGGAAGGAGCCGGAGGGATTTCTGAGCTCCCTGTCCAGCGACGGGCTGGGTGAGGGGAAGGGGAGCGACCCCTTCAGCTGGCGAATTCCCACCCTCAACTACGAGAGGAGAACCAAGGTTGACTTCGATGATTTCCTGCCGGCCATCCGCAAGTCCCGCTCCACCAGCAGCCTGGCCAGGCCCCGCAGGGACAGAAGGGACCTCACCGTGCGCTTCGAGGACGAGGCCGTAGCGGGCAGCCTGGAGTCCTCGGAGACCAAGGGCACGGCCAAGGGCAGCCCGGCTCCCCGGGAAGAGCCCGGGGACATCTCTGACTCCTCCTCATCCTCCGGCTCCCGCCTCTCCTCCCGGAGCGCTGACAGCATCAAGCGCCGGCCGCAGCCGCCGAGAGGGGACGGGGAGGGCTCCAGCGGCAGGGCCGGCGCCCAGGGCAGCGGGATGAGCCGCCGAGCAGAGGCCGAAGGGAAGGAGGACGATGTCAGCAGCATCATGAGGAAGTACCTGGGCAAAGACTAAAAGGTAACTGCGCTGAGCCACCGACGGCACAGTGGGGACACGTTTGGGGTGCTGGCCCTGAGGCGCCGCCCCTCCTCGGTGCCGTGCTGACACCGGGGAGTGTGTGGGGACAGGGTACCTCAGGACAGCAGGAGTCCCCGTGCTCCTCCTGGCATGTCAGAGCATCCCAAGGCTGCCAGGGTGTCCCTCGGGGTGTGTGGCACTGGGACTGGTCCCCCCCTTGCCTTTGCAGCTTCAGAGCTGCAGTGGGGACGCTGCTGGTGCCAGGGACAGCCCCAGAGCCATCCACAGCACCAGCTCAGAAATCACTGGGGTTTCCCAAACCAGCATCCCCTCAGCTCCCACCCCAGCGCCTGGCAGACTCATCCCCCCAAGGCCCTTGAGCTCTCCCTCCTCAGGGGCCCAAGTTTTTTGGTGATAAGAAATCAGCTCAGGCTGGATGCTGGGGTTCCCTCTCTGGAGGATGGGGCTCCTGCCTGGCCCAGATATCCTTCCCCCAGTCATCAACAGCGTCTGACACCCTCTTGGATGTCATGTCAGGATTGCAACTGACACTTGGAGAATTAGGATTTATTGCTGCAATCCAGGTTTGAAAGCAGAGTCCCTAATGAATGCGCCACAACTGTAATTAAGTGTTTAAAATAGATTAGAAAAACATTTTGTAAAACCACTGCCTTTAGAGTAACTTATTGGATGTCAAGCTGTGACCAAATTGACTAAGCCAACACACGAAGGGAGCGCCTGTTAATAAAACATTTCTTTCCAGGAAGCAAATTTGCATAATGCAACGTCCCACTTTCCACAGGATTTGTTTCGATCAAGTGCAGCAGCTGGCCCCGACCCGCAGTGACGAGGAGCCACGTTGGGCACACAGCCTCCCTGCTCCTGGCAGAACCACCTCACGTGAGCAGAGGCTGCAGGTGGCTCCACAGAAGTCGTGGGATGGTTCTACAAACTTTTTTGGTGTTGGACATACCGTGGTTTCCTTTTGCTCCTGCCCCGTTTCCCAGCGCCGCAGCTTTGCTCAGGGCCAGCCGCGGGGACAAGGACGTTCCTGTTCTCCTGCAGTTGTTTGACTTGGGAGTTGGTGCTTTAATTAAAACCCAGCGGCTGCCACAGATGCTGAGGATGTGCCATGGCCTGGGAAAGGCCACTCTGAGAGGAGCTGGAGGGACACCAAACCCCTACTTTGTAACCCAGAGCTGCAGCCCAGGTGTCTCATCCCACGTTGGGCTGCTCAAAAATCAGCCCATCTTCAAGGATGCTCTTGGGTCTCAGTGTGACACCCAGCAACAGCAGAGCTCTGGAGCTTTTATAATTATATAATAACAGGTATTTGAAGATGGATCCGTCTGTGCTTCCGTGGCTCCAGCCTGTGGGGGATATCTGGGCACATCCCAGTGGCATGCAAGGCACAAGGTGTGGGGGCAATGGGGGGGCTCTATTTAATGTCTGCTTGGTTTTTACACAATAAAATATTTACTTCTTTGACACACAGGTCCCTTCTTGTTATTCCTTTCCCCACGGTGGGAGCAGGTCCATGGAAGTGATGCAGTGCAGAGCTGAGCATGTCCTTCCACAGAAAAATCTCATTTATCAGCCTCACCCTTCTTTCCTAGAAGAGATCCAAACTTACTCCTTGATCAGAGGTTGGGGGCAAAAGGATATAGGTCCATGCACAAATCTGTTCTCTCCATTAGGGATTTCCAAGTCATTTGCTTGGCTGGGAAATTTGCACCAATTTGCACAACCTCCCAGGCGCCCCTGAGACAGCCACGGGGCAAAGGCAGCTTGAAAGGCCAGTTGGGCACTGTTCAGCGTTTTGTTTTGACTGTTGGATTCTTCACCTTCACTTCTAATATAAAGCAAAGCCTTGCAGCAAGCAGCGTTTTCCTTGTCAGCGATGGATGAGGAGCCTGGGGATGAGGGCTCACATCAGCACTTTGCTCGGCCTCCTGTCAGCAATTCCCGGCAATTCCTGGGTCCCGGCAGCTCCGCAGGGCCAGCAGCCTGGCAGGAGGCAGCTCTGCTCAGGGTGACATTCCCTGCGCTCCCACGTGTCCCTTTCGTGATGTGTGCCTCATGCAAGAAGGCAGCAGATGAAGAAATTGCCTCTAATTAGTTTTAAATCGGTCTTTTTTTTAATGGTTCTGCTGTTTCTGGGAGGGAAAAAAAAAAAAAAAGCAAGTGCTTTTCTCTTTGCAGTGAGTGTTGCTCCCCAGAGGGATTTCATAGAACCAGGGAATCACAGAAGGGTTTGGGTGGGAAGGGACCTTAAAAATCATCCTGTTCGTCCCCCTGCCTTGGGCAGGGACATCTTCCATTAGCTCAGGGTGCTCCAAGCCCCGTCCAACCTGGCCTGGGACACTTCCAGGGATGGGGCAGCCACAGCTTCTCTGGGCACCCTGTGCCAGGGCCTCACCACCCTGACAGGGAATGATTCCCTCCCAATATCCCATCTAACCCTGCCCTCTGGCAGTGGGAAGCCATTCCCTCACTCCATCCCTTGTCCCAAGCCCCTTTTGAGCACTCCTGGAGCCCCTTTAGGCACAGGAAGGGGCTCTAAGGTCTCCCTGGAGCCTTCTCCTCTCCAGGTGAGCCCCCCCAGCTCCTCCATCCTGGCTCCTTGGCAGAGGGGCTCCAGCCCTTGGGACTCTGCTCTGCCCCAAGCCAAGTGGTGGCAGCTGAGGGGAGGGACAACAGTGGCACCTGGAGGAGGGACAGCCAGGACCAGGAATCCAGTGCTGCCCCACCTTTTGCCTCTGAAGTCTGACCTACAACCACTGCTGGCCGAGGTGTCACTTTGCAGCTCGTTTTTAATCTAATCTCCAAACGTGACATAAGTTGCTCATTATTTGTGGCTGTAGCAAAATGATTCTTTTGACACAAAGCCTTTGATTTGGAATTACTACAAGCGTTGGGTTTGCTGGAAATTAAGCTGTTCCTATTTCAACTTGCGGGAGAAAAGCAGATTTGTGTGTAATACGCTGACTTCTTTCTTTTCCTTTTGCTTTGCAGGACACAAAGGAAATTGCTCTGTCACTTGGAATGGCTGTGCACATCCTTTAATGACAAACCAGGACAAAACGATGCTTGGCCTGGAGCGTTTCAGGCTGAGTCCAGAGAATTGTTTGCCCTTGGAGCAGCCAGAGAGCAAAGCTCATGGATGGGGAGATCGAGGCATCCATCAGCGCTGGCTGGTGGAAAACACGGCCAGGAGGGAAAGCTCTGGCTCCCTGCTCCCCCCAGGGTGCCCAGGAGACACAGAAGTGATGGCTGAGCCAGCCAGGAGCAGGACCATGGCCATTTATAGCCTGGAGTGGGAGGACAGGAGTTATTCCTTTTGCCCCTGTGTTTTAGCACATTCACCTGCTTTCAGCTTTGCTGGAAGAGCTTTGCCCTGTGCTGCTGGTGGGGATTGGAGCCCGTGGGGAGGGAAGTGTGGAGGCTCCAGGTCACCCCTGGAGAAGGGAGAGTGCTGCCAGTCAGCTGGGATCCTTCACCCGAGTGCACCTTGGAGCTGGGATCAGCAGGAATGTGAGGGTAACACCCCTGTGCCCAAATCCCTCCCTCTCCAGGAGGGGCAGACCCTGGCAAAGGGAAATGTCTCCACATCAAATGCAAAAGCATCGAGCAACAAGGCTGCCAAGCCTCTAATTAGCATAATTAAAGTGTGCTGTTTTTTTCTGCTGGCTGTGCCTGTGGAAAGCCTTCCTCAGAGGAGTGATCTCTGTAAGACCTCCTTCTTTGCATGATGCCCATCACTAAGGATTGAGTGTCCGGAGCCATCCTGCAGCACTCCTGGAGCCGGGACCGGCTGCTCTGCTGCTGGCAGAGCTTCCTTTGGCTCATCGCATCCATCTCCCATGGAGAATCCAGCGGCAGCGTGAGTGAGCTGGGCAGGCTCAAGGGCAATTCCCAATCCCTGCTGAGGAGGGTACCAGGGCTGGAGACCTCCCCTGGTCACCCCATCACCCCCCTGAACCATGGCACCTTTGCAGGAGCTGAGTGTCAAGGAGAACATAGAATTCCTGATTTGGAAGGGACCCACAGGGATCACTGATCCAACTCCTGGTCCTGCACCAGACCACCCCAATAATCCCACCACGTGCCTGAGGTGCTCTGTGACCTCCTCCAAAGCTCTCAGGGCAATCAGGGAACTCCATTTACTGCACTTCTGAGTGGTTAGCTGGGTCTGTGAGCCTCTTTTCCAACAATTAAAGTGTTTTTCCCAGGACCTGTTTCTGTGAACGCTTGGCTTTCACTCCTAGCTCTGCTCAGGGGGATGGGAAGCACCCAGAGCTGCCCATCCTCACCTGGCAGAGCAGCCAGGGTTGTCCTGATGGGTTGGTGACTCTGGCAGAAGGATGGGGACTTGGGACCCCCACCTCTCCTGCGCCGTGTTCAGCTCCTGCCCGCTCTGACAGGATTCAATTTCACGGCACTTGGATGCAGTGAGTTAATTCCAGATTGCTGCCATGCACGGAGCCTCTCTGCCATTAAATGTGTCCCTTCCAAAAGGGAGATAGAATTGAAATTATTCTTCCTTGGGGCGGTTCAGCAGGCGTGGCAGCCTCCCCCTGCCCTGCTCACCGTTTGCTGTCGTGGCTGGGCTTGTGCTCCAGCAGCTCCAGCAGTGACCAAGCCCATCCCCAGCACCGTGAATTCCAAATGGGTTTGGAATGGGGAAATGGGTCTGCAAAGAGATGAGCCAAGTCTTTGGCGTGGCCCTGCAGGAGTGGATGGAAATGAAAATGGGCTGGATTTGCCAAAGCAGCGCCATCCTTGGCCACCTTCCTCATCCCTGTGTGGATGGAGAGCAGGAATTTTGTCCTGGTGCTGTGCGGGCCCACTGAGGGTGACCCTAAATCCCCTGTCCCCACCAAAATCAGGACCTTACCCCTGCCCAGGGTGTCAGGAGGAAGGCAGGATGTGCTCCCTGCCCAGCTCCCGCCTCTCCCCCTCGCTCAGGGCCATCTGTCGGGCTGGGGCTCGTTTTTATCAGGCGGAGCTTTATCCTTACTGAAGTCCCGCTGGGATTCCTGCCTCAGCGGCAGCCAGCCCACACCCTCCTGCCGCGCCGGTGACAAGCGTGTGCTGCGCTCCAGCGAGGCTCCCGGCAATCCCGGCAGAGCCCGGAGCATCCCGGAGCATCGTCTGGGGAATATCAACCAGCCCCTCACGCTCTCCGAGGGGGAAAAAAAGTCCCTGGAGTCGGGTCAAGGAGTCAGAGGAAGGAGCTGTGGGATGATGCTCTGCTGGGCTCCATGTGGGCTGACACTGATCCTGCTGCTCCGGGGGCCTGGAAAAGCTGAGATCCAGATGGCAAAGGGGGATGTGGTGGGGCTGTTCAGTCCTGGGACCTGCCCAGGAGCAGTAGGGACAGGGCTGGCCCTGCTCTGGACCCCTGCGTGTCCCTGGGTGGCTCCTGGTCTCTCTCAATTCAAAAGGTCCAGAATATGCATTATACATTATAAATATATTAAATACATTATACATCACATATATAAAATATATTTGTCATATATATTACAAATAAACTATTAGATATAAGTACATGGTAGATACATATACACTGATACATCTTGTAATTACATTGTATGTTATATAATACATTTTATATTATATATTCTGTGTTCTGTATGATGTATTTTATTGATGCATTCTATATTTATAGAGGAGCTTGCTATGTCATCAAGTGACTGATACCGTAGGGAAAAACCACTATAATTATCCTCATTCTATTTTCCACTTTCACTAAATGTACTTTTGAGCTGTTATAATGGCTATAATTATTTTTTGGTTGTTATTTTGGAGTGCAGGCCCACGCAGGCCTTTCCCACCTATATCCAAGAGATCACTTTTACCACACACCCACAGAAGGCCACCCTGGCCATTAAGGAAAATTGCTGCCAAATGAACTTAATACAAATTAGATTTAGCTGGACAGCCAGTGAACATTCCCTGAACATCCTGTAATTTGGATTGTGCTAAATTATTTATAAGAGGACTGAGGGCAGGAGATGGGTCCTCATTTGCTCATCCAGGTGATGAATAGGGAGCAGTGCCACTGCTGGGCGTAAACCTCCACACATTGGCCATGGCTTTGGGGGAAAAGTGTTGTTTTTCCCTCAACTCCCAGCCAAGCTGCTCTTTCTGAGTGATGAATTTCTCTGAATTGAAGTCCTGAAAGAACAGCAAGAGCTTAATTACAGTGCAAGGTCTTTGTGCTCATGTGGCACATTGCAAAGCAGCTGGGGAGAGAGCTCCTGCAGCAGGAACCCTCCCAGAGCCTCGCGCTGGCACTGGGGTTCCTGGAGCAGAGGAAGGGTTTTAAAGGGAATAAAACCCACCCAGCAGAAGCAAATCCTGGATCTGAGGCTCATTTGCATTCCCATTGCAGAGCTCTGGGCTGGCACTGACTCCAACCCACCCAGGCATCACCTACAGCAAAAATCCAAAACTGGGGCAAACCCGTGTTGCTGAGGATGCTTTTCCTAAGGAATATTCATGTTCTCATCTGCTGGCTGGAGTAGCCAGGGCACCATGGCTGTGCCTTGGGAAAAGGGCCCCTCAGAGCCAGGCGTGACCCTGAGCTTGTCACGCTGCTGCCACTTTCTGCTGATGTGTCAGAAATAGCTCAAGGTCTCGGGGGTTTTAAGACAAAGGTTTGGTACCTGTCCATTTTAATTACTCTCCAACAGCACAGCCTTTGTCAGCTGCCATCCTGAAGAATAAAGCCATCCCGCTTTGCCAGCAGTAGTGGGTGGGATTTCACAGGGATTTTTGTCTGCCTGGTGCTGCACAAACACACCCAGGAGAGGTGCCAGGGAGGGGGAGCAGCGTTCAGGGCTGGGGTGCCCCGGGCAGGCACCGGGACCAGCACCAGGACGTGGAAGCTCAGCCGAGCACGGGGAGCGTGGGCAGGGATCCAGGGAAACAGGACTCTGCGCTGGAAACCTGAACATGTGCTTTCTGGAAAGTGCCAAGAAAGCAACATTTGGAGGTTAAGAAATGGCAGAAAACAGACAGATTTTTCCATGCGAAATTCGGAGAAACGACGACTGCGAGTTTGGCGGAGCCCAAGCTGTGCAGTTTGGGTGATTAATTCATTAATATTTGCAGGGGGCTTTGGGCTCCTCAGATGAAAGGTGGCAGTGGCATTGCTGTGATGGGTGGCCGGGGACAGCGCAGGAGTGACGGGGTGCAGGAAGGGCAGCGTGGGCTCTGCCACAAGCCCCCGTTTGCCCCCGTGGGTTATGGGATGGGCTGGAGGTGCAAACCAGGTGTGTGAGGGGAGCACTCTGTGCTCAGGTCCCTGATCCCAGTTGGAGCACAGTGAGGTGGCAGTGCCCGCTCCCCTGCCCCAGCTCTGCACCCCCCACTATCTCAGCGTTGTGGTTTTGAGCCCAAAACACCCTTCAGACTAAATTATTCATTCCTGTGAAATGTGCTTACAACTGCAAAAGGATTTTGCTTAATTGAGAGTGCAGCCAGCTTTTTAATAAAACTATAAAAGGGTGAAACGTGCATAAACAGAAGAAAAGTGTTTAATCTCGGCACAATCACTTGATGTTCATGAGAGCATTTAGCTTCCAATATAGCAAAGCAAATAATACCGAGATCCCACGAGCAAAGAGATATTTTTATCCTTTTGCACAAGCCCTGGGTTTAAATCTGACATTATAATTGTGAATTATGGTAGTCCATTACCATAGCTACAGGAGGCTCTGACCAGCCAGGGGATCTCACGTTACTAATGGCTGTCACAGGTTGGCTGTGGTGACAGCAATCCCTTGGGACTGCCGTGCCCTGGGTGACACCACCGGGGTGGCATTGCAGCACGTGTCACCATGGGCACAGCACAGGTGTGGGGTCAGCGTGACAAACTTGTGTTGAAGCCACTCCTGCCTGTGCTCTAGAGGAGGGACCAGCACCCTGCTGTCACTGGATGTGGGACCAGCACCCTCCTGGGCTTCCCTGAGCCCCACACTGGTCCTGTATCCTCACACCAGTTACAGCAGGCAGCACGTCCTCCATTCAGTCTTGTTAATAGCTGGGAGCAGCTTGTCAGGGGCTTTGGGATTTGGGATTGCACAAAGCCCGTTGGATCTGCTCTGGCTGCATCACTCAGACATCTCTGCAAAACCAGCAGGAGCCCTTTGCCCACCCCTCCTGTGCTGAGCATCCTCTCGGCAGCACCAGGTAAGGCAGGGAGAAGGGGAACCCCTCCAAATCTGGGATTCAAACTCTCTGCTCACAGCCTGCTCTCCGAGAAAAGCATTTGTGCGGCGTACTGTAACCAAGGAGACTGGAAACTCAGGGAATGGCCAGTCCCGCTTATGAGGAGCTTTTCTTCATCTCTGCTGGCGCACAGGATTGTGCTTGGTTTAATAAAGAGGTTGAAACGGCGTCGCCCTTTGCAGGGAGAGACAATTCTTCACCAGGCGCTGACGTCCCAGCTGGCATCTGCCGATAGGAAAAGATGGACAGCTCAGAAATCAGTGCAGCCACCGGCTGGAATTCTCTGCACTCCTCCAGGCACCCAACTCCCATCCCAGTTGCAGGAATTACCAGGCAGATTCCAGGCCCCGGCATCACGCCAAGGACGGCTCCTTGTGCCAGCCTGGGGGGGGATTTGGGGGGCTGCATCCACAGGTTCTGCCCAAGGGAGCCCTGGGCTGTGCCTGGAGACACAGATCACTGGGAAAATCCCAGGGGATGCTGCACTGTCGCCTCTGTGGCCCCCCGCAAGGTGCTGGACCTTCCATCCGTGGGACAGAGCATTAATATATTCCTGCCTATCTCAGAGCCTGCTCCTGGGGAGGAAAGCCATTATTTAAACATTAATTCCTTGTGTGGGCTCTCCTGCAATAAAGCAGGAGTGCGGAGGTGTTGAAGGAATTACGTTTTTATTTAATCACGGAGTAATTACAGGACCAGAGCTCTATGGAACAGCTGTGATTGATTTCCCAGCTCAGCCCCAGCTCACAGGAAGGGCCAAACTGTCTGACACCAAACACACAGGGACAACCTCACGCCAGGAACGGCCACTGCAGCTGTGCTGCTGCTGGAAGCCTGTCAATGTGCTATAGAAATGTACATAGAGAAATGTAAATATAGGTATCTGTGCACATATTTATAGTGTGCTGCAAGGAGAGCCCCAGCTCAGACAGGGCTCTGCTTCCAGGGTGGTTTTACACTGTGGAGCTGCAGCCCCATGACCCAGAGCAGGTCCCTGGGGATGCATCCAGACCATTCTCCAAATTCCAGATTTCGTACAGACACCGTTTACCAAAGGGCAAAGGAATTACCCCAAGGGTGACAAGTGTAAAAGCACAGACTGTGGCAGGACCAGAGGTCCTGGCTTCACTGGGAATAGGAGTATGATGGAAAATGTCTCTTCCTGCCATTCCAGGACAATTACTTGAACTTGGGTTTGCCTTAAAAAATTCCACCAGTTTTATCAAAAAGCTGATTTTGAAGCCAGAGTGTTCTGCAGGGTCCGGGCTGACGTTCGAGCACAGGCAGTAAATTCCTCCAGTTGTTTTTTGCTCAAGTGAAGCTTTTTCTCAGGAAAAAAAATCCCCACTTAATTTGAAAACTTCAAGAGACTGAGAAAGCACCACTTCCCCTTGATAATTCGTTCCAGTGGTTAATTACCTCACTATTAGAAATGTGTCTTTTGTTCTAATTTAAATGTGTCTGGCTCCAGCTTCCAGTTGTTGGCTCTCTTGTGCTTTCCCTGCTGGATTAAAAGGCCCTTTCAGAGCTTGCTGTATCCCAGGAACATTTTTGCAGAGCGGATTCAAGGCACCTCTGGATCCTCCTTTGGCTAAACCTCAGGGACCTCGCTCCCTCCTTGCCTTTCAGTGGTGGTTTTTTTCAGTCCTCAAAGAATTTTCCTCCCTCTTTTATTCACCCTCTCCTGTTTGCCAAAACCCTCTTCAATGAGCTACATTTTCCAGCCCTGCATGGAATATTCCCCTTGGTCCCACAGGTGCATCAGGACCGTGCCAGGACCACAGCAACCCCTTGAACCTCACCAGGGCTGTGCTGGGACCACTGGCCCCAGCCTTGGAGGGTGTCAGAGCCCTAAGAATGCCTGTGGAGCTGCTTTTGCTCCTCCAGCCTCCAAATTATTTTCACATTTGATGTTTTCTGGGACGCAGCCTCCCAGTTTGTGAGCATGGCCTATATTTCCTGTGTCTAGATCGCAGCAGTGCCTTGGATTTGATTAAAATGTGTTTTTTCTTGGATGGCAGTAGATTTACCAGGGAATCCAGACTCCCCTGCTCCCACAGGACATCGTCAGTCCCAGAAAACAGAGCTTTTTACCCAAACTTCATGGGATGGGAACTGTTTCTTAATCCCAGAGAACTACCCTTGGCATGGAGCCCTGGCTCCTGGGTGCTGCTGCCAGCACTAACAGGTTTAGCATCAGCCCCAAAGACTAAGCTCCTTAGTGGGAGCAGTGCTGGGTTTGTGGGAAGATCAGGGCTCAGGGATCCCCCTTCCCATCCCAGCAGCCTGGGAAGCACTGGGGGAATTCCCTGCCCTGCTCAGTCCTCTTGGCTCTCCCACAGCTGCTGCCACAGCCATGCCACAGGCACACCCTGGCATCTTTTCCTGAGGAAAGAAGAGGGTGACAATGCACCCTGCAGGGCTCTGCCTTGGCCACCAGACCACGGGGGAGGTGGTGCTGCCCCTCACGGTGCTGCTCCTGGGTTATCCAGCAGCAAAGAGGGCCAAAGGGAGAGCTGGGAAATGCAACTGGGAAAGCGGAGGGTGCTGGCGGTGCCCTGCAGGTGGATGTCCCAGCACGGCCCCATCCCGGGCCGGGCATTCCCCCACGGAGCTGGCAGTGGCCCAGCCCTGAGCCCGAGGTGTTCTCAGCCATCAGATGTCACCTCTGAGGATGTCAGCAGCGGCCCCGAGCCGTGCGGGGACAGGACAGCGCTGACACCGGCAGCGTCCGCGCCCCGGGGACACCGGCAGCGCCGCAGTGGGTGCTGCACCGCCTAATTAATGGTGGTGGTGTTATAAATGGAACCCAATCAAGCCGAATTTAATAATTTATAAAGATAGGTTTTATTAAGTGACCGAGACACGGTCACCGATAGCCCCAACAAAGCTACAGCGTCGAGCCTGGGGTCGGAGCTGGGTGAACTCAGAGTCCCTCTCTCTCTGGCAGCAAGTCCCCCTGAGTTCACGAAATGGTCTCAGTCTCGTCAGTTTTTATACATTTTTTTTCTGCCCGGGGCAGGGATTCCTTTCTTCCTTTGAGATTAAACATATTCATGCTGGTTTCTTTCTTTACTTTGGGATGGACAAAAACTCTTCCTGTGGGACGGATGAATAGTGATGAGTTCCCAACGATCTTGGCTATCTTGATTGTGGATCTTTGTCCTTTTTTTGTTAGACTGGACAAAGCTGTTTCGGGGAAGTGAACAGATGTCTGATTGGATTTACGGGAACTGGTTTCAGGTGTATTTGCCCAGGTGTAGTGAGAATGGGCCATTTCTTGTCCGAGCCATGGTTCTTCCTATGTTAATGAGGTGCAGTTTCACTGTAGCCAGGTGTAAAGTTTGTGGACTCTTGTCTGTTCGTGGGGATCTCGTTCTTGCAATCAGATGTTAATGAAGCCTTGTTTCCTGGCAGCCAGGTAGGATGTTGCAATGCCTGCTTGCCTCCAAGGATCTCAACACTTAATCATAACTTTTATAACATATATATTTTGTAAGTGCACGAATTAACAGATGCCATTTATTACAGCGGCATCACTCAGCCCCAAGGACCCCATCCCAGGGGCGTTTCCTCTCTCCCAGCGCTGCCCTGGAGCCTCCTCCTTCCTTCCCACTTCGCGTGGGACTTTGTGTCACCGCCTGGCGAGCGGGTCCCTGCTTGGGGGTGGCTTTTTGATCTGTCCATCCCCCACCGGGGACAGTGCGGAGAGCTCACTGGGAATGCTCAGGGATCCCTCCTTGCGGCCCCTCTCCTTCGCGCTGGCCGGGTGACAAACAGGAAGGGACCACGCGACACCCGCGGCCCCCCGGAGGGAGGAGATGCGGGGGTGTTTCCTCGGCAGAAAGGAAATCTCTGGCAGCTTCTCTGAGCGAGGCTGGGGCCGGTTCCCTCCTTCAACAAGCCCAGTGCCTCTGTGCGAGGCAAAAAAGGGAGCTGCACGGGAGAGTTCATAAATCACCAGCGAGTTGCTCAGCCCTCCTCTCAGCAGCGCAGCTCACGGAGGCTCCACGTGGACCTGCCCCTCCTCCTCCTCCGAGGTCTTCCACAGCGCCGGCACAAAACCATCGAGTAAATAAAGATAAGGCTCTTACTCACCGCCGCCCACGTGAATCATCACCGGGTCCCGTTAGGGCAGCCCAGGAAAACGCTCCGTTTTCCCAGAGCTCCGCAAAAGGATCGGAGCAGCCCTGTCCGTCCCTCGCCCTTGCTCTGGGCTGTGCTGAGCTGCCAGAGCCCGGCGCACGGAGCCTCT
The DNA here is from genome assembly GCA_013397195.1 of Hylia prasina. Lineage (NCBI taxonomy): Eukaryota > Metazoa > Chordata > Aves > Passeriformes > Sylviidae > Hylia > Hylia prasina. Next base: position 327,497 of record VYXD01000557.1, read on the forward strand.
GCCAAGCAGCTGCAGCCGGCGCAGAACAGAGCCCGGGCTGTGCTCTCGCAGCCTTTGCTGCTTTTCTGCATCTCTGCTCCTCTGCCAAAGCGCTGGCACGCAGGGGAAGGGCACGGGCGGGAAAGGCACCGAGGAGAGGCTGGCAGAGCGGGGAGAGCAGCGTGTGTGGCGGGGATGTGACCAGGACAGCTCGGGGACCTGCTGGGTCCGGCCAGAGACTCGGGGGGATCCAGAGCCCTTGCTGAGCAGCTGCAGGGAGCACGGCAGGGGGCTGGAATGCTGCTCCCGGACCTGTGGATTGTTCCGGGGGATTCAGGGATCTGCTCCTGGAGCGAAGCACCCGGGACAACACCCCGCTGGGGGAACAGGACACCATTTCCAGCTGGGCTCTGGTGTGACACCTGGGCAGGTTTTATGGCTGAACAAATTCCCCATCCCTGGAAATACCCAAGGCCAGGTTGGACAGGCCTTGGAGCATGGTGCTCTAGTGGAAAGTGCCCCTGTCCACGGCAGGGGGTGGGACAAGATGGGCTTTAAAGTCCCTTCCGACCCAAACCGTTCCAGGATTCCATGACAATAGGAGCTCCTGGAGGGAGCAGGAGGAGAGGCAGAGCCGGCATCCCCCAGCCTGCTCCCCTTGCAGGGCACACGTGTTGCTGCATGATGGATGTTTGCTCTGTACCAACCCAGGAACCGAAATAAATTGCAGCTATACAATGAAGAGGCACTTTATTGCTCAGGCATTAGGCAAAGCTAATGTAATCCGAACCGATATTGAATACAAATCCTTGGCTGTGACTCACCCTGCTATTACATTGTGTTCTGCAGAGCAGCCGCGTGCCATCAGAGTCAGGCTTTGGGGAAAAATAAGAAAGGAACAGGCTTCTCTCTCTCTCCCTGTGAAAGACAGCTGCAATGACGGCCAAATCACCCAATCATTGCTTTAATTAATAATTATTTGGAGCCTCCTGGGATTGATTGGATCATTATGACACCAAGTGAAGCCTGAAGAAGAACTCCAGGGGGAAGATGGTGCTGATTCCATGTTCCCTTTGGCTCTCTCACTTGCAGGAGTATATCAAAGCTTCAGGAGCCCACAGGGGGAGAGAACCTGCATTTTTCTTGGGATAACTCATTCCTGCAAGCAACACAAGACTTTACAAACATCACCTGCTCTTTATGCCTGAAGCCCAGCACGAGGCCTTTCCTCTGTGCCAGGGCAGAGCAGAAGGATGAGGGGATAGGGGAGCTTTATTCCCCCTGCCTTCCTCAATCATCTCCCTGCCTCCCTGAGACTGGAGCTGGGATCCTGTTCAGCACAATGTTTGGTTTCAGATTCCACCTTGGTGCCTGATGCACACCCAGCAGCCAGGACTGTGGGTCACACTGCCACAGTACCCTTCCCCTCTGGGAATGGGGGTGTTGAAGAGACATTGATGAATTGAGACCCCAAACACTCCTACAAGGCAGGGGCTGTCAGTGCCCAGCGCTCTGCGAGGCTCAGAGTGGAGCACAGCCTTGTGCTGAGTTAGGAAATCTCACCACACCTGAAGTCAATACTAATGCAGTCCTTGATCCCACAGCCAGCGCTGCAAATCTCCCCTCTAATACAGCCAGGAGCCTTCCCCTGCTCAAACCCTCATTCTCCCTTTAGCTGTTCACTTCAAGAGCAAACAAACTTGGGTAAACCAAACTGTGTCCCCCTGGGCCGTGAGCCCCAGAGCATCCCAGCAGTGCTGAAGGGCAGAGTCCATCTCCACCCAGTCCCTGTATCCCTGATCCCCCGCCAAAACTGCACCCAGGCACCCCTGGGGAGAGCCTGTTCATCCTCTACACTGCTGCACTGAACGCCTTGAAGCCTGTCAGGAAAATAAACATGATCCCTGAAAGAAAAATCCAAGTCCCTCCCACTCCTGTGCTGGATCATCACCCTGCTGGATATCCGCTCTGTGAGCACATGGGGATGAACTAACCATGAGTGGTGAGTGTGGAAATGGCTCTCCAGCACACTGAGGTGTCTTCCCTGGCTGCAGGCACATTCCCAGCCCTGTGGCTTCCTTGGCTGCCTGGGATCATCCCCCTGGCTCCTTCTGGGCTGGAAGCTGGAAACGGCCCATTGCTCTGGGCTGCAGCAGGATAGGGACCAGCAAGAAGCACCCCAGTCTCTGCCTGGCATCTGCTCCCAGTGCCTCAGGGACCTCCCAGGCCATGTTGCAGTGGTGAGCACACCTGCTGCTTCCCTGGCTTTGGAGAAGAGGGAATGAACTGTCCTCACGCTGCCAGCAAAGCTCCCAGTGAAGGCAATAAGTCATCTGCTCCCCTCCCTCCCTCTCCGTGCACCCCTGCTTAATGAGATCATCCATCAACAGGATTTTTGGAAGCTGTCAGCTTGGTTCGGGGTGAAAGACTCAGCCATCAGTCACAGGGAGCCATCAGGGTCTGAGGCAGAGGCACCGAGTTCTTCCCAGAGCAGCCCCCCCTGACCCCTGAGCCCTGTCCCTCCCCCAGCACTGCCCATCCCACAAAGGCCTCTGCTGCCCTGCTGTGATGCTCGAGGCTTTCTGGGCACAGAGCACCGATGCAGACACTGGGATAGGCCCCTTCCCTGGCTGTGCTGCTGCTGTGGCACAGGGAAAGCTGCGTGCAGCAGTCCGGGGCTGCTCCCTGGAAAGGTCAGGCTGGCAGAGCGCAGTCGCCAGGAAAACGCTCCCAGCCCCCAGCACTGCCAGCCCCGGGCCATCCCTCAGCTGCTTCATTTGCCCTCTGACAAACACAGAACAGAACCAGGGAGGGGCAGGGGCAGTGGGATGAAAGCAGATGGCAAGATTGGGAGGGACCAGAAATACCTGGAAGGCTTGAACTTCAGAGAATCGGTCTAATATGCGACTAAGTGCATTTTCCACAGAGCTGTGCGTGGCAGGAGGACAGGCAGGGGCTGCTGCTGAGTGGCTTCTGCACTGTGAAATCAATCCCACCCAGCACACACAGGCTCGTTCTGCCAGGAATCCTTCCCTGGTCCACCTCTGGCTGACACCCACAGCTCGCAAATGGAATTAGAGCAGTGATGAGTAAATGGAGACCTTTTTCCTCAGAGCGGTAAAAAAGCTTATGAAAGTGAGGAAAACACCAGGAATGACAGGGATTAGGGGGGTGTGGCACAGGGCTGTGAGCAGAGAGGCAGCTTGGACTCAGCAGGGTTGAAGTGGCACCCAGGGCGCTCAGAACTGAAGTCCCCAAATGAGAGGCTGAGGATGCCCTGGACAGGGAAGCCACGTGTTTATTCCCAATTTGAGCCCCTTGACTAATCCCTTCTGCCCACCCACCTCCATCACCACCAGGTCTAACCCCGCAGCATCCATCTCCTCTGAGCTTCCCACTGCCTTCCCACTGGGATAGCCCAGAGACAGCCCAGACACGTGGCTCATGAGGGGCTGCCACCCACCCCTCCTCCCCATGACCAACACAGTGCCACACTCCCAGCTCCGCTTATCTGCAGCCAGGCTGACCAGCTCTGGCTGTAATTTCATGCTGTTATAAGCAATCACACTTGTAAAGCAAAAATCACGGCTGTGTTTCATGGCACAGAATGTGAAGGAGGCTTTTAAGCGCTGGAGAAATCCCAGCTGATGGCTCATCCCTCTATCCCCCTGCTGGCACGGCTTCATCCCAATGTCCGGACGTCCCCGCAGCCACCCCCTCACCCACAGCTTTCAGAGCAGTCACAGAAAATCATTTCTTCCTAATATTTAATCTAAGCATACCCTCCTTCAGCTTAAAGCCATTCCCACTTACCCCAGCACTGCACACCCTTGTAAAAGCCCTCCCTGTCCTCAGCCTCCTGTGCAGCAGCAGCCCTGGAAGGGGCAGCCCTGCTTTTTTAGCAGCTCTCAGCAACAAAGCCCTAGGGGGAAGCAAGAATCTCCAACCTGGCTGTGTCCCACACCTGCCCTCAGCTCCCAAACCTCCTCCGTGCCCGTGACAAGGGATGGGTGTCCGGGTGGGACGTGGGGGGGACAGAGCTCCTCTGTGTCCCCCTCACTCCTGCTCAGGGACGTTCAGATCGCTGGTTGTGCCTCTCACCGTGTCACACAGCCTGGCACAGACACCTTGTTAGACAGGCAGGGAACGTGTCGTGTGTTTTGGGAAGGAAACAAAACTCCGTATGGCGCTCTCCATCTGGGCTGAAAGGTTGCCTGCAAGGAAGGAAGGACAGCCAAGAGTGCAGACCACTGTCCCAGCGTGACAAAACCTGCCCTGCTGCCAGCCCAGCCTCCTTTCCCATGTGCCACCGTCCCCACCGGTGTCGGGAAGAGGGGCCGGGTGACACGGGGAGGACACACCGCGGAGGGCAGCCAGGAGGAGGAGGAGGGAGAGGATGTCAGGCTGCAGTGACGCAGCTCTTTGGCCGAGCAGGAGAGGACTGAGAGCAGCTCGGCTGAGCCCCGGGGCTCCGCGGGAGGGGGGGAAGAGTTTCTCCGCCTGCGACTGGCGATTTTCAGCAATGAGCTGGGACAGGGAGGGCGCAGCCTGCGGCTCTCTGGCTGCAAACGCTGCAGTTTCGCTCCAAGCTGAGAGGTGGCTCTGACGCCCTGCCCAGGGACAGCCCCCACACCCTTGATTTCCACTCTTGCATCTCTGGAGAGTTGATAGTGGGGAAATGCAATGGAAAATCTTTTATTAGAGCAGTAACACACCCCCGGTCGTGTCATTTAGACCCACACAGGACAAGTCTGTGAGGAGAAGGTCGCTGTGGGCTGTCAGCATGCCTGGCCCTTGGCTGGCTCCTGACACCCCAGAAAACCCCAGACCCAGCTGGGCTTAATCCTCGGCCCTGCCGCCGTCCTCATCTGACCCCGTCCTTCCTCTGCCTCCAGGAGGGATGGGGCTGCCATGGACCCGCGGCTTTTGGCAGCTTTCTGCCCTCCCAGTCTCCCACCAAAGCCTCCTGCACATCCTTTCCTCCTCCAGCACCTCCCCAGCCCTGTGAGTTTTCTCCTCCTGCAGTAACCAACGAAAAACCTGAAGAGTTTTTGGCAGGAGACCTCGTATCTTCCACCCCTGCATGCCCTGAGGGGAATTCCTGCTTTCCGTCTTATTTATACTTATAAATCCCGACTTGGGTGTAGCCAGGCTCCCCTCTGGGAGGAGATTTATGACCCCTGCTCATGGCTGGCTCCTGCCAGGACTCCTCCCAGTGGTGTTGTGTCCAAAGCTCCAAGTCAACAGCTTGTCCTGGGGCTGTGAGGATCAGGAGGAGCTGGTTGGCACTTCCCTTCTCCCATCTGTCTCCAACAGCAGGGGAACGAAGCCTTTGGAGGGTGGGGAAGAGCTGGCAGTGCTCAGGACCCTCCTGGGCTTGGTTAAGGCTTGGACTCAAAGACCTTAGAGGTCTTATCCAACCTAAATTCTCTGATTCTCACCCGTGAGCTTTCCATGCCCTCATCCTCTGCCTTCCCTGGGCAGCCTGGGCGCCCCAGAGCCTGGACAGCATCCTGCTGGGGGAGCCCTGTGCTGGCAGGGCCGTGTCATTCAGAGCCAGCCTCATCTCAGGAGAGGGATTATTGATCTGCATCTGGCACCGGGGCCAAAGCCTGCTGCAAAGTGTAATTAATTGATCAGTAAGTGCTCTGAGATCCCAGATGAAAGAGCCACGTAATTACCAAGTATCATCCAGTGGCCCTGGGAGCACTCGGAGGCTGAATTAGCTCGGTGCTTAATGTCACCCTCCAGGGACAGACCGTGTCCTCCCTGTGCCACCTGGAGGGGACTGCAGAGCTTGGGCCCGGGAAACAACCCCCCTCTGTGCATGCCCTGGGATGCTGGACCCTGTGGAGAGGCTGGGGACAGAGGGAAGGTGCTCGGGAGGGAGCAGGGTGAGGGGCTGCTCTCCAGAGTCAGGGCAGAGAAGAGATGTCTGGCTCCCAAAATCACTCAGGTTGGACAGGGGCACTGGAGATCTTCATCAGTGAAGGACGGTGGGAGCCTGGGAAACCTCAGTTTCCAGAGGAAGGCACTGGAGCCTAAAAACTCCAGAATTTCTGATCACGCAAAAATTCAGCTCCACGTGGGATTCTCTGACAATTCCCAGCCTTATTTTAGATTTTTATGGTCTGCCATAAAAACAGTTATAGCAAATTATTAGACCTAGATGTGGGCTGTCAGGAGGCTTCTTCCCTATTAAATCCCCCACGATGTTGTGTCCTCCCTGCTCCCAGCTGGGCTGTGTGTCCCATGTCCCTCCAGCCCTGGCACACGCTGGGCCCAGGGCCACCAAGAATCCGGGGAGCTGGGACTGGTGCAGCACCTTTCCCAAAGAGCTTTCCCCAGGTGCATAAAACCCTCTTGGGAATCAAACCCAGTCCTCGCTCTGTCATCCTAACAGCCAGGTCAGGGAGAGTGGGGCAGGATTTGCTTCCATTGCCAAACACAAAACAAAAACTGATCTCCTGGGTGCTGGGGAGAGATTTACAAATTTCCCCGGTTTATTCCATTAACCCCGTGGCTGCTCAGGGATCTCAGCGGTGCTGACTGCAATAAAGTGACCTCCTTTAACCTGCAGCCAAGGCTTCTTCCCACTCTCCCTGCTCCCAGCCCCGGCTGAGCCACAGCCTGAGCAGCTCTGAGCTCTGGTGCCATCTCCGGGTGACAGGATGGGGACAGGGCCATCTCCCCAGGGGTCACAGAGAGCTGAGCTGCCATGGAACGTGCTCGTGTCACTCAGCTGACACACACAGTAACTCAGTGCCTCACACACTCATCATCTGCAACTGGAAATGTCTCCCACAGAACTGGGGTGGGAATTGGGATGGGAACCGTGGTCAGAACCATCCTGGGATGGTGCCTCAGTCCATGCCTGGTGGGACAAGTGGGCAGAGGGTGTGTGGTCAGCAGGGCAGGGCTGGCAGCTCTGGATCCCATGGAGAGGCACAGGCACTGCTCCCAGCATTCCAGCTGCAGGAAACCATGGATTCTCCCACCAAAGGCCTCTCCCTGCACACTCCCCAGAGCCCCTGCAGGGACTGGGCAGCCAGCTCGGGGTTCCCCGGGAGCGCTTCCCTTGCTGCTGGTTCGTGTTTGCAATCCCTGAATCTCATGGCAGCTTGTGCTGCATCTCCACACGCACACACTGCCGTGCTGGAGCTCTGCTAGCGCCCCACACATGTTGCTTGCTGCTCCTCCTCCTCTTCTTCCTCCTCCTCCTCCTCCTCCTCCCCAGCCTCCCTCCTGCCGCTCCGGGTCCTGCCCGCATCCTTGCGGATCTCCTGGGGCCTCTGGCTGCTGTGGCACCGTGCAGGGATCTCTGCCCACCCTCCCAAAATACTCAGAGCAACCCCCTGGGCAGAGCCGTGGCCGGATCCTGCCCGGAGCTCAGAGCCCAGCCCTGGCATCCAGGGACCAGCTCCTCCAGGAAAAGCTGCAGGATGTTGTGCCCGGCTGTATGGAGCATCAGGAGCCACGCTGGCCCTTCCATCCCCACAAATCCCTGCTCTCAGGACGCTGAGCAGGTGCTGGCAGCCAAGGCACCGTTATTCCAGAGGAGGAGTTTATCCAGCAGCACTCGGGGAGTGCCGGGGGTTTATTGCCGGCCTCTCATCACGCTGACACACGCAGCAGCAGGAAGTTCCTAATAGCTCTGCACAAGTGAAATGTTGTTCTTTTGTCGGGGATCTCTGGGAATCATTTTCCCTGGAACCACGTGAGCTGGCAGAGCTGCAGGATGGAGCAGTGGCTCTGCCCCGGGGGGGGTGACACTGTGCGTGGGGACACCCCCCCAGGTCCCCAGCCCAGGGCAGAGCGTGAGGACCACAGCCACGGTGTGGGGGCTGTTTTAGGGGTTTTCCTCTTAAAACAACCCCAAAGCCTCCACCCAGGGCCTCCCAGGAGGCAGAGGGACGAGGCTGGAGGCGGTTAATGGCTTTCCACCTGCGGGAGCTGCGGAAACGCTCCCAGCAAAGCACGGGCTCTGCTCCAAGCTCTTACAAGCTAATCAATGAAACATCACAGCTTGGGAGCCGGGGCAGAGCAAAGCAGCACAGTATGGATTTTATTTTTTCATGCAAAGAGCTTTAGTACAAATCCCTTTTCCCCCCCACAAAGAGCGCAAGCAGCCTCTGCAGAGGAAACCAAGGCTGTGGCACCAGGGAGGACACAGGGGTGGGATGGGAGGGGGCTGTCACCTCCCCTGTGAGGCACATCCACAGTTAATGCCACTGTCCTGCTCCTGGTGCCACCCAGTTCATGGATTCTGCTCCCAAAGCAGGGGAGGTGCAGGTGTGGCCCTGCAGGCTCAAGGCTTTGCTGGCCAGGCCACAGAGGGCACCAGGAGTGGGCTGTGTGGGGCTGCCACTGCCCCTGCAGAGCTGTGGGGGAGCAAAGCACGGCTCCCTGCTCCAGCTGCAGCGGGGTCCTGGGACCCAAGCCATGCTTTAGCCACTGCAGAGGGACCTTCCAGTCCCTGGGACCCTCCAAGCCCCTGTCTGATGGCACAGACATGAGCTGATGCCAGTGGCTGGGCTGCATTTAGCTGTATTATTGACCCAGGGCTGTGGTCAGGGCTGTGCTGTGTGGCTGCAGGTCCCTGATCCCGGCTCATGCAGCACCTCCAGGGATTTGGTGTTTGCCTGCAGGCCGTGGGAGCTGGAGGCAGTGACAGAGCAAAGCCAGGTCTGAGCGGGCTCATTACTAATTCCTCCTTGTGAGGATGATTCTCCTCATCTGTCTGTTCTCCTCGGGATCTGTCAATGAGCCAGTTCATTCCCACTTAGGATGCGCTGTGCTGATACTGCATCACACTGATTCCAGGAGAATGTGCCTGATGCCACATCCAATCCATCACAACAACCCACGGCAGCCATCGGATACCTCCCTCCCTCCCTCCCTCAATGCATCATCCCCTCAAAGATCACAATCAGCTGTTGGACAAAGCCTGGCTTTCACAGTGCCATGGTTACTGGTGCCGATTGTAATCTGTGATTCCCTTCTTCTCCCTTATTTCCTGTTCCTTTCCCTTCCCACCCGTTGGTGCTCACCCCCTCTCTCCAGCATCTCCAACAGCTCAGGGATTATTCCCAATCAGCATCACTGAGCGATGCTGATTGCATCAGTTCCTCACAGACTGCTTTTATGATTCCCGTGGGGAAATTATTTGAGCCAGACAAATGAAAAATATTTACCTGTGGTAAGTGCTGAGGGCAGAGGTCTGCATCCAGCTCATCCTGTCCTGCAGACACCTCCAGCCTTCCCGGGCATTCCTGCCTGGCTCAGGGTGCTGAGCACTGGCCCTGAGCCCTCCTGCCTGGATCAGGGGACTCTCAAATGCACAGGAAGGCACTGGTGTGAGGGAGAAAGCCAGAGCATCCTCCTGAAGACAATTAATGGATTACAGCGAGTGTAGAATAATGCAGAGGCAAAGAAATCCCTCTCTCCAGAGGCAGTGGGATAGCACTAAAATCATGCTGCACTCTGCCTCACTTCATAAAAACTTCTTGTTATTCCTCAAGGAGGAATTGCGAGAGAGGACAACAGCTCCGTGCACTCCTGGATTTACAAATGCTGTTTTATGTATCAGTGTAATCTCTCTTGCAATTTATATGGGATGCAATGAGTAAACACCAGCAGTCCTGGCAGGAATCCTGAGTCTGGAATGGGTGCAGAGAAGGGAGGACAAGGCAGGAAAGCCTCCCCAGAGCAGGTATTTTCCAGCTGAAAGGCAGATTTGTAGAAGGCAGGTTTCTCCTGGATTTGTGGGGATGGTGAGGGTGGGGGGAATCATGGAGCCTCTGGCTGCTCCTTGACTGATGCAAATCCTGCTGGAGCAAAGGACTGAAAATCACAACAGAAAAGTCTTGAAAACTTTGGGGGCATCACAGCACAGCAGTGAGACATGCACACAACAAAGAGCAAAGCCATGGCCTTGGGAAGGAGCCTGGCAGCCTGGACTGGAGTGGCTGAAAGTGCCTGGAGCTGGTGGGAGCCTCTCCAGGCATTGCCATGAGGAGCTTTAGTTAATTAAGCTCTGAATTATGAATCATGCATAGAGCATAAAACAACGTCCTGCTTTCTGGCTGGGGAATTAAGGAGCTCAGGGCTCAGGGAGGTGCTCCCAGGCTTCAATCCTGGTGCACAAGGAGAATTTTTCTCCTTGGGGGGATGGCTCACTGGGATGTGACACTGTGGAGCCGTGCTGGGGCCCATGGCCCGCACAGGGACACCAAGGGGTGATGTTGGGGACACAGCACCCCAGGCAGGCTGTGCCTTCCCTCCAGTTCCACAGGGATGCTGCTGCCTGCCTTCCCCTCAGCGGGTTTGTTTCCCTCAGCCCCCTCCACACCCCAGTGGGCAACAGGGAGCCTATTTTTGAGCTGTGCAAAGTCTTCTTGTGTTGACAAGGAACAAGGACTTCCCTCCTGAGCGGGCCCCCAGCTGTGCCCGCCGGCACTGGCTCAAAGGGGCTGGATCCCAGCCTGGCCTCTGGCTCAAACCCCCCATTCAGCACCGTGTTTGGAAGGCAAAGCAGGGAATCAGCCCCGTTCCCAAAGCCAAAGGCTGGAGTGGCTCTGCCATCTCGGAGGGACAAAGGCCTTTTCTGCCCTGGGACAATATTGCCACTCACCAGCAGTGTCCCCAGCCAGCGGGGCCCGGGGACGGCTCCTCAGAGCCGCCTTTCAGCTGCACTACAGGGCACCTCTGCTTCCAAGTCTAAAGCTGAGGTTATTTTTCCGCTTCCTTCTGCCATTGAAGCCCTCCCGGGCGCTGTGGAGGAGGGGTGAAAGCTTCCCAAGGAAGCTGCAGGGAGGAGGCTGGTGCCAGGGGTGAGCAGAGGCAGGAGAGGCAGCGCCCCGTGCCTGCCCTCTGTGCCCTCACGGGAGCAGCTGCATCCTCTGCGGGATCCTCAGCGCGTTTTGGGAAGGCTCACAGGGATCTGGGGCCAGGGGCCAGGGGTGGTGGGGTCTGTCCCGGTGGGGTCTGTCCCCCAGCGCCTCTGTGTGGGGACAGGAGCTGCCCCAGGGTCTGTCCCGCCCCGCTGCAGGGCAGATGCTGCAGGATCCCACAAGGTGGACGTGTCCCAGGGTGCCACGGGCGATTCCCAGGCTGGCTGGAGCCCCTGGCAGCGCTGCCCCTGCCCCGCGGGGAGCTGCGAGTGGGCGGCGATCAATCGGCACAACTGCAGAGCAAACGCGGCGGCTGCAGCACCATCGCGGAAATAAAGGAGGGATTGATTTTCCGGGCAGTTCGGATCTCGTGGATCTCAGCTGCCGTGACAAGCGGAGTGCAGGCATGGCAGGCGCCGCGGGGCTGTCACCGCCCCGTCGCCTCCCCAGGTGTGAGGGGTGGGGGGCCTCAGGCACCCCAAATAAAAGCAATTCCTTGCCAAAAGGCAAAGCAACTCTGAGCGGCTCCAGGGCCTCACTGCAGTGCAGGGGACGGGCTCCAGGCAGGGAGCTGGCAAGGCTGGGGACACTGGGAAGGGCAGGGAAGTGGGTGTCCTGTGCTCCCTGCGGGACCGCCCTGCTCCCTGTCATCAGCCCCTTCCCAAACCGCAGTGAGCAGCAGCACCAGACAGGCACCGTCTGCCTTTATAACATCTTATCTCCAAGCTGCTCTTGCTAAGTCACATCTGACTTAATTATGGTAATTAAGATTGACATTAATACAAGATTAAAATGTGAAATTAAAATTAGCTGTGAAAGTTATCTGAGTTTTTAGAGCAGTTATTGATTTTCTCCACTGTTAATCAAAGGTCTGAGGTAATGGCCGATGAACACGGTGCTAATTAGAGCAGTGCCCATAAAGTGGCCTCGGGAGATATTTGTCTTATTTCTCGGAATCCCTCAGGCTTCTGACCACGCAAACGTCTCTGGCCCTGCTAAAGGAGCTCCAGAGGCCACGTTTTGCCTCCTCCTGTCAGTGCTGTTCCTGGTATGGAGCTGGGCTGTGCGTGCAGCCCTGCCCAGCCCTGCCAGGGCTGCAGGAGCTGATCCAGCTGCAGGGTTTCAGGGTGGCAGGTCCCAGCTGCAGGCAGAAGGGTGCTGGTGTTTCGGGGAGCAGCAGGAGCACGGAGATCCCGGGAGCACCGAGGCTCTCCCTCCACACGCGTCCCGCTGTTTCTCCGGGTGAGATTTCACAGCCCATTAGGCCTCAGCGCCGGCTGCGGGAGGGAAATGATTCAAATCTCAGCAGCTCTGGGGAGTGCATGCCATGGTGGTTCGTCCCAGCCCGTCTCCCTACACACGCTCCCGCCTCCCAGCTCACCTGAGTCTGCAGCAAAGCTGTTGGAGGGACAGGAGGACCCCAGTGCTGCCGTGAGACCCCCAGGCAGCACAATTTCCAGCAGCAGGTCCCTTCCCCAGGTGTGATGCCCTGGAGTCATGGGGTACAGTCTCGTGGGAGCTGGGCCCACCTGCAGCCCCTAAACCTTGCTGAGCAGCTGAGGCTTGAGCCTCACCATTCCCTCTCCATCACTAACAACTTTTGCCACTTCGTGGGCATTTCTGCATCACAAATACAGTGTTTGGTCTCTTTTCCTGCCTGTTTCCATGGCACTGCTGTTATTATCTGGCTATCTTAGGAGTTTACTACAATGCAGATGAGCACAATAAAAATCACTCAAGGAGAACTGCTAAATGAGAGACAACTCTTATCTTTAGCACCGGCAGGCAGGTCGGGAGGGAAGCGGGGCTGGAGCAGAGGGGGAGCGGTGCAGGCTGCGCTCGCTGTGCCACAGGCAGCTTTGTTCGACCAAATTAAACCTCTGAGCAGGCGAGTCCCAACTGGGTACGAGAGTGACAGTGTTAAATAACACGCTGCACCTCTCTCACTGCTTTTCTCTCTCTTTCTTATTTTTGTTCTTCCCGAGCCTGCTGCCCAACCGCTCCCAGCTGGCAGCGGCTCGGAGTGACACCGGGAATGCAAATGACCTGCCGCCCGCTCCCCGGCATCCCCGGGCTGCTGCCTCTGCTTCCAGCAGCGCCGGGGCAGGAGGGAGCTCAGCAGAGCTCGGCAGGGAAAACGGCAGCAGGATCAGTCCCCGTGTTTGGACAGTTCCTTGACTCGGCGTGTTCTGCGTGGTGGCACTGGCGGTGACACCGGAGCGCGATGGTTGTTGCTGAGGTAACGGGATTGGTGCTATTGCTCCCGCAAAGGTGCCGGGGACCTCTCAGATGGCAGCATCAACAAACTGGCTCTTTAGGGAAGGGGCTGGGCTGCCTCCCGTGCTGTTTGACACTGGTGGTGTGCACTCGTGACATGGCTCTGTTTGTTTGACTTGACAGGCGGAGCGGCCGGGAGGACCAGGCGCTCTCACCGGGAGTGATTCACAGGAAACGTTTCAGGGCAGGATCTGGGATTTCAAGAGAATGAAGCCTCTGTTTCTGTTCTTCTCAAAGTCAGTGTAATTGCACCCTGTGCTCTACGGGCTCAGGAGGGGCCTGCTGAGAGCCCCAGGCTCACTGCTGGTGGCCTGGGCAGGGGGACAGGCACGGGGATCCTGGGAGCCATCCAGGCCACAAATCCCCTGCAAGCAAGAAGCTGAGGAGCTCTGGGGCCACGTCCTGAGCAGGGACTTGTTGTGTGCTGCTTCTTTTGCCACAGCAATTGAGTGTGCCCCAGGGCACACCCATGGCCACGGTGCCAGCCCAACATTTCAGGGGCCCTAAGCAGCACCCACAAACTGTGAGATTTTGTATGCCCAGTGCTCCCACCCCACTGCAGGTCACAGCTGCAGCTCCCTCCAAACCAGGCTTTGCTGGCTCCAGCATCAGGGCCAGAAGCCCTGGAGGATCCCTGATCCCAAGAGAGCCATGGGGCCTGTGGCAGCCTCCCCATAGCACCTCTGCCCTACTCCCCTGCTGATTTGGGGGAGCCAGAGGAGAAGTGAGGAGGGATTGAGAAGGGCTTGGAGTACTGAGGGGAGCTTTGGGTGGAGGGGGTGGGATGCTGAGCAGAGCTGGGATGCCGAGAGGGGCTTTGGGTGCCATAGGGAGCCTGGGGACCAGGGGCACTGAGATGGGACAAGAGACCGGGCACAGGCTGATGGGGGGCTTGCAGTGGGAACACTGCCCAGGCTGGGGGAGCACCGGCACTCCCGGAGCTGGAAGAAGCCGAGGAGAATGGAGGAAACCACGAGCAACCGCGTGCCCGGGGCTACCGTACCCGGGCCGGTCGGTGGGGCCGGGGCGAGTGCGGGGGGAGCTGCGCGC
>VYXD01000557.1:349328-359659 GCA_013397195.1 Hylia prasina
ACGCTGGCGGCGGCGGCAGCGGGAGATGAATGGAGTTAATGTCATCGGGAAGGTGCTGCCGCCTCCTGCTTTATTTTTATCCAAGACTCAGCGCCCAGCCCGCGCTGAGATATTGCAGTTTGTCTTTGTGCCAGAATTTCCCCCGAAGAAAATCTCCCCGATAATCGCTCTTCCTCATCTCTTCCTTTTCAGAAAAAAAAAAAAAAAAAAAAAAAAAAAAAAAAAAAAAAAAAAAAAAAAAAAAAAAATCACGACTTAAAAAGCAAACACGTCACTCTTGCCCAAACAGCTGGTTTTAAAAGATGGCTTGACTCTAATTATCTGAAAATTTTATTTGAGATCCCTGCTCCTTAGACACATGATCAAACTCTGCAGTGCAAGGTGAAGATCTGATGTGTTCAGAGTACACGTTTTATACAGTAGAACAGTACTTTTGCACCATATGTAAATAGAATATTGCAAGCTGTATAAAGTAGCCATCTGTTTGAGATTTAGTTATGTAGTGATACACATCAGTTTGTTCTCCTTAAATACCTTAAGCTCCCTGGTGGTGAATTTAAATGCCATGCTAAGCTATATGTTCCTACTTGTCAGTTACATTTTAAAACCAAAATCAAGCAAAACACTAACCTTTTGCTAACTCAGATAAATGTAAAAACCCTAAACATTCAAATAGAAATAATTGGATAAGCAATGCTTTACTGCACTAACTCTGCTCTCTTTTTNGACCTTAAAGCCCATTTTTTCCACCCCCTGCCATGGGCAGGGACACCTTCCACTATCCCAGGGTGCTCCAAGCCCTGCCCAACCCGGCCTTGGACACTTCCAGGGATGGAGCAGCCACAGCTTCTCTGGGCACCCTGTGCCAGGACCTCCCCACCCTCACAGGGAGGAATTCCTTTCCAAAATCCCACCTAACCCTGCCTCTGGCAGCGGGAAACCATCCCCCTTTGTCCTGTCACTCCATCATCCCTTGTCCCAAGCCCCTTTTGAGCTCTCCTGGAGCCCCTTTAGGCACTGGAAGGAGCTCTAAGGTCTCCCTGGAGCCTTCTCCTCTCCAGGTGAGCCCCCCCAGCTCCTCCATCCTGGCTCCTTGGCAGGGGGGCTCCAGCCCTGCATCCACTGTGCCTCACTGTCCTCATGGGCACATTGTCACCCAAGGGCACAAACTGAACTGAGTCACACAAACATCGTCTCCTTCCGTGGCTCAGGTATCCCGCTCAAGCTTCCATGGGGGAGGGCTGGATTTTTCCACGTTTCCACTCCACATGCACCGATCTGGCCTCAGGAGCAAAGCCTTTCTTAAATTATTCAGTGTTACATCTCTGATCCAAACAAGAAGCCCCAGCGAGCAGCAGGGGCAGGAACCTGCCCGGAGTCAGAGTCACCTCAAACAGGGGGTCAGCTCTGAAAATTCCTTCCTCAGTCCCCCAGCGCCATCCTTAGCTACAGCCCAGAGCTTTCTCTCCCGGAAAAATCCGCGTTACAAGTTTACGTTGACCTCCTGCTGCTCCTCCCGCTCCCAGGAAATCAGCTGTTGTGTTTATCCGGAGCCAGCCTGGCTCCTCCTGCCTCCATCCAGCTGCTTCTCCAGGCTCTGCTGCCCCTCGGGGCAGGATGTGACGGTGCTGGACCACGGGGCGGGGGGTTTTTGCCAGAGGCAGCTGGTCAAGGCACAGCCCAGGAACCCCTCAGCCCGATCTGCTGAACACTGTGTGTCAAAAAGGCAGTGCTTAAACCCAGATTTATGTCTCAGATGTGCCTGTTTTAATCACACTACACCGCTATCAAAAGGACATTAAAAATTATGATTACCCTCTAGGAACATAAACAGTGGCAGCAGTGACAAACCCCTCATCCCAGGCGGGTGACACACGGGTTTGTATAATTGGCCCATTCATTACCTGCTGGGGAGAAGAGCCAGGTCCTTCCTCACCACATTTCCCCATCACCAGGGTGGGTGAAGAATAACACCAGGAGGAAATCTGCCCAGGCAGCAGCGACAGGAGACCAAAGAGCTGCCCAAGAAAAAGTGCAGTGCTCTGCAGCAGGTCCAGCTCCTCCTCAAATAACCCCCCTGGGAGTAAAAACCACCCTCCAGGGGTGAGATTTAAGGGTTTTCTCTTACCTCTATCCAGATTCAGGAAGAGCCAGCCCATCCCTCCCATGTGTGGGTGTCTCATTTTGATGTTTAGGGAATTTTGGAGGGTGGAGGAAGGTGACATTCCCTAGTGCCTTACATGGGAGATGCCTTTCCATGAGCATCCTTGGAGCTGTCCCCAAGGTAAAGGTGGCAGCAAGGCCCCATGGGCACAGGATGAAGGTGACACGTGCCCCACCAGGGCAGGTGACACAGGTGGGACATTACCTGCAGAGCAGGTCCCTGCTGCTGGCCACCAACTCCTCTTTGCTGGTCTATGATATCCTTTTAGCCTTCCATTCCTCAGTTTTGGGGAATCCAGGGATTTCGTGGGTGCTGCACCGGGCACAGAGAGAGTTCTGGGTGTCCCACAGCCCGTCAGAATCATTAGCTGGGCACAGCAGCCCTCGGCAAAGCGTTGTCCTCCCTGTTCCCAGTGTTCCTGCACCCCCCACCAAAGCCTGTTATTATCCTTTCTGATAGAATTCAGATCAATCAAACAGAATAATAGAGCAGAGGTCAAGGAAGGCTGTTCCTTCCCCGGGGAACAAGGGGCAGCTTTTGTCAGAAGTACCAGGGAGCCAGTTTAATTGTTCTAAATCCGAGAAATTATGAACGTGCCTGCTAATTGTGTGTCCTCCTGCGCTGGAGAGGGAGGAGAGCTTTGGGTGGGAGCTCCCACCCTGCATGGAGCAGCGGGGCTAAATCAGCTTCTGATCCCCCCAAAAAAACCCTGGTTTTCAGGGGTTGATGGTGCCACCCAGACTGGACTGGGAGGAAACTGCCCTGAGTCTGCCCAGCTGGTGCTGTGTGGGAGCACATGGATGTGGAGGGATTTAGGAGGATGTGGAGGGATATAGATGGATGTGGAGGGATGCAGATGGATGTGGAGGGATGCAGGGGAATGAGGAAGGATGCAGGGGGACACGGAGGGACGCAGGAGGATGAGGAGGTGGCTGGAGCTGGGGACCCAGCAGGGCTGGGCACTGCACCCAGCCCCAGGACCGAAGGTGCTGCTCACCATGGAGGAGGACCCTGCTTCTCTCCTGACATTCTGATGGCTAATGAAAATATATTTGCTATCTGTATTAATTAAAATAAAGTGCAGCAGCTCGTCATGGGGCTCCGTGGGAGAAGCTGTACATGGGTTATCATCATCCAGCACAGCATCGTGCAGCGATGGAATTAGTTCTGCCAGGCCATCTTTAAAGCACAAATCACTGATGGCTGATACAGCTGACAATTAATTATATAAAAACCAGCGTTGCTGGGAATGGTGTGAGAGCTGAGCAGCACCAGCAGCAGCCCAGGGATGGGCCCAGGGTGGGCTGGGTGGTCTCAGGGTCTGGGACATGGAGGGGGGTGAGCCTGTGCCAGCCTCAAACTGTTGCTCTGCCCCCAAGAACGACTCTGGTTTTAGTGAGAAAAATTTTTAAAAAGTTAAAAATTGAATTTCAGCCATATCTTGTCTGAAAAGGAGTTTGTTCCTGGAGGAGTGAGCCAGTGCAGGGGCACATTGAGGGCTGGACACAGGGATGTGCTGGGGGCTGCAGTTCCCATATGGAGTTGTTGGCAGGATGTGCCAGCAGAGTTGCCACCCCCCCAAACTGGCCTGACATAAAAAGGATCCAACGATGAAAGGCAGGGTATTGCTTTTTTTAGAAGGAAAAACCAAGGAATGGAGGGGGTGACAACCTGCACCAAGGCCAAGCTGGAGCAAGCTGTGCCAGGTGTCCCTGCCCACGGCACGGGGAGGATCTGGATGGATTCAAGGTCCACCCAACCCAAACATTTCTGGATTCTGTGGTTCTCTGATCACATCTGGCACCACTCCAGGCTGTGGAAGAGCATTTGGGAGCCCATCTCTCAGCCATCCCGGGCAGTCCCGAGCTGTGCCAGGGCCCGTGGGGCTGGCACGGGAATGGGAACGGGGACGGGGAGCGCTGGGCTGTGCCCCAGTTCCTGCCAGCCTCGGTGCACGATGATCGATGGAACCCGATAACTGCAATAACCACAGCCATCAGTAACCCTCCCTGTCCCTGCCTTCCCCGTTGCCAGCAGCGGGGCCCTTCCCCAGCTGTCAGGAATCATTAGGCACCGGAGCTGCATCGTTTCAGAGCAGGCAGCAGGGTCTTTTCAAGGGCATCGGGCAGCACCAGGCAGCACCGGGCAGCACCAGTTCCTGCACGGTTCCTACGTGGCCTCAGTGAGGGGAGAAAACGCAAAAAAAATATCATTGCCTGGAAAAAAGATTCCCCTGCAAACAGGGACACGCTGATCCCAGTGCCTGCCCTGGCACGGTGTCCCAGCAGGCAGAGTGAGACCCCACTTGGTCCCCAGGAGGGAGAAACGGGCCCTGCACACGGGCTGGGAGGTGCAGGGGACTGAGGCACAGCCCGGGGCATGGGGAATCCCCAGATTGTTCCATTCCCTCCTCCTGGGCAGCTCCAGCTCTGCTGCCTCTGCCCTGTGTGATCCCGGCAGCTGCATCCCGTGGTGGGAACAGCCTGGAGGAGTCCATGGGGAGAGCAGAAACCTCCGTGTGTGCCCTGTGCCAGATGTCACCTGTGCCACCCTCATTGCTCTGAGGCACCTTGGCACCTTGGCAAGGCAGCCAGGACCTGATGGGCTTCAAATCCTGCCTTGAGATGCCCCAGGGCAGCTTCTGGGACACTCAAAAAAAAAAAAAAGAAAGAAAAGAAATCCTTTTGGGGTATTCCTGGACAAACCCACCGAGGAGAGCAGCCATGGGCAGCAGTGCCGCCCATCCTGTGCCATCCAGGCCATCCAGGCCACGTCCTGTCCTGCTGCCACGGGGGACAAGTGACAACCCCCGAGGCGCTGCCAGTCCCTGCTCCTCCTTGGCAGTCTGGACTGGAGCCACGCTGTGATTCCTCTTACATCCTGTGAAAGAAATATAAAGAGCTGCCAAACAGATTTAGCAGAGGCAGCTCAGCTCTCCCCCAGTTGCTGCAGGGGAGCTCAGGCAGGAGCTGGATCCTGTGGCTGCCCCAGCCAGGGAGAGCCGAGCTGTGAGGCTGCTCTGCTCACCTGCACCTCCATTGTCACGTTGTCACCTCATATTTCCCAGTGCTGGAGTGGAAATCAAATCAAACCGAGCTTTGAACACACTGCAGACAGGTGGGACAACAGGGGAGGCTGGGAATAGCTGCATATTCCATGGATGTGACTGCCTGGGAGTGAACCCATCAGTGATTTATGGCCAGCGGTTGTAACCAGACCAAACTTTGTCTCTCCAGATGTTTCGGGGCCGTGTATCCAGTAAGTGTTCCCCAGTGTCCCCAGGAGCAGGGAGTCTGGCTGAACCCACTCCTGCATCACTGCCAGGCCTCCTGCATCCCTCCTGGGTCCCCTCCACCCCCCGAGAGGCAGCGCCAGGGCACAGCACCCCTGCCAAGCCCTCGGCTCCTGCAGCGCTGGCACCGAGAGGCGCTGGCAGGGCGGGGGGCACAGCTGAGCAGAGCCAGCCAGGCAGGACCCCCAGCAGTCCCAGGAGCTCCCAGGATCTCCCTTGGCATCACAGCAGGAGCGGAGCAGGAGCTGCTCTCACAGGGCTGCCCTGCCCACAAAGAGTTAATCCCAGCACTCTCTTCTCCAGATCTGCTCCGCTGCATCTTAACAGTGATGGGAGATTAATTATTTTAGCTGCAGAGAGCTGACTAGAACGGGGTTTTGTAGCTAAATATACTCTCTCTTTAGGAACCCATTTAATTTTATGCCCTGATGTAGACGGCTGGGCTGGATGATTGGCGAAGAAAGAAGGAGCTTCTCTTCCCCCTCTTCAATTTGTAGCCTGAAAAGCTGCCAAAACACTCCATTTCCTCTCCCCAGGTGGGCCCTGAGGAGTGAACATTCCAGCTGGGGAGCTCAGGAGAGGCACAGGAGGGATCTTCTTCTGCTCCTTCATCCCTCTGGCTGCCCCATCCCTGGAAGCGTCCAAGGGCAGGTTGGATGGGGCTTGGAGCAACCTGGGATAGTGCAAGGTGTCCCTGCCCATGGCAAAGGGTGGGACTGGATGAGCTTTGAAGATCTTTTGTAACTGGATGAGCCTCAAACTAATTCCCCCGTGAGCCCAGCCTGTTAATTCCTTTCAGCTGGGTCTGTCTGCCTGCCACAAGGCATGGATGTGCCTTTCTTACACTTGGTATCATAAAACCCTGTGGTAAACTCAAATTATCACCTGCATCCAAGTCTCACTCTCTCTAATGGCTTTTCTCCCCTGCTCCCTGGTCCCTGTGGGCCGGGAATATCAGGATAACTCCTGCCCCCATGAGCTGGGGGCGCAGTGGGATCCAGCCAGCACGGGACAGGTTGGATCACTTCCATGCTGCAAATCTCCTCATTCCTCTGTAACTGGATGAGCCTCTTAAATTCCTCTTCCCCCTGAGCTGCTGCTGCCGCTGCTCCTCCCACATTCCTTTGGGAAGGAGCTGGGCAATTCCCAGCGTGAGCTGGGCTCATCCCTGGGGATTTGGGCCATGCTGGGGGTGATGCTGCAGTGACGGGTGCCAGGGCTGGGCACACACAGACCGTGGGGCCAGGCCACCGTGGGCAGGTGTCCCCAAAGCCACAGGTGCCCGTGTGGCCGGAGCAGACTCCCGGGAGTCAAAGTCTCATTGATTCCAGCTCCATGAGGCAGCAGTGGGGAGGAAAATCCATTTTCCTCCTAGCTCGGGGAAGTGTGTAATTTCCCGGCATCTGTCAGGGCTGCGTGGATCATTAGAGCAGTTCCAGTTCCTCCCAAGCACCAGGAGAGGGGGGAGAGGTTTGTGAGTTTAATTCCTTGTGGTGTCCTTGCTCCCGAGCCCAGCCAGGCACAGGCAGCGTGGATTCTCCAGTCAGGCACAAACAGGATCGATTTGCCACTAAAGCAGGTTCCCAGGAGCGTTTTGCTGTTGGAATATTGCTCCCACCTGCAGCAGTCCCTGTGTGGAGCCCAAATCTGCTGCTCCCACCTGGACCAGGAACCCCTGTGGTCAGTTTGGGAGCATTTCCCCCGTCTCACCCATCCCAGGGTTGGGATGAAGTGTGGGTGTGGGTGTCTGGTGTCCCCCAGACCATGTCCCAGCCCCGTGTCCCCTGCCAGCACAGCAGGTCCCTGAGCCCCTCAGCTCAGGGTGCTGGAGCCAGTGAAATGCCTCCCTTCCATCCCTGGAAGTGCCCAAGGCCAGGCTGGATAGGGCTTGGAGTGACTCAGTTTAGTGGAAGGGTCCCTGCCCCTGGCACAGGGGGTGGATGAGGAGATTGTTTAAGGTCCCTTCCAGCTCAAACCATTCCAGGATTGGGAGATTCCATGGTTCTCTCCTCCCTGCCCTTCCCAGCAGAGATAGGTTTGCCGCTGGGTGTGGGAGCTGGGTGGGCAGAGGGGGCAGAGCCTGGTCCTTCCCGGCCACGGCTCCTCGGTCTGGGCACCACTGCCAGCATCCTCACCCAGTAATGAGGGGTTTCCATGGCAACCTTGTTTGAGCATCTCGAGTGACACAGATGTAAATTTTAAAATGAAATATTCAGACCACAGTCCTATGAGCATAAATAAACCCCTGCACATGGGCAATTTAACAGCATTTTAAAGCAGATCCGAAACTCCCCAGGGCCAGCGGAGTCTCTGTGGCATTGGGAGATTCATGGGAAGGGAAAGAAAAGTGTCCTGACCCCTTCCTGCCCCAGGAATCCCAGCACCCAGCTGCATCCCAGCCCGAGTCCTGAGCAGCATCAAATCAACAAGGGGTCGGTCACACCTGCCCTGCAGGGGATGTGGCACAAAGGGACAGCCCAGGAGGGACAGCCAGGCGTCCCCCGGAATGGGAGGAAAACAGCTCCAAACTTTCTTGGCCTCTGCTGCACTGTCTTCATGAGCTTCAAAAGCTCTTTTCGTCTGAATTATCTCCCATTAGTTGCTCCATGGAACAGTCCGGGTTTTCCCAGGAAAAGACTCCCAGCATTTTCCTGTCACCACACTGGGCAGGACCCAGGGACAGGCACCGCTCCTTCATCCTTGTGCCAGAGACGAGAACGGCTTTCTGTTTTCTCCAACAGCAGTGGGAATGCTCGGCTGAAATCCATCCCCAGCCCTCCCGTCCCTGTCTCACCTTTGCCAGGAGAGCGGCCCCGAAAATCCCGGTGCCGCGGGCAGCCCCTGCTCCAGCTGCGCTTCCCGGAGCTCCCACGGGGATGACTCACCCAGATCGGATTGCTACGGGTTTATTTGCTTAGAGGGGGAGCTGACAGGATGCTCTTGAGGAAAAGTTCTTCTCTTTCCTGTTGGAAAAACTGAATCTGCTGGAACTGTGACTGCGGGAAAACCTGGGATTCGCATCTCCTGCTTGGAGGGAGGCGGCCTTGGAGGCTGCATCCGCCTGCGGGGACATTCAGGAAATGAAAGATTGTTTCAATTAAGGTTGTTCTGCTCTTCAAGATTCAAGGCCAAAAGCTTTTAAAATCTGAAACCAAACCGATCACAGCCAAGTGTTTTGATGGACACAACCTGCTTTTCTCCAGACACCCCTTCCCACCCAAACCCTGCTTTCCTCCCTGAGGATGAAATGTGTGTTGCACATGCTGGAGGTCAGCGTGGGAAGAGGTGGGAGACCAGAAGGTGCTCAGGGTGCCCCTTCCCTGCCTCCAGCCCCCTGGTGATGAAGGATTGCACCAGGACCTGGCCTCGACCTCCCTGCTTTATGTCTGGATGAACTTATTCCCAGCAGGAATGCTTCCATTCCTGCACGGAGGTGAAGCTCCTGCCAACCCTCCTGCATCGACGGTGTGGGAATGGGGAACTCCAGGGGCTCAGCCTGTGTGAAGGGGGTGCTGGGCAGTGCAGGATAAATCCCAGCTCTTCACGAGGGCTTGGAGATGATGCCAGCAGCAGCTCCAGGCAGGATCAGCCCAGCGCCCATGAATGCCCCTGAGCCCGTCACACAGGCAGAGCTGAACACCCCCATTAATAGTGCCTGGATCAGCTTTATTCATTTCTGCTACAATCAGATCCTAAACCCTTCTGGACAGTGATTCCTGGGCTGGAGCAATCCAGCTGCCCTCCCTGGAGCCAGTGCTCACGGCGATACCATCGGCATTAGTAACGGGAGCCGTGATATGGCTACTCCTGCCTGGGCTCTTTCAGGAGCACAGCAGCAAAATGAGGCCTTTGTGATTATTCCAGCATCCTTTTATCAGGCATTTGCAGCTCTCTAATTCCTCTAAGCCCTTCTGGCTGAGGTGTCTTGGCAATCAGGTTCTCCTGGTGCCACGGGAGAACCTCTGGAGCAGCTCTTGTGTGTTGGCCAGGGCTGCCCATGGGACATGGGCCTGGCTGGGGGTCCCGGGGACCCTTTCACATGGGGATGAAGCTTTGGGGCTGGGGAGGATGATTCTGGTGCCTCCGTGCTGTTGCTGCTCAGGTGCGTGGGTGTTGGTGCCCTGCACACACCCAGTGCCATGTCTGGGTGAGAGGAGATGCTCCAGGACCCGCTGCCCTGCCACCCCTCCTGTCCTGCTGCCTCTCCAGAGCCTGGTGCCACCACCCCAGCCCTGGGCTGGGCTGTGCCCCGCTGCCAGCTCCCACACACAGCCCAGGCTTGGCACCTCGGCTGAGTATGAACCGCGGGGGCTGAGGCAGGTTGGAGAGTCCCTCCCCAGAGCCCAGCCCCCTGCGCCGTGTGTGCACACACCCCGTACCAGGCACAGCCCAGAACAGACCTGGAGACGAGCTGTCGTGCTGCGTTAAGGTCACTTGATGCTCCAAAGTGTCCCCATCCCGCAGGAGCAGCAGCTGTGCCCACGCTGCCGTGCAGGGCAAGGAGCCCCTGGTGCCACACCTGGGAGTGCCGAGGGCTGCAGGGCCACCACGGAGCTTGCCAGGGGTTTGGAGAAAGGTTTCTGAGCTCCTGATAGAGATACAAAAATAAACCCCTCGCTTTTCTTTCCTCCAGAGCTGCTCTAGCAGATTAGATCAAGATCAAACATCACCATTTCTCTTCCAGCAGCTCCGGATTGATCACTTGTGCTGAGCAGGATGGGTTTCGGCAGCTGGGGAGGGCCCTGTGTGTCCAGGATCATCCCATGGGCCCTGGGGGTGGCAGAACCACTGCTGGAATTCAGATCAGGGTGGAAAGGGCCTTAGCAAAGCCCACCCTTGCCCTGCAAACATGGAAAGCCACGGCAATCCTTCCTT
>VYXD01000557.1:370436-383141 GCA_013397195.1 Hylia prasina
GCCTGGGGGTCACCCAGGGAAGCTCAGTGAGAAGGGAGAAGCTCCATGTCTCTACGGCTAACAGGGATCTCTTCCAGCCTTTGAGCGGGGCCACTGCTACGAGCCCTACATCCAGAACGGGAACTTCACCACCTCCGACCCCACCTACAACCTGGGCACCACCGTGGAGTTCACCTGTGACCCCGGGCACTCCCTGGAGCAGGGCCCCGCCGTCATCGAGTGTATCAACATGCGGGACCCCTACTGGAACGACACGGAGCCGCTGTGCCGAGGTCAGTCCCGCCCGTGGGCCGTGCTGGGTGTGGGGTGGGCACCCCTGGGCCCCCCCTGAGCCCTGCCTACCCTCTGCCCCCACAGCCACCTGCGGAGGGGAGCTGACCGCCGTGGCCGGGGTGATCCTGTCCCCCAACTGGCCGGAGCCCTACACGGAGGGGGAGGATTGCATCTGGAGGATCCATGTGGGCGAGGAGAAGCGGCTCTTCCTGGATATCCAGCTGTGAGTAGCCCCAGAGCTCAGTGTCTGTCTCTGCCCCAGCAGTGCTTGGCTGTTGCAGTATCCTGCAGCCCTCGCTTCCACCATGGAATCACAGAATTCCAGAACAGTTTGTGTGGGAGGGACCTTAAAGCTGATCTCCCATGGGCAGGGACGCCTTCCACTATCCCAGGTTCTTCCAAGGCCCTTCCAAACTTGCCTTGGATACTTCCAATGATGAGAAACTTCTGCCAGAGCCTCTCCACTCACAGGGAAGAGCCTTGCCATGTCCTGTTCTCCCTCTCAGAGCTTCCATAATCCCCTTTGATGGACTTGGCTCCCTGGGCAGGACTCAGTGGTGCTCCCTGAGTTCAAAGCACCATTACACGATCCATAGCAGCAGTTAATTGCTGCTCCAATGGCTTTGGAATTCTCCACTGGGAATAGCCATGTGCTACTGGGGTGACACCCAGCACATCAGGAGCTGGGTCATGTGGGGTTAGGAGAGCCTGGAGGCATCCATGAGATGGAAACAGCTCAGTCTTTGGGCTGAATGTGAAATACAGGCACTAAGGGAGCAGAGCAACCCAGCAAGCCCAGGCTGAACATGCTGGGGTCAGAGGGGAAGGGGATCCAATGCCAGGCTCAGAGCTCTTGGCTTGGTAATGCTGCTGCTGCAGCGGGAGACTCCTTTGATGCTATTTTGGGTTTTCAAGAGGAGGACATGTTTCAAGCAGAGGCTTAGAGTCATAAAGATTTTAAAGCTCCCCATAAAATCCCAAGTGGGAGCTCCCAGCACACCTCTCCCAGCTCTGTGGGTGCTTGGGCTGAGCAGAACTGGAGGCCAAGTGATTTGAAGTCATCAGGAATAAATGTCATAGAGAAAATCGTGTTTGACAGAAAGCAGAGATTTACTACAAATGTCAGCTTGCCGTGGGGATTAGCTGGGTTCCCTCCAGGAACATTCCTAATAAAACGTTGGGGGATCAGCTCAGGCATCTCCTGAGCAGCTGGGAGCATCCTGGTGCTCTCCTCTGGCCCTCTTCCCCCGAGGGAAGGGGAGGAGGGTTGTCCCTGCCCCTGTCCCTCCTGTGCCACCCGGCAGAAGGGCACTGGTGCCCCCAGCCCTGGGGAGCCTTGCCGGGGCACGGACACGGCAGGACAGCGAGTGGGGGCGGGGTGTCATTGCCCACCCTTGGGGTCGATGTGATCGTTCGCCCACGCTGCCAGCCCCGGGCACCCAGAGAACCCTCCCGACACCAGCGTGTGCATCCATCCCCTGCCCTTGGCCTTGGAGCGGGGGGAGAGCAGCGCGACGCCACATCCCCTTCGGCTCCAGGGCAGCCGCATTCCCGACAGAGGCTGCCGCCGTCGCTGCCCGGTGTCCCCGGCCGTCGCCGCCATCCGCGGGCCGCCACCGCGCTCTGGTGGCCGCGGGGACAAGCGCGGCTCCGCCGGGACCGGCAATTCCAAGCGCTGTGTCCCGGGAGCCGCCGGCACCGAACCCTCCAGAGGGACGTGACCCGGAGAGAGGTCACCTGGCTGCCCCTTGAACCCCGTCCTGCCTGAACTCCCGGCACACACTGCTCTCTAACCAAACTCTCCTCTCAGCCTGAACATCACCAACAGTGACATCCTCACCATCTACGACGGGGACGAGCTCTCCGCCCGCATCCTGGGGCAGTACGTTGGCAGCAGCAGCCCCCAGAAACTCTACTCCTCCAGCCCCGACCTCACCATCCAGTTCCACTCGGACCCTGCTGGGCTCATCTTTGGGAAGGGGCAAGGATTCATCATGAACTACATAGGTACGGGGTGCTGGTGCGAGGACGTGGCACACAGCCAGCCAAGTGTCCAGCTGCAGCGTCAGCCAGCAGGGAGAGTCACTGAGGTCCCAGCACCCCCTTCACATCCCACCCTGAACCTCCTGCAGAGCCCCCAGCCCAGCTGCAGGTCTCTGGATCTGTCACTTCTGTGTCTCCCCTCCTTCAGACTGGCAACAAGGTCCCTGTTAGCCCTGGTGTGGCCCAGAGGGGAAGAAATTGCTGGAAACAGGGATGCAGGATCCCCTCTGACCCTCTCAGGCATGAGCTGATGGCAGAGGGGGGTCACTGAGGCCAGTCCCTGGGTGGGCTCTGGAGGTGGATGTTCCCTCTCTTTGCTCCAGAGCAGCTCAGACTGCACCTGGAGACATCTGTTCCATTGTCCTTTGGGGCAGCTGTGGGTGCTCACAGCAGGGACAAGCACTGGGAAGGGCATTCCATGCCCACAGCTGCCTGTGGCCTCTGGCTACCTCTGCCCCACCCTGCTCCCCGTGCCAGACTCCCTCCAGGCATGTTTTCCTTGCTCTGCTGACAAATCTGGCTAGGAAAAGCAGAGCGAGCTGCAATGCAGAGCAGAGCTCTGGGAGGCTGCAGGGCCCTCCTCAGTGCTCTGCAGCACACGGGGCTGAGGAGGGCACGGCACAACCCCTCACCTGAGCAAACCAGCCTGGGGGAAGCAGGGAACAAATCCTCCAAGCTGTGCTGTGACCGTGGTGCTGGTACCTCTCCTGCATCCACAGCTGGAGATGAGCTTGGTGTTCCCAGGTTATCCTGACCCCAGCACAGACACTGCCCCATTTTCACCAGCCCAGCCCTCTGCCTGCCTGTAGGGTCAGGGCAGGCTTCAAGGAGCCCCTGTTCCCCCCTGCTGCCCTTTCGCTGTGCCCAGGGGATGCTGCCTGCAGCCCAGCCGTGCCATTTGTGGGGCTGGGGAGCTGTGGGGAGGGGCAGGCCCTTGGGAAGAGCAGTGTGTCCAGCTGGGGTGGCTCTGGGGTGGGCTGTGTCGTGGGTCCTGCTCGGTGGGTGACAGCCAGAATCCCTCTTGGCTGCAGAGGTGTCCCGCAATGACTCCTGCTCTGACCTGCCCGAGATCCAGAACGGCTGGAAGACCACGTCACACACAGAGCTGGTGAGAGGGGCCAAGATCACCTACCAGTGTGACCCGGGCTATGACATCGTGGGCAGTGACACCCTCACCTGCCAGTGGGACCTCAGCTGGAGCAGCGACCCTCCTTTCTGTGAAAAGAGTAAGTGCCCCACAGGAAGGTGCTGCTGTCCCTGTCCCACATCCTGTAACAGCACCAGTCCTGCTCCGAGGGGCTCCGAGGGGCTCCGAGGGGCTCCCAGCTCTGAGGGGCTCCCAGCTCCGAGGGGCTCCCAGGTCTGAGGGGCTCCCAGCTCCGAGGGGCTCCCAGCTCTGAGGGGCTTCCAGGTCTGAGGGGCTCCCAGCTCCAAGGGGCTCTCAGCTCTGAGGGGCTCCGAGCTCTGACAGGCTTTCAGGTCTGAAAGGGTCCCAGGTCTGGGAGGCTCCAAGGGGCTCCCAGCTCCGAGGGGCTCCCGCTCCGAGGGACTCCCCTCTCAGCCATCCTCTCTCCCCAGTTATGTACTGCACGGACCCGGGGGAGGTGGAGCACTCCACCCGCCTCATCTCGGACCCGGTGCTGCTGGTGGGCACCACCATCCAGTACACCTGCAACCCCGGCTTCGTGCTGGAGGGCAGCTCCCTGCTCACCTGCTACAGCCGCGAGACCGGGACCCCCATCTGGACCTCGCGGCTCCCGCACTGCGTCTGTAAGTTCGGGTGTTCTCTCCTGCTCCCCTGCAGTCCAGCCCCTCTCTGGGGGTCCTGGGTGGCATTTTCCTGCAGCCCAGGGCCCTGCAGGGTGGTGCAGATCCTTGAGCTACCTGGAAGCAGAGTGGGGTGAGAGCTTGAGTGCTTCCTCACTGCCCCAGGCTCCTTCTCTCCCCTGGCAGCCCAAGCCCTGGGCTCACCCTGGATGTGTTTCGCTCCCTTTCAGCTGAGGAATCGCTGGCCTGTGATAACCCAGGACTGCCAGAAAATGGATACCAAATTCTTTATAAGCGCCTCTACCTGCCAGGAGAGTCCCTGACCTTCATGTGCTACGAGGGCTTTGAACTCATGGGGGAGGTGACCATCAAATGCATCCTGGGCCAGCCATCCCACTGGAGCGGCCCCCTGCCCATCTGCAAAGGTAACAGGGAAGGGGATGGGGTGCAAGGGGACAGCCACCACCNCTACCTCTGCCCCACCCTGCTCCCCGTGCCAGACTCCCTCCAGGCATGTTTTCCTTGCTCTGCTGACAAATCTGGCTAGGAAAAGCAGAGCGAGCTGCAATGCAGAGCAGAGCTCTGGGAGGCTGCAGGGCCCTCCTCAGTGCTCTGCAGCACACGGGGCTGAGGAGGGCACGGCACAACCCCTCACCTGAGCAAACCAGCCTGGGGGAAGCAGGGAACAAATCCTCCAAGCTGTGCTGTGACCGTGGTGCTGGTACCTCTCCTGCATCCACAGCTGGAGATGAGCTTGGTGTTCCCAGGTTATCCTGACCCCAGCACAGACACTGCCCCATTTTCACCAGCCCAGCCCTCTGCCTGCCTGTAGGGTCAGGGCAGGCTTCAAGGAGCCCCTGTTCCCCCCTGCTGCCCTTTCGCTGTGCCCAGGGGATGCTGCCTGCAGCCCAGCCGTGCCATTTGTGGGGCTGGGGAGCTGTGGGGAGGGGCAGGCCCTTGGGAAGAGCAGTGTGTCCAGCTGGGGTGGCTCTGGGGTGGGCTGTGTCGTGGGTCCTGCTCGGTGGGTGACAGCCAGAATCCCTCTTGGCTGCAGAGGTGTCCCGCAATGACTCCTGCTCTGACCTGCCCGAGATCCAGAACGGCTGGAAGACCACGTCACACACAGAGCTGGTGAGAGGGGCCAAGATCACCTACCAGTGTGACCCGGGCTATGACATCGTGGGCAGTGACACCCTCACCTGCCAGTGGGACCTCAGCTGGAGCAGCGACCCTCCTTTCTGTGAAAAGAGTAAGTGCCCCACAGGAAGGTGCTGCTGTCCCTGTCCCACATCCTGTAACAGCACCAGTCCTGCTCCGAGGGGCTCCGAGGGGCTCCGAGGGGCTCCCAGCTCTGAGGGGCTCCCAGCTCCGAGGGGCTCCCAGGTCTGAGGGGCTCCCAGCTCCGAGGGGCTCCCAGCTCTGAGGGGCTTCCAGGTCTGAGGGGCTCCCAGCTCCAAGGGGCTCTCAGCTCTGAGGGGCTCCGAGCTCTGACAGGCTTTCAGGTCTGAAAGGGTCCCAGGTCTGGGAGGCTCCAAGGGGCTCCCAGCTCCGAGGGGCTCCCGCTCCGAGGGACTCCCCTCTCAGCCATCCTCTCTCCCCAGTTATGTACTGCACGGACCCGGGGGAGGTGGAGCACTCCACCCGCCTCATCTCGGACCCGGTGCTGCTGGTGGGCACCACCATCCAGTACACCTGCAACCCCGGCTTCGTGCTGGAGGGCAGCTCCCTGCTCACCTGCTACAGCCGCGAGACCGGGACCCCCATCTGGACCTCGCGGCTCCCGCACTGCGTCTGTAAGTTCGGGTGTTCTCTCCTGCTCCCCTGCAGTCCAGCCCCTCTCTGGGGGTCCTGGGTGGCATTTTCCTGCAGCCCAGGGCCCTGCAGGGTGGTGCAGATCCTTGAGCTACCTGGAAGCAGAGTGGGGTGAGAGCTTGAGTGCTTCCTCGCTGCCCCAGGCTCCTTCTCTCCCCCGGCAGCCCAAGCCCTGGGCTCAACCTGGATGTGTTTCACTCCCTTTCAGCTGAGGAATCGCTGGCCTGTGATAACCCAGGACTGCCAGAAAATGGATACCAAATTCTTTATAAGCGCCTCTACCTGCCAGGAGAGTCCCTGACCTTCATGTGCTACGAGGGCTTTGAACTCATGGGGGAGGTGACCATCAAATGCATCCTGGGCCAGCCATCCCACTGGAGCGGCCCCCTGCCCATCTGCAAAGGTAACAGGGAAGGGGATGGGGTGCAAGGGGACAGCCACCACCTCTGTCCCCAACCTGGGACACCCCGGGGACCTTGGTTTGGCTGCATTCCCAGCTGGGTGCTGAACTCAGCTGAGACCTGGAGCTTCTCTGGATCTGGGCTCTGCTCAGCCCAGCCTGCTCAGTCCTGGCCACAAGAGCTTATTAAAAACTGGGAGTTTGCAGTGTGGTCTGGGACCAAATAGAGCAGGAGATCCCAGGTTTGGGTTTCCCAGCAGGCAACAGCTGCCAGCACCCAGCCAAACCCAGCTACAGACCAGTAACTCTCCATCTCTCTTCCAGTGAACCAAGACAGCTTTGAACACGCTCTGGAAGGTGAGTGACGTGGGTTTCCTGGATGCACAGGATCCTGCTGGAGCCTGGGAGGAGTGGGAGAGGCACAGAGGGGGTCACAGGGTGCCTGCAAATGCCAACATAATAGATCTTGTCCTTTCAGTAGCAGAAGCTGCTGCAGAGACGTCGCTCGAGGGGGGAAATATGGCCTTGGCCATCTTCATCCCGGTGCTGATCATCTCCCTGCTGCTGGGAGGAGCGTACATCTATCTCACCAGGTGGGGCCGCAGGGGCCGGCACAGAGCACCGGGCATGGTGCTGGGAATTCTCTGGGGTGCCCGGGGCGCTGGGAGGAGCTGGGACGGGGGGGGATGTGGTTCTTGAGTCAGTCCCTGCAGCCCTGACCCCGCCTCTCCCCGCAGGTGTCGGTACTACTCCAGCCTCCGCCTGCCCCTCATGTACTCCCACCCCTACAGCCAGATCACGGTAGAAACGGAGTTTGACAACCCGATTTATGAGACAGGGGTGAGTCCTGCTGTGCTGGTCCTCACTAGGGACACTCCTGGGGGGCTCGGCTGGTTGGGCAGCCAGGGGGTGAGTCCAGGCAGGGGATGAGTCCAGGCAGGGGGTGAGTCCAGCCAGGGGATGAGTCCAGGCAGGCTCTGCGGGAGCTCTGAACAAAGGGGCGCCAGTCCATCGTGTGGCACAGGGGGCTGAGGGGTCCTGGCTGCCAGGGCATCACTCCCCTGGGAACAAAACAACGCCCAGGATCTCTCTTGCTGCCTGGGAATGGGGAGATGATCCTGGAATGCAGCTGCTGCCCTCAACTGGCTTTTCCTTGCTTGCAGGAAACACGAGAATATGAGGTTTCGATATAAGGACAGCGGTAAGAGAGTCTCCAGCAGCGAACTTAATGTGCTCTCATAGAACTTCCTCAGTAACTAATCCAGAGACCACGTGGAGTTTGGTTGGACCCCCGGACCTGCTGTTGTCTTTCCTTTTGCCTCTCTATTGAAGATTTTACTGTTTTCTTCACTGTATTTATTCTATTTAAACTGCGCTAGGTGTGCTGCCCAGCCCTGGGCACAGGCAGCAGCGGGAGCCGGGGCAGAGCTGGGTCCTGGTGAGGCCAGGGGGGCACGGGGGCACTGCCGTGTCCCCCTCCATGGCAGAATGTCCCCCCTCCATGGCGGAGCGTCCCTCGGCACTGCCCGCACAGACGCAGGGGGATTTTTGCCGTTCTGATGTTGTTAAAAAATTAAAGATGTCTCCATTGCAAGAGCCTGCGGTTGATTGCTGGGAGCTGAGGTAGCGCAAGGTCCCCCTCAGGGCCCCGTCCCGCAGCTCCCGGCTCCCACAGTGGGACCCTGCCCAGGGGGCTCGGGGGGCGCTGGTGCAGGGACTGTCCTCGCTGCAGGGCTCAGGAGAGCAGGCACAGCCCGGCACACACGAGGTACGTGCTGCTTTCTTTTCCCACTTGGCTTTGGATGTGGAGAGGCGGCCAGCCAGGACTCCGGGGTGATGGAGAAGCACCAAGCAGTGCCACCCAGCTGAAAGCCCAACGCAGCTGGGAGCCATGGAAGCCTCCCTGGAGCGAGCAGAGCTCCCAGCCGGCGCCTCTCTGCTCTCTGCCTGTTGTTCCTCTCCAGTGGCACTTCCCTGCCAGGAACACCCCGACCCGGCGTGGCCGCAGGTCGCTCTTTGCCCAAAAACAGCATCTCAGGGTAAGCAGGAAGGGCTGGGCTCCCCGGCTCCCACCCCACACCTCCCAGATCCACGCCTGGCTGGGTCCCACAGCCGGGCAGGGGATGAAGGTGGAGGTGTTTGGGAGGAGAGGCAGGTGGGATGTGTGGAGGCTTCGGCACAGGAGCAGAACAGGCAGAAATCGGCCCCTCAGTCCCACCCTTGCCATCCCCTGCACTCCTTCACTGCATCACCCCTGCCAGAGCCACACAGCGGTGGGGACACGGACCCCAAAGGGCCACCGTGTCCCTGCTGTACCCCAGGGAGTCCCTGGGGAGGGCAGTGAAGCCACCGCCACATCCTCGGCTGCTGGTGTCCTTCTTTTGTCCTTGTAGAACAATCGCAAGCGCGGGAGGCTGGGTGAGCTCGGGGTGGTCGGTGCAGCTCTGCGGTGTACAGCTGGGATTTAGGGGTTTTCCTTTCAAAACAACGAATGTGTGTTTGTAATTTGTAACAGTTAAAAAAAAAAAAAAAAAAAAGAAACAAGAAAAAAAAGAGAAAAAAAATGTGCCAAAAAATGTACGAAGCATTTCATTTCCCTTCATACATGTCTGTTTTTATAAGAACAATGTGAAAATTGCTGGGATTAAATATTTTTGAACATGATAAAGTAGTTCCGTGGGAAGCTCTAGCGTTCAGTATAACCCTGATAACAATTGTTGTGTATTTTTAAATGTCTGAAATCAGTTTGCAGAGAGTCTGGCCACGCAGAGCAGGGTGAGGGCCGGGCACGCTGCATGCCCCGATGTGGGATGGTGGCACAATGCCTCTGGCTTGGCTCTGAGTGCCAGGTCCTGCCCTGGTGCAGCCTCACAGTGGCCCTTGCTCCCGTGGGATGGAGGCATCTGAGCCCTGCTGGGAAATAGAGTGACCTGACATGGCCCCAGGGACACGTCCCCTCTGTGGGTCACCCCCCAGGAGCCAGTGCTGGCTCCCCCTGTGAACTCAGCATTGTCCCTTCCCATGCCAGCCCAGCCCCGTGACATCTCACAGAGTGGGTGGGGGTCTGGGTGCTGCCCCGAGGCACTGGGACCCCACTGGAGACCCTTGGCCACGTCATGGAGGACACGCAGAAAGTTTTGGGGAGCCCAACCCCACTGGGCAGGGGGTCTGTGCGGACCTGTGCCCTGCTCACCCATCGGCTGCCCGACAACCTGTGGCTGTCACCTGGCACCTCCTCTGGGAGCTGGGGCAAAGCAGCGTCCCAAAACTACAGGGACACCTTTGGGGGGACAAGAGGGGGCTGCCTCACCTGCCCCTGGTATGGCTCCACATGGAGCAGGCAGGCACAGCTTGGAGGATCCCGGGGAAAATTCCCCTCCTGCTCCCTGGGAGCCTCTCCGGGCTGAGCTGCTCTGATGGGGGCAGAAACGACCCCATGAGGTTTTCTTCCAGCATCAAGTGGAGGCAGGGCAAGGTCCTGTGGGGGGACCCCGGGTGCCTGCGGGACACCCTGAGCACGGCCCCGCCTGAGAGCGTGGCGGCAGCACGGTGACTGTCGCCTCGCCAAGGAGCAGCGCCACCGGGACACCCCAGCTGCAACAGCATTCCCTGATGCCAGCAGTCCCAAGTGTCCCTGGCAGCGGGGGGGGAGGGGGATGCTCAGCCCACCCCACACCCGGGGAAATGCCCAGCCGAGGAAACCTGGGGCCTCCCTTCTGTCCCTGCCCCTTGGCATCCAAAACAATGCAACAGCGCTGCCCTCCCCAAACGTGCTTTTAACCAAGGTTATGCTGTGACATCAATAATGGCTCTGCTCAGCAGCTGCCAGGCTAATGCACAGGGGGCGAGGGAGCCAAGGCTCTGATGAAGAGCATTCCTGGGGGAGGGAGCTTGGGTTATTTTTGGACAGAGATTGCAAGAGAATTAAAATGAAGTGGGGAAAAAAAAAAAAAAAAGCCCTTGATGCTGCCGTTCCTCCTCGGTGACGTAAAGCCGGAGCCAATCTCTGGCCTCAGGCGTTGTGCTGCAGATGGAGCTTTGTCTGGGCCCAGCAGCCTCGGCCACAACGGCCTCCGCCTGCCTGGGGCCGGGCAGGGGGCACAGCGGGGCAGTCACACTGCTCAGGGACCCCCGAGGTCAGGGGTGGAGCAGCAGGGACCCCTTGACTCCTTGCAAGCTGCACTGGAGGCTGGTGAGGCAACAGCATCCCTGCCCAGCCCGGGTCAGGCACAGCATCCCTGCCCAGCCCGGGTCAGGCACAGCATCCCTGCCCAGCCCGGGTCAGGCACAGCATCCCTGCCCAGCCCGGGTCAGGCACAGCATCCCTGCCCAGCCCGGGTCAGGCACAGCATCCCTGCCCAGCCCGGGTCAGGCACAGCATCCCTGCCCAGCCCGGGTCAGGCACAGCATCCCTGCCCAGCCCGGGTCAGGCACAGCATCCCTGCCCAGCCCGGGTCAGGCACAGCATCCCTGCCCAGCCCGGGTCAGGCACAGCATCCCTGCCCAGCCCAGGAGGCTGGGAAAAGCCCCGGGATGCACTTGGCACAGCTCTGCCAGTGACGCCCTGGCAGGAGCCCAGTCAGTGGGCAGCCTCCTGGCTCCAGTGGTTCCTTCTCCCTTTTCCCGAGATGTCCTCCTGGGGCAGACACTGCCAGTGTCCTCCCCTCAGCTGTTGCCAAAACTGTGCTTGTGTTCTGCCAGGGCTGGGATTTCCTGGAATGTTTAGGCTGGAGTTGGGACAGTGCTCCTGGAGGAGCCCTCCCTGTGCTAAGGAATCACAGAATCATGGAGTCATTGGTTTGGGCTGGAAAGGACTTTTAAAGCACATCTTGTTCCAGCTCTTTGCCATGGGCAGGGACACTTCCCACTATTCCAGGTTGCTCCAAGCCCCATCCAACCCGGCCTTAGACACTTCCAGGGATGGAGCAGCCACAGCTTCTCTGGTCGGCCAGTGCCAGGGCCTCATCACCCTCCCAGGGAAGAATTTCTTTTTAATATGCCATCTAAACTTAGTTTCAAGCCAGTCCTCCTTGTCCTGTCACTCCACGCTCTCATCCAAAGTCTCTCTCCAGCTCTCTTGGAGCCCTGCAGGAAAGCCAGGCTGATCTGCAGGGAAGAGAGGAGTGGTAGAGCTGGGGACCAGGCACTGGTCCAGAGGCAGCAGAGAGCTCAGAAGGCAGAGGAAGGGGAGAAAGGAGGGGAGAGCCCAGAGCCTCAGAGCCTGTGAGTGCTGACAGAAGGATGCGCTGTCTGCCAGGAGCAGGAGCTGTGGCTGAGGGGTCTGGGAAGGGGCAGGGTGGAAAAAACTCTCATTCCTTTCACCCTGCAACACACAACGCCAGGGCCCTGCAGCAGCACACCGGGCTGGGGAATGTGCTGGTGGGAAGCGGCAGGAGCAGGCAGGAGGCAAAAAATGTGCCAGGATGGAAAACAAAGCGCATTTTAGGACGGCCAGGGATGAAGCTGCTCAGAGGAAGCACACGCACACCCGAGGGGCTGTGCAGGACAGCCCTGCTTCCACTTCCAGAGCCCAGCCTGAGCAGTGCCAGGGGAGGATGCGTGGGCAATGGATGGCAAAATCTGCAAAACAAGGCAGGGCTTTCCTTGTGCCAGGAGCAGTGACAGGTGTCCCACGTGGCACTGCCACAGGGCAGGGCAGGGCAGCACTACCGGGGCTCTGGCTGGACCTGGGACCTGGCTGGACCCAGGATCTGCCTGCGGGCAGCTCAGCTCAGCCCCTCACCCGGCGCCTGGGCAGCGCAGGAGGGAGGGCCGGAGCACCGGATCCCCTGGGGCTCCCGGCACTGGCAGCGTTGGCTTTGGGGAACAGGAAATGGGCTGGGGAGGAAAAAGGCAAGCAGGAAGGCTCACGACAGTTTCTCCACTAGCACTTAGGAGTTATAGAGGGACGCTCCAACCTGGGAACAGTCTCCCCCCATCCCTGGCGCCGCAGCACACCCTCACGTCTTCGCTGAGGCATTCCCTGGCTGCCCGCATCGTGGGCATTGCCTCGCTGGGAGCTCCTGTCCCCTGCATGCCAAGAGACAAGCAACCCCTGCAGCCCGAGGGCTGCAGCACAAGGGGCCGGAATCCCCGGAGCCAGTACTCCCTGCTCCCTGAATCCCTGTGTTCCTGCATCCCTGGAGCCAGAATCCTGCACATCCCAACTGCTGCATCCCTGACAGCCTGTGTCCCTGGAGCCAGTCCCCCGTTCCCTTGGCGGCTGCATTCCTGCGTGCTCCCACCCCTGGGACCAGCATCCCCAGACTGCTGCAGCCCCCAGCGCCTGAATCCTCGGAGCCACTGTCCCTGCGCGTCCCGCTGCACCCCCGGTGCCCCCGCACCTCCCGCGCCGCCGCCACCCAACCCCCGCGTCCCCGGGGCCGTGTCCCTGCATCCCGGGGCTGCCC
>VYXD01000557.1:383387-407162 GCA_013397195.1 Hylia prasina
GGGTGATGCGGCCGCACCGGTGACACCCGCTGACGCCGCCACGCCGGGTGACACCGTCACACTGGGTGAGAGAAGCGCGCGGGTGACACTTACTCTGGTGGCAGCGGCGGGGTGGAGTGCTCAGGAGAGGGTGAAGGGAGCACCCGCCGCTCCGGTTCCGGAGTGGCAGCCGGCATCCCGCCTCACCCCAAGGCTCCTGCTCCTCGTGCTGCTCCCAAAGGCGACACCAGCCGTGCGGAGCCGAGGACATCCCCGCCACGCGTCCCCGTCACTGCAGGCCCGCGGCCCGGGGACCCTGGCCCGGCTGAGCGGAACCCGCTGCCTCCAGGAGATGCTGGGGCCACCACGGAGCCACCGAGATGCAACTTTGTGCTGCATCGAAGCCTCTGCCTTCCTTATGTAACACAGCTGCTGCTGGCACGGTGCTCGCCTCCACGTCCTGCACAACTTAGGTGCAACGTGGAATTGATCTGCGCTCCCTGGAATGGCTCTGCCATTATCATTAGCTGAGGAACCTTTTCTGGGATCTCAGGCCGGCGGTGCTGGATGTGACCCGTCTGGGTGCTGGGCCGTGGCTGGCAGGTGACAGCACCCACTGGGTGCCCCGTGCAGCCCCAGGCACACCGTGTGTGTGTCCCGTGGGAGCAGTGCCCGTGTTTGGGGCCCTGTCCCAGCGCTGGCACAGCCCCTGTGGAGGTGGGTTTGGTCAGGTTTGCAGTGGGGTGTCCGTGCTGGCACAGGAGGCGGCTCCTGGGCTGGTCTCATGGAGACTGTGCCCAGAGAACCCCAGGGCTCTGCAGCCCAAGGCCCCCGGGCTCTCTGGGGTCAGGCAGGCGGCGTGTGGGCACGGGGGGGTTGGATTTCTTGCTGCTCTGATGTTTTCCCCCTGATCTGAGGTGTTGCCTGCACTCCTGGGGTATCGGTGGGGCAGTGTTTGTGCTGTGCTGCCCTTGCAGGGTGTGACTCTGACCTGGGCACCCCGAGGCTGTTGGACCCCCAGCTCTGTTCCCTCTGTGCCTTTGGTTGCCATCAGCTCTGACCGAGCGTGGCTGCTGTGCCTGAGCAGCTTCCCTTGGAGGGCAGGAGCCACCCAGGGTGAGGAATACACATCACCCAGGGCTCTGCTCCTTCCCTAACACGCTCCAGTCCTGCAGGTAGCACGGGGGTTGTGCTGGCCTCGGGGGACACTGCTGGGACCGACTCTGTGGTTGCACCCCGGGTGTTGAGGCCTGGCTGGGAGGAGCGGGAGTGTCTGGAGGGATGCCAGCCGTGGAGATGGAGGAAAGTTATCTTGAGATTCCCGGGAGGCTGTGACATGCCACGTGGGCTGCAGATCCCAGGATGGGGCACGCAGGCAGCGTGCTACAAGGAAGTAGGGTGGAGGGAAGTCGGGTGTGTGGATGTTCCTCCCTGGAGTGTAACACTGCCTGAATCCGAGGTCTCCAGCCCTGCAGACCGTCCCTGCTCTAGGGTCAGATCCCATCTGCAGCCCATCTCCATCGCCATTGATAAGGAAATGCAAGTTGAGAGGCTGCAGGACCTTGGCAGGAAGGGCTGGGGAGGGTTTGGATGGCTTCCCTGGCTCGTAAACCCATCCTGCTTCTTAGAGTCAGTGCTCTTACTGATGAGCTGGAAATCAAACAAGCCAACCTGACCTGCCCTTGTTGCCACCATCTCAACCTGCTCCCGTGGCCATGTGCTGGCCCTGTGGCCATGTGCTGGCTGAGCTCTGGGCTCTCCCACAGCTCAGTCTCTGGAGGGAGAGTCACTTCAGAGCAGTCAGATGGAGGGGATAAGCTGATGTGCTGCCAGATAGGGCAGTGAAGTGTTTACTCTTGTTGTATATTCACTTAGCAGCCAGATTTCAGACATGATAAGGCAGCAACTTAGGAGAGAAACTGGAGGATGAGCAGGAGGGCAGATGGTCACTGGGGCAGTGGGAGATGGGGTCTGGGTCTCCCCACTGCCTTTTATTTGGGTATTTGTGGAAGATGCTGTTGAGAGCACTGGGGGATTTACTCAGCCTGGGCTGATGTTGGGTTCCTTATCCACCATCCCCTCCCTGAGGAGCCAGTGCCCCACACAGTCCCAGCACACAGCTCCAGCTGTGTCCCATGCACTGACCCCCGCAGCGACCCCACGGGCAGCCCTCTCCCTAACACGTCTGGGTTTCTCTCCCCAGAACCTCCCTCCAGCACGGCCTTTCAGGATGATGGACCCAGAAGCACCGGCGGGGACCCTCCAGCCACGTGTCTGCTGACCCCGGGGTGCCGCCGGGCACCGGTGCCGATGCAGAGCTCCTGGGAGCGCAGGGCAGAGCCGCCGCTCCGCTCGCCCATGGCAGCCCCTTCCCGCCGCGCCCCGGCCCGGCTGCATGGTGTGGGTGCCCCTGAGCCCCACGAGCAGTGACCGCCGGGCCCCGCTGCGCGCTGCCAGCACCACCACCATGTCTTTGGAGTGGCTGATGGACTGGAGCTTGTCCCTGGACGGACTCCGGGATTTCATCGCCACCGGCATCCAGTCTTTCCGTGACTGCGACGCCACGGCCCTGGTGGCCGTCGCCTGCCTGCTGGTCCTCTTTGTGTGGTACTGCTACCACGTGGGGCGGGAGCAGCCCCGCGCCTACGCCACGGTGAACGCGCTGATGCAGAGCGCCGAGGCCAACGGGGTGCAGAACGGGTTCGTGTACTGCCAGTCGCCCGAGTGCGTGCGCTGCTCGCACCACGACGGCCTCAACCAGAAACTCTACCACAACCTGCAGGAGTACGCCAAGCGCTACTCCTGGTCCGGCATGGGCAGGATCCACAAGGGCATCCGTGAGCAGGGCCGCTACCTCAACAGCCGGCCCTCCATCCAGAAGCCAGAAGTCTTCTTCCTGCCTGACTTGCCCACCACGCCCTACTTCTCCCGGGACACTCAAAAGCACGACGTGGAGTTGCTGGAGCGCAACTTCCAGACCATCCTGTGCGAGTTTGAGACCCTGTACAAGGCGTTCTCAAACTGCAGCCTCCCGCAAGGATGGAAAATGAACAGCACGCCCAGCGGGGAGTGGTTCACCTTCTACCTGGTGAACCAGGGCATGTGCGTGCCCAGGAACTGCCGGAGATGCCCACGGACGTACCGCTTGCTCGGGAGCCTCCGTACCTGCATTGGCAACAATGTCTTTGGGAACGCCTGCATCTCTGTGCTGAGCCCGGGCACCGTCATCGCCGAGCACTACGGGCCCACCAACATCCGCATCCGCTGCCACCTCGGTGAGTGTCCGGCGCTGCGGTTCGTGGGGAGGGAGGGAGTGGAGGGCTGTGGCCATGCCTGGGTGAGGAGCCCCAAAAAAGGCTCTGGGGCTCAGACACCTGCTCTGCTTTGGGCTGAGGGAGGTTTTTTGGGCTTTGGTGGTGACAGCCTCCTGAGGAGAGGCTGGTGCTCAGTCCGTGGGTACCTGACATGCCCAGGGTCTCCAGATCAGCAGCAGTAGGGTTTCACCTCCTCCTCCTGCTGACCCAGTCCATGGACCCTTGCTGGTGTGCAATACTGGCCTGATTTTACATAGGGGTCTCTGAACATCCCCCTCTCTGCAGGGAGGTCCCTGTCCCATCACGGGATGTGGGGCAGCCTGGGGCGCTGCTCCAGGGCTGTGTTGTGCCACCGGCAGCTCCCCTCTCCTGGGCGCTCTGCATGGGACACGGGTGAATGGGAACAGAGATGCTGCTTTGGGGTGTGCAAAGCTGTAAGAGAGGGCAGGGAGGGGTCCTGGGGTGTCCCCTGCGGTGGGTCAGGCGCTGGGTTGGTGGTGGCACTGTGCTCCCTGCTCGGCGGGCAGGGATGGGGAGAGCCCACACGGCACAGATGGCCGGGCTGGCACAGCACCGACCGTGCCGGGGGAGGCACCGCACGGGCCCGGCTGGCAAACACCAACCACGCCTGTTCAGCCAACAGCTCGGGTAAACACACCCAGGCAGTGCTGGCCATTTGTTTGGAACGGGAATTGTTTTCAGAGCTCATCCCGGGAGCTGCTGGGCAGCTGGGACCTGCCCTTGCTGGTGCCAG
This sequence comes from Hylia prasina, assembly GCA_013397195.1. Lineage (NCBI taxonomy): Eukaryota > Metazoa > Chordata > Aves > Passeriformes > Sylviidae > Hylia > Hylia prasina. Next base: position 387,435 of record VYXD01000557.1, read on the forward strand.
GGGAAAGCCTGTCACTGACCCCTCTGTCTGGGGTGCTGGGGGATGTGCTCCCCTCCTGAGGGGCTGGGAGAGGGTCCTGGGAGGAACCAGTGATGTCTGAGTGGGCTCAGGTGAGAGCAGCTGGAGCACACACGCCCTGGGCAGAGGAATGACATGGATCATTCATTTGTCCTTCTGCTGGGACTGTGAACTGGGCCGGGGGCACACTGGCACCCCCACCTTGGTGGTGGGAATGCAGCTCTTGCTGTGCCCAGGGCATGGATGTGTTTAATACACAACCTGCCCTTTCAGGCAGCTGGATCTGCAAAGCCAGCACAGCCATCAGTGGGGCGAGGCACCCCTGAGGATTTACTCCAGGCACAGGCAGCATCCCTGGGCCAGGACAGCACCCCGAGGGTGTGGGTGGGATGGAAGGGCTGCAGGCTGCTCCCTCCCTGCATCCCCCAGCAGCTCAGTTTCCCTGTTTCAGCATCTCCAGCTGAGGCTGTTGTGCAGGGAAACAGCTTTGGGTTTTGCAGCCTTTGAAACAGCAGCTTTGTAGTCCCAGCTTTGCTGGGCAGCTGGGAGTCCCTGCTGCGCTCGCTGGGTTTGGCATCGCTCTTGGATCCGTCCTGCTCGTTTGCTGCATCGTTACCGTTCGGGAGCCACGTGAGCCCTGACCCCTTTCTCTGCCACGGCTGCATCTTCGGGGCAGGACGGCTCTGCAGCAGCTCCAGCGTCCCCAGCACTGTGGGGAGTGACAGTCCTGGTGCAGGAGGTGATGGGATCAACCCCTCTCAAACTGCCTTGGCTTGTGCTGGTATTTTAAGAAGAGACCCATTTTATTTCTGTGATTGTCCTTCATGCGGCCCTCACAGAGCTGCTTCTCTATGAGTGTTTTGTGACCTCCCCAGGATTTCTGTCCTTGCAGCTCCGTGGGTCACCCTGAGGCAGCACCTTGGGTGGGGACCAAGGGACGGGGCAGGTCCATGGGGAGCTTGTGGCAGGGCCACAATTGAACCCATTTTCCCAGGCCCAGTGCAATTCCTGCTCCCCTTAGCCTTGCCTGGGGCAGGGTCATCACTGCAGGGCTGGAGGAAGGAGCAGGCAGGATCTACCTTTGGTCCTGAAGTTGGAAAATATCCCAGGAGCCTGGCTCCCTGTGCACACCTTGGGGCCATGGGCTCTGGGGACTGAGAAGCTGTTCCAGATATGAAATCAGTGCCTGCAGTTCTGAGCATGCTGGGGACAGTGAAAGGGCAGGAGGGAGCAGACAGGGCAGGGGCTGAGCTGCTTCAGGCTGGGGGTTCAGGTCACTCCCTGCAGGGGAGCATCCCCTCAGCAGCAGCGTGGGGCTCACGTAGAGCTCACAGTTTGCTCCCTGCTGCCCACCATAGGGAAGTTGGCATGGCCTGACCCTCCCTGTCCTCTCTCTTTGTGCCTGAAGGTCTGAAGACGCCCAGCAACTGCGAACTGGTGGTGGGGGGTGAGCCCCAGTGCTGGGCTGAGGGCCGGTGCCTGCTCTTTGACGACTCCTTCCTGCACACGGCGTTCCACGAAGGTGAGTTCAGTGTGTGGGGCTTCGTGGTGTCCCCTCTGATATCAGTGGTGCCCAGGCTGCCAAGGAGCACAGGGAGCATCTCCCCCAGCCTGCCGGTGATGGACAGCTGTGGGTTCCAGCCCCACTGCCTAGCCCAGGGCAGAAGAGACTGTCCCCAGCCATCCCCAGGAGCAGCTGCAGGCCTGGAGCTCCCCAGGCCCCACAGAAGCCATCAGCCTTCCCAGGGCACCCACAAACCATTTCAGAGTGTCCCCTCTCATGGTGTCGGGGACTGGGGATGAGTTGAGGGGGCACCCACGCCCAGGCCCTTCTCCTCTCCAGCAGGGCCGGAGTCCCTGTGTCCTGTGGGGCTCAGGCCCTGCTGCCCTGGCCTGCCCCAGGTGGGAGCAGCCCTTGTCTCTGGCACCGCAGGGCTCCCCATGGCTGCGCTCCCTCTGCCTCAGGGTGTTGGGGCATCCCAGCACGCCCCTGGAGCCCCCTCAGCCAGCCCATGGCTTGCTCGTGGTGCTGTCACAGCGTCATCAGTCCAGCACTGGGCCTGCACACCCTCTCCCTGCCATAGCAGCTCAGCCTCCTTCACGCCGAGCTCTGCAGGGCAGCTCGGGCTGCCATGCCACGGCCTCGGCCTCCTCCGGCCCTGTTGCAGCTCGGTGCTGACGTGCCAGCGGCGCCTTTGTCTCCCAGGCCGGGGAACAGCCTCACGCCCTCTGGATTGTTCCTCCCTCCACCGCTGACTGACGGAGCCTGTTCCGCTCCAGCTCTCCCGGATTACCTGGCATTAGTCGCCCGTGGCATAAAAGCATCAGGCAGAGCTGTTTTACACAGGGGAGCGTGCGGAGAGAGTGGGAGAACAAAAGCTGTTGCTTCCACATCAAACCCGCTGTGGGATTGGGAAGCACGGCTCCGTGCAGGGCCAGGAAGGCTGGAGTGGCGCAGCAGCCATTCCCTGCACAGATCCAGGACGCAGCTGCAAGGAGGCCCTGCCTCAGGAATCCTCCGGGTGCCTGGCAGGGAGGAGCCTGCCCTGTGTCCCCGAGTTCCCAGGGCAATGCCCTGTTTCCTGGGGTTGCACTGGGGAGGTGCTTCCCCTCCCTCACCCTGCGCTTCCCTCCCCACAGGTGCCCCAGAGGAAGGTCCCCGCGTGGTGTTCATGGTGGACCTGTGGCACCCCAACGTGGCCGCGGCCGAGCGCCAAGCTCTCGACTTCATCTTTGCGCCGGGACGATGACGGCGCTGCCTGGCCTGGTGGGGCCTGTCCCGGCACAGGGCCTCGGTGCTGCCTCCCGGGGGTCTTGTAAATGGAAACTGTGACGTGTATCTGCGCCCATCTCCTTCCTCCATCGTTGGCTTCAGGGATTCTTTTCCAAGCGCCGGCGCCTCGGCCCCGCCGGGGCTCGCTGCCCCCCTGCTCCTTCGTGTTCTGTTGCTACTGTGTTTTGCGGTGTTCAGAAGTAGAGTAACAAACCCAAGGGTGCTCGTTTGAATGTAATGTAAAATTTTTCTCGTGGTCATCAAAGGAACAACACACACGCACCATAACAGCCAACCAGCCTGCCCTGCCCGGCTGCGGTCCCGGATGGACGGACAGACGGACACTGGGGGCTGCCATGGGCACTGTGCTCCCCCCAGGCTGGGTCTGATGGCCCCTCCTGGGGCTCCTGCTTCCCTCTCCATGTGCCAGCTGGGGCTCCCCAGCCCTCCCGCTCTCAGAAACCCCTTCTGTCACCCAGGCAGGGAGCAGAGTCCACCGCCAGCCCAGCAAGGCAGGAGCCCTGACCTCCACCCTGCTGAGGGAACAGCACACACAGCCATGCTCTTCAGTCTGACCAAGGGTGTTAGCAATTGCCAAATCCCTTCCTTGCTCTATCTGCAACCCTCAGTTTTCCCAGCTCCAGATGGGAGGCCCTGCAGGGGCAGGGATGCTGTTTGGGAACAGAGAATGGGGGTTTTGTCTGCCCATAGGAAGAAAGGAGGTCACCATTCCTTCTGCTGCTCCATCTTCTTTCCTTGAGCCAGGGCAGGCACACACAGCAGCAGCTCCCATGGACCTGACACCACCACAGGAGAGGCTCCCAAGGGGGGTTAATTCTACAGCCTGAGCAATGAGCCCACCCAGGGACCACCACGCTTTTCCTGAAGTCCCCAGCACCAGGGTCAGTTTGGGGTCTGGGGGCTGGTTTATAACACTCCTCCAAAGCACAGTGTGTGGTGGATGCTCACAGCTCTGCTCTGCCCAAGAGGGACCATCCCTGTCCCCCAACAACTTCTTAACAGACTTTTCAGTGATTCGATTGCAAGACAAGGCAGAGATTTCAAATACATCTGAGATATTTTTTACACCCGTCTTGTTACAGACTACCTGAAGTGCATGATTTCTACACGCATTGGCTACCTGGACACAGGCCCTGGGGAAGCAGGCTGGCTCTGTCCAAAGGTTGGTAACATTCATACAGTGGATAAGCAAAGATTATCAATAAACAGTTGTGCTGAAAACAGAATGGGCTTTGCCTGCTGCTTTAATGACTCCAGGGTCATGCAAACACCGAGGGGTTGGGTCCTGCTTTATCTGGCTGCTGGTGGGGAGAAGTGGCCTGGAAGAGGCAGGAGCTGCAGGGTGGGAGGGCACAGGCCTGTTTGCCAGTGATACAGTGAGTGAGGGTAGTGCTCTAAAATACCCAACCCATGGAAGCTCTGTCCTGACCAGCTCCAGCCTCCCAGGCCTGGATTTGGCCAGGTTGGATGGGGCCCTGAGCAGCCTGGTCTAGTGGATGAATCCTTGCCCACGGCAGGGACTTGCAAATGGATATTTGAGGTCCTTTCCAACCCAAACCGTTCTGGGATTCTGTGATGTCAATGGAGGCCAGGCTGCCAAGGAGAACTGGGAGCATCTCCCCCAGCCTGGTGGTGGGGAACAGCTGTGGGAACCCAGAGACTGTCCCCCGCCATCTCCAGGAGCAGCTGCAGGCCTGGAGCTCCCCAGGCCCCACAGAAGCCATCAGCCTTCCCAGGGTATCCACAAACCATTTCAGGAATTGCTTCCAGCTGCCTGCACTGATGCATCAAAGGCAGCAGCTTCGCAGGAGCAGCTCCAGGGCAGAGGATGCTGCTCAAATCCCACCCAGCTGCCTGAAAACCAATGCCTCACCCCCTTTGGCACAAAGCCAGCTTGGCAGGGCAGGAATTGCTCCCCACGAGCCACCCCTGGCAGCGCTCAGGCAGGCCCAGCTGCTCCTCATCCCCTGATGCTCAAAATGCCCCATTTTTAAGCATCTTTTCCAGCACAGCCATCACCCCACAGGCTGGGAGCTCTCTGTGTGCTGCTCCCTCCTGACCAGCACAGGGCAGGCATGGGCAGGGTGGGCAGGCATGGGCTGGGTGGGCAGATGCAGCCCGAGCAGCTGAAGGAACGTGGCCAGCCCAGCTGCTCCTGGCCAGCAGACGGCTCAGCAGATTGCAGCAGCAGATCCTTGAAGGCAGCAGGCAGGAGCATCCATCCAGTTTGTGCTTTGCTGCTGTGCCAAATCTCCCTCCTGTCCTTCTCAGGCTTTTCCTTCCACTTCTCTGTGTTTGCTGCTAGAGCACACAGCCACTTCCCAAGCGCCCAGGCAGGATCCAGGCGGATCTCCCCGGGGAGCAGAGCTGCTCCTGGTGCTCCAAGGCTTCCTCTCCTGGGAATTGCAGAGGGAACCCAGATCTGCTGAGGGCACAGAAGGGACAGGCTGAGCAGCATCTCCCAGAGGGGTTCCCTGGCTCAGCTGAGCAGGGATCCCAGAGCACACAACTCTCATCCCTCCTGGCTTCTCCCACCCTGCCTCCCTGATGTTCTTCCTCACAGTGTTCCCTGTGCTCCCTCCACAACCAGAGCAGTGTGTCCATCACCCAGTGGAAGTGTGCAGGGAAGTCATCAGGGAAGCAGCACCTTACCTTGTGCCATCTTCCACACGGATGTCACTGAAGCAGGAGGTCACCAGGGTCAGGCTTCCCATGGAGTTTTCACTCCTACACTGCCAACAGGCTCCTGACAGTCCTACCATGCCCAGGATGGGAGCAGTGCCACAGGACTCTGCTCCTGCTGAAACACCTCCTCAGCTGCCAGGGCTGGCAGATGGGTGGCATTTGCGCCCAGCCACCCCTGAGCAAGCAGCTGCCTCGTCCTCTGGAGTCCTCTGAAATTCCCAGCAATGTCTGTGGAGCAGCACTGGGATGGCACAGTGACCTTGGGAACTGTCTGTGCTGGAGTGGGACCAGAAGCTGTGGCAGTGGTGACCTTCCTGTGCCCAGCTCTGACACTGGCATGAGCCTGCTCAGCACCTCCCCACGTTCACGTCTCTGCTCACCATCTCTTGGTGACACCAGTCACACATCCATCCCCCAGGAAGCTTCCAAGCAGCTGCTCTGCAGGAATGATTGAACCAACAGGCTCTGCCTGTTCAGCCCCAGCACTGCAGGAACCACCCTTGGCACGGAGCTGAGCAGGGAACAGCTCCCACAACCCAGCCCATCACACCAGGAACCACAAACATGCCAACAACGTGACTCTGGCTGCTGGCACACAGGGCTGAGATGAGCCTTGGAGACTCCTTTATTTCCACAGTCACACTGAGGGATGTGTCTGCACCAGCAGCAGGTTCCAAGCCCAGCCAAACACAGGTATCCATCCCTCAGTCTAAGCAGCCACCACCCCGGGTGCCCCCGGCCAGGACTGACTGGGGACACTGTCAGAGCAGAAAGGCAACAGCTGCTGAGGGGATACAAAACCTCTTTGGTCCCTAAAAAACCAGCACAATCAGCTAAGAGGCAACCTTAGGGTCTGCAGAGTGTGGGCAAAGGGAGCAGTAAGAGCAGTGAAGTGAGGTCCTGCAGCAGGAGGGAGGGAGCAGAAGGCTGAGGGACACTCACACCAGCATCACCCAGGCCCTGTGAGGCTGCACGGCCAGGTGGGCACAAGGAGGGCAGGGCTGGGTTGGACCATCAGTGACCAGGGAGGTGTGGAGGGACAGGGACATCCCTCCAGAGTCACCTATGGCATAAAAACCTCCTGGGAGCACCCAAAGGGGGACTGTGAGCTCTGCAATGGGATTGTTCTGCTCCCACGTGAGAACAGGCAGGCACTGCTAACCAAGGTAAGGCACCACATCACGGCAGGATCATTCCCATGGATTAAGGGATATAAATAAAGCCAGAGTCTGACCAGGGCAAGTGCAGGCACAGACAGTGGCTGACTGACATCTCTGAAAGCCAGCACTGCCCGGGGGCTGTGTAACTCAGAGCAAGGTGAGGCTTTACCTCAGATCAAGGCACTTGGGGCGTCTGCAGAACACCAAGAGAGTCCCTGTAATGTCCGTGTAAACCAAGTGCCCCAAGACACTATGTTCTGTCCTCAGTCTTTGGTAAATGCTGTCAGTGACACCTGCACTGGCCCAAAATGTGCTGCAGGACAGGGCAAGGAGTGTCCCTTCCTCAGGGCCAGGCAGGCTGGAGACCCCACAGAGGCAGGGCAGGCATGAATAGCTGAGATTTTCCTTACTGGAGATGAACATTCCACAGGGCTGAGCCGTTGTCTGAGCACAGCAGCTCACAGCAGGTTCACCCCGTGCTTCAGCAGCTTCTGCTTGGCCTTGCTGGGCAGGCTGAAGGCGCTGTCATGTGGGTTGGGGATGCCTGAGTTGCGGAGTGGAGCTCCCAGCTGCTGGAAGTAGGTCTCCTGGACAGGATTCCGGCAGGCATACACGGCTGTGGAGGCGTTCCTGGAGGGGCAGGGAAAGGCAGGGGTCAGACTGACAGATCTGGGCAAGACTCACAGCTGGGCACTTGGCTCCCAAGTTTTGAGAGGGTCTTTCAGGTGTCTCAGCATGGGAACATGGAGCTGAGCAGGCACCAAACCCCTGAAGGCCACAGGGAACCAGACCTTATTTGCAAAGGGTGCTGGCATCCTTAAAAGGGAAAGTGGGATATCACAAAATCATTTAGTTTGGAAAAGACCTCCAATACCACCAAATCCAACCTGTGACTGAGTCCAACCCAGTGCTCTGGACTGGGTGACAAGGTGGGGACTGGTCACAGGTTGGACACGATGGTCTGGGAGGGCTTTTCCAAACTTAATGACTCTGGGATTCCACATATGGCCACGCTCCAAAGATTCCCCTTGCTGCCAGTCCAGCCCAGGACACCACGAGCCTGGAACACTCCTCATGCCCAACATTCCTCCTCCCTCACTGCTGCTGGCCACAACCAAATCCCAGCACAGCACCTTGCAGCAGGACCCACGTGTTCAGCCACAGGTGTGATGAAGCTCAGATAAGAGTCAGATTCACCACCACCAAATGATTAAAAATATTAATTAAGGCTAAGAATCCCCCCTCCCTGAGTATTCCCTGCAGGAGGGCTGGCAGGGAGCAAAGCCAAGGACCCTGGATTCCTCCTCAAAGAAGGAAAGCAGCAACTGCTATGTTTGCTGACACCCTCCTGTGACAACTCTCCATAAAAGAAAGCAGTTTTAGTCATCTTGTTACTCAGGCTGATTCACACATGGAGTTGCTTTTTTCGGGGTAACAGGGAACACGCCAGCTTAGCCAGTCAGTTTAGGATTGGATTTAAGGAGCCAGCAAAGCTCATGCTAAACAAGGAGTTCTCCAGCACTGAAGTGTGTGATTCACATTCCCTTGGCAAGCAGTGCCAGAGCAGTGAAACCGTGTAATTCCCAGGAGCATCTTTATTTCATCATGTTTTGGACAAGCAGGATCAGGTGGGTGAAATGTGTGCACGCCCAGCTCAGTTGGGGAAAGGAGTGTCCACTTCAGCTGTGGCCTGGGGAAGGGCTCTGGATGTCAGGAAAAGCTCTGGATTTTGGGAAGGGCTCTGGCTGTGATAAGACCATCCTGCCTGGTGCATCACAATTGAGTTTGCCATGCACATCACAGTGTATTTCCAGCCCAACAAGCCGTGCAAGAAAACAATATCTAGGTTGCCAATTCTGGGCGCCTTTGGCTCCCTGCCGAGACACAAATTTATTAGGAACAGCTAAATTTAAAACTGTGTCTTAGAACCTTATGGTGCCAGGAGCTGGCAGTTGTGTGAGGGTTGCATCTTAATCCAAGCCATGGCACCAACTCAGCTGTGCCCTCAGTCCACCCTCCTGGTGCCACGGCAGCCTCTCCACATCCAGGCATGAAGGAACCCACAAGTCAAAGCAAACGTGACTGGTCCTTGGGTGTGGTCACAACCTGGGTCAAAACCCAGCCAGGAAAGGGGCTCTGCCCTTCTGTGACCACCCCTGTGCCTGGCACAGGAGGGCTGTGAGCACCCCGTACCTGATGATCACTTCTGAGGCCGTGGGGAGCTGGCTGAAGTCGGAGTGGATGAGTGTGGCCGCCCTCAGGAAGTGCCTCTCCAGGGGCCCGGGGGTCTGGGGCAAGTTGGCTGCACGACAGGAGAAAGGGGGTGTTAAAAACCCACTCTGCATTGTGCCCCCGTTCACTGAGCAGGAAAAGGCTCTGGAGCTCACCACAGACCCTGGACAGCTGCAGAACAGCCTGGGGATACCCTCAATCCCAACAAACAAAGCTCCCCCTTTGATGTGGTGGGAGCTCTGCTGAGAAATGCTCCTGAGAAGGTGTCTGAGGCGTGAGAAAGGTTCCCATAAACCCCATTCTCCTCACTGTTCCCTCCTGCAGTCCCTGAACACAAAGGCTCACCTGTGAGGACGTTCTGGACACAGTCATAGTGTGTGAAGCTGTAGTTTGTCCTGGCTGAGGCCGAGGAGTCCTTGGGCAGAGTCTCCCTCAGGTGAACCTCGAGGCCGTTCAGGGAGGCCAGGCTGCTGTGGTACTGCAGGCAGAGGGAAAGGAAAAGCTCAGAGCCTCACCTGTGCCTCACCTGGGCTTCAAGGAGGTTCTGGAGAGAGTTCAGGTGACACAAGGACTGGACAGGACTGGATCCTTCCTTGCTCTGCTGTCCAGGCTCCCACCTAGAACAGCTGGGAAATTCTGGCACAGAGAGAAGCAGAAAAGTCCCAGAGCTCCCAAGGCACTCATGGGGCTCTGAGCAACCTGGTCCAGTGGGAGCTGTTCCTGCCCATGGCAAGGGTTGGAACCAGATGGGCTTTAAGGTCCCTCCCAACCTAAACCAGTCTGGGGTTCTAAAACTCAGAAAAGGGCCCTCCAACCTGCAAATCTGCCATTAAGCCACCTGATGCTACTAATTACAGGAAAATGCAAAGGCCCCATTAATTTACCATCAACCATTAGTCTCCAGGGCTCATTTCACATGATTTACAGCCCCAGCAAGGGACATTCCTTTGCTTACACCGGGCAGCACAAACACACACAACAAAGCACTGAATGAATGCCAAGCTGCTGTTCTGGGTGGATTTTCAGTAGCCCAGAGGCCCTGATCATGCTGAGGCTCCCTGGGCACAGGCAGGGCACAGGCAGGGGTCCTCCACAACTCCTGGGAAGATTAATTCCATAATCCTCATCCTGCCAATGCGCTTTCCCCTACTGGGGAGAGGATCAAGCCTTTGTTTAGCAAGACTGCAGTGCCTGGCCTACCCTTGACCCCTGTCACGGCACAGATTTTCCTTTCTGTGCAGTGAAATGAAGGGATAAGACCTAAAGAGCAGCAGGAGGCGAAGCCAAGAGCCTCCCACTCCACAGAGAAGGTCTGGGATGGAACCCGCCCTCCCAGAGGTTTGCAGCTGCACAAGTAGCATATTTTACCCTTCTTTGGTGTCATTTGGGGGCCTCAAAGCATTCCAAAAAACATTAATTATAACAAAGCTTTGACATCCCTGAGAGCTGAGGGTCATTTTTAACCTACAGATAAACAAAGAGACGGACAAGCTGAGGTTGTGCCTCAAATCCACCAGCAGCAGAGCCCAGCTGCACCTTCTTGGACACTGCTCTTCCTCCTGGGACTGTGGGATGTGCAGGATACCTCTCCTGAGGGATAACACACCTGCACCCACGGGAGGGTGCAGCAGAAGAGCCCAGTCACAGCTGAAATCCAAGCTGTGTGACAGTGCAGTTTTGGTGAGATCCAAAACAAGGGTATGTGAGACGGAAGCAGGATGTTTGGGAAAAGAGGAACACGAATGGAATGAGAGCTCGTCAGCCCTAGGGCAAGACATCAAGGAAAATGGGCTGTGCCATCCCTGTGCAGTAGGGATTTCGCTCCCCAGCTGACAATTCCCACCTGCCTGTGTCCTCCCTGCTGCTCCAGATGAGCAGAAAGGGGACAAAGTGCCATGTCTGGTGCAAAGGGCCCTGGCTGCACCTCCAGGCTCAGCTGATTTGGCAGCAATCCCAACCCCGGCACATCAGCCCTGCTGTGCAGAGCAGACATTCCCCAGCTCCCGCGGCCCCAGGTGTCCCACAGCTCCGAGGGGAAGGAGCAACCTTGAGGCTCCGCATTAGTCTGAGCTTCCCTCCACCTTCCAGTCTGGCTGAGTAAGGAAATTAGGTTGTTCCTATGGCAACTGGCATATCAAACAGGGCTCTGCAGCTTTGACTCAGCTCCTGGTAGGGAGGCAGAGGCCATGCAGCAGCTCTGCAGCTGATGCTTCCCGGGAAAGACGGGGGGCAGGCACATCCCTGCCCCTGCAACCCTGATAGCTCTGCTCTTCAGGGGAGCCTGGGCACCCAAACCCCACCACAGGGAAATCTGGGATTGCTCTGGGTGCAGCACCCACATGGGAGCCCTCTCCCCAGTCCCAGGGAGCATCCTGGAGGCTCCCAGAGCCAAGGGGACCTTTCCGGGACCTGCTGCCAGCCACGCCCGCGGTGCTCCCCGAGGGAGAGGCGGTGACGCGCCGGGCGGGGGTTTCACAAACCAGCCTCCCGTCCCAAAAAGCGCCGAACTGACGGGGATCCCCAGAGAATCCCAGCTCCAGCGCGAGCCCCTGGCAGCCCTCGGCTGTCTGTCACACCCACACGCTCTGCTCCGGTGCCGGCACTGCCAGACAACAGCAGCACCGGGAGCTGCCTGCGAGACGCGGCTGTCCCCGCTCCGACAGCTCCCACGCAGCCGCGGCTGCCGAGCCCGGAGCACGGAGCCCGGAGCCCGGCACAGCTCGGAGCAGGTGATGGAGGGACAGCGAGCACCATTCAACGCTCCCTCCTCAGCTGTGACCCCCGCCAGTGCAGCTGCAGTGGGGCAGAGCTTTCCCACTCACCACATCCTCCACGGCGCCGCGGTCCTGGCGCAGCTGCTCCTCAGCCAGCAGCGACAGCACCAGCCCCTGGATGCAGTGAACGTAGAGGCTCAGCTGGGCTGGCTCAGCCCCTCTGCCACCCAGCCTGTCCCAGCTGCCCTCCTCGCTGCTGGGACATGGCCTGTCCCCTGCAGGGTCACTGGGCAGAGCCTCCTGAACCCCTGGGATCAGCAGCTGCCTCCTGCTCCGGAGCTGTGCGTGTCCAGCAGGGCCTGGACCATCCAAGCCCCACACGTGGTCACCAGCTGTACTGTCACCTCCTCCAGACACACGGTCCTGGCTCACAGTCCACAGCTTGTTCTGCTCACTGGATTTTCTTCTGCTCAGCTCCCGGGCAGGAGAGGGAACAGCTGGACTGTGGCTGACTGAAAGGGAATTTTGGGAAGCACAGTGACCAACATCAGAATCCACAGGGGATTCCCCCTTCTCCTGGCTCTCCTGCTCCCAGGAGTAAGGGTTGGGAAAGGAAAAGCCTTCCAGGTATGGACCTGTAGCCCAAGCACATTCAGTCTGGAGTGAGGAAGGGCTTGGGAGCTGCTCTGTGTCGCTCTCTGAGGGGAAGGATGTTTTCTTGCTGAGCTCTGAGCTGTCACTGCCTGCTCCACTCAGGTTTGCAGCTGGAGAATTCCTTGTGCCGGCTCCCATTCCAGAGAGGTCCATCAGAGAACGTGCAGGGCTGCCCAACTGCACAGCATCTCCTGGGGCAGGTGTGCCTGAAGCGTCCTCATGGGACTCCTGCACAGAGATTCCATCCAGGGCTTGGTTTTCATGAGCTCCTGTTGATCCTGGAACTGCCTGGGAGCAGAGAGCACTCTCCTCTCCTCTGGGGCCTGCTGGGGACATGGGTGACCTAGTGGGAGATGACAAGTGGATCAAACACTGAGCAGGATCTGTATGGAGTTATCCCATAGCTGATAACCCCGCTGGCTCCTGGCACTGATCAATGGCTGATCCATCCCCTGCTACAAAGAGACCTGGGAAAAGCATGGGCTGAGGTCTAACACGGGTGAAAAGCCTGGGAATCTTACACTGCAGGCTCCTGGGAATGTCCCTCCCCTGACCACAAAGCAGCGCCGTGAGCTGAGGGACAACAGATCACAGCTGGTCTGGGGAAGCAGCTCTGCTCCAGGCTGCTCACAGCAGGGATATGGACAGGGGAATTCTGCTGCCAATCCTGCCTCTGGATCAGGCTGCTTGCCTACCTGGCCATCCACTCCACTGGGAAGTCCCTGAGCACGGAGACTTCCTCTCCTGTCAGGAACACCGGGATGATTCGGACGCCCGGCGGCAGCAGAGACTCTGCAAGAGCAGGGGAGGGGTGAGGATTCGACCAACATGTCCCAGCTTAAAACAGAAACCAAACCTCATCAGCCCAAAGGCTTCTGCAGGACCCGCAGGCCTGCCACGATCCTGCCTCCCAGCTGAGCTGGGCAGCCTTTTCCCACCCTCCCAGCATCCTCCCATCCTGCTGATACCCTTCATGCCTGACACAGATAAATTTCCCCTCAGTGTTTCCATCCTGGCAGACCACCTCCACACTGATGCTGAGAGGGAATGGCTGGAGGTTTGGACTGCAAGCACCAGCCATCTGTTGTCAGGGCCTGGCAGTGGCCAAGTGGCCACATGGGGGACTGGAATTAAGGCAGGCATGGCTGGGAATCTGCAGAACTGGAATAAAACCCAAAAGAGCAAACCCGGCAGAAGGAGCTGGTTCTGATCACACAGCACAGGCTGCCTGGTGGCAGCAACACCCTCTGGGATATTTTGGAGATACTCCAGCACCCAGCACAGCTTGGATGTGAATCCCAGGGAAGGCAGCCCATAGGATGCAGCTGGATGCTCACCACGCTCCTGTGGCTCCTCAGCTCCGGGCTTGATCTGCAACAAAAGCCAAGAATCAGCTCTGTGGATGGATCAGGGATACCAGGACACCTCTGTCAAATTCCCAGTCTCCCAAGGCTGCAGCAGACCCCACACCAATCCCCAGACAACACTGGGACTGTTTGGTGCTGGGGGAAGGGTTTCGGTCCTTAGGGAGCTCTCAAAGCCAAGGGGATCTTCCAAGAACCAAAATACAGCTAAAAACCAGGACAGAGCCCAGATTTATCATCACCACCTGCTCAGGGCACAGAAACTCCCTCCATTCAAGCAGAAAAACAGCAAAGGCTGCCTTCATATCTTCATACTGATGGCTTTTTTACAGAAGATGTTGATCACATAAATAATAACTTTTGACAAGTTTTAAAGCAAATGAAAACTGCTGTTTGTCCTTTTCAGACACTCATTTGGTGGATTTCCCAGTAAATACCAAAACTTGTGGAAAAAGCCAGTCAAAATATGACATAAATGAGAACTCATGAATTCAGTAAGTTAAAGACTGAAAAAAATAGCTAATTCCTAGTGCAGAAGCCTTGGAACCTTTTTCAATCATAACCAATAAAAGCTTTAAGCATCAGCACCAATATTTGTCCTTCTCTGTGGTGACACCTGCCAGGTCTGTGTGACAAGAGCTCCCACACCACATCCTTAGAGGAATCTGCTTGCAGGGAACGTGTTCAGAGCCATACCTGGCCTGGGGACTCGCTGCCCTGCAGGAGGACTTTGGCAGTGAGTGCAGGTGGCAGCTGGGTGCTCACAATCCTGAAAGGACAAAGCAAAGTCAGAGAAGCACAGAATGGTTTGGCTTGAGAGGGAAATTACAGATCACCTCATCAGAGAACTCTGATGACATCTGGTGACAAAATACCTCTCCCAGACAGACCAGAGACACAAGGTGACCCACCCTGGTGCAGGACAAGGCTCCCAAGTCCCTCCTCAAGTCAAATGTGCAGGTCCCTGCCCTCTCAGGTGCTGCAGTGACTCACTCCAGTGTCCTGCCTGCAGCTATGAGGTCACTCCCTGGCAGATGCTCTCCCTGTGGCACATTTCCAGTGCTCATAAAAGGTGTTACTGGAACAGTTCATGCCAAAGAAAAATGGTACTTGAGTGCTGCTGCCAAGGAATTCTCGGAATTCCCCACCTCCTGTCTTTCAAGGCCACCTTGGAGGCTTTCCTTGAAGTCATTCAGTCATGTTTGACTGAAAGAAGCTGGAATTTCTCATGGGGAATCCTGGCTCAGCCCCCTGTGCACTTCCTGTCAGCACAGACAGTGGTCCTGGCCAGCAGGTCAGACAAACCCAGGGACACATGGACACACCTGCCCTGAGCTGCACATCTGCAGAGGGAACACTGCTGGGAAAGCACAACATCCACTCATCTCCCTTCTCCTTGGTGACTTCCCCTGAGAAAACCTCAGAAATTCTGTCCTGACATCCTGCTGAGTACCAAACCCAGCAGATCTCTACTAAAACCCAAGTCTTGAACTCCTCCATGGTGATGGGCACAGATGTTCACACGTGCCTGAAGTGATAGGACAGGGGGAAATGGATTCAAACTGTCAGAGGGCAGGGCTAGATGGGATATTAGGAAGGAATTCTTCCCTGTGAGGGCAGTGAGACTGTGACACAGATTGCCTAGAGAAGCTGTGGCTAGACCCCTGGAAGTGTCCAAGGCTAGGTTTGGAGCACATTGGGATAGTGGAAGGTGCCCCTGCCCATGGCAGGGGTGGAACAGGATGGGATTTAAGATCCCTTCCAATCCAAGCCGTTCCATGATCCCATGACTCCAGGAACTACTCAGTCTCAGTGACACACAGACAGACAGGGCCTGCCTGGCCTGAAGCTCTGATGTCCCTGCCAATAACCAAGAGCAGCCCTCACTCTGCTCCCTGGATGCACTCCAGGATCCAAGCCCTGGAAAGGGGTGGATTTAACCCTCCAGGGAACAGCTGGTTACTTACAAGCCTTTGTAGAGGATGCAGCCTGCCAGGACATGGGGAGAGCGCTGGCATGTCTGCAGGATGAGAGCTGCCTTCAGCAAAAGCAGGGGATCCACCTAGACAGGGAGAACCAGGGCAGTGAGGCCACAGAATCCTGGGAAACCTCGAAGCAGCAAGTAAACAATCACAGTGGCACTGGGGCAGCTCTAGAGCCAGGCACTGCAGAGGACAGGCTCTTACCTTGGTTTTGTCCAGATGCCAGAGAGAATTGAAAATCCTGTGCAGGTCACTGGTGTTGTTTTGGATGTGTTCAATGTACCTGTCCCACTCCCTGCTCAGCTCCTCCTGGGAAAACGCCTGTGGGTGACAAAAACCCCCACAGTGTCATTGCAAAGTGTCCGTGGACTCGGGGTGGGAGATGCAATCCAGGTGGGACAGGGCCTGCCAGGATAAGATCAGGAAAAGGTGGGAGAAAATCCTGAGGTGAAGCTGTTTGGGGTGAACATCTGGGAAAGGTTCAGCAGAGCCCCACAGGACCTTGGAGCAATGGAGGGGATGACCTGCTCGCTTTTCCACTTCTTGGATGTGTGACCCTTGGCAGGAGAAAGGCAACACAAGGGAAGCTGGGACACCATGGGAAGTGTTTAAATCTCCTCAAAATCACTGTGTCCCCAGTCCCTCATTAACTTCTCCCCGTGTCCCGAGTCCCTCCTCACCATGTCCCAGTCTCTTGTTACTGTGTCCCCANCTTGTTACTGTGTCCCCACATCCCCAGTCCCTCCTTACCATGTCCCAGTCTCTTTTCCATGTCCCCACATCCCCAGTCCCTCATTACCATGTCCCAGTCTCTTGTTACTGTGTCCCCACATCCCCAGTCCCTCGTTACCATGTCCCAGTCTCTTGTTACGGTGTCCCCACATCCCCAGTCCCTCCTTACCGTGTATGCACCACGCACAGGGCCCTGGTAGAAGGTGAAGAGGCCGATGAGCTGCTCCAGGAGCCGCCGGCAGCTCACGTCAGGCAGCTCCACGGCACAGCCCAGCACCTGCAGCAGACACAGCAAGGGATGGAGAACGTTGCCTGGCAGAACTCGGGCGTGACAAGTGAGAACAACTCTCATCGCTTTCACACAAGGACAGGCAGGCAAACACCCCTCGGAATCACAGTCACAGGAAAAGGAAATGCAAACATACCCACACAAGAGCCCTGGCACAGACAGGATAAATAAATATCAGAAATGCAGCGCTTCAGACACGCTCACTTCCCACGTTAGATGACCTAACTTGATGCTTTAATAGCTAAGAACATTTTCCTGAAACTAAGTACTTCAAAATAGTCAAATTTACTCATTATTTATATTATGATGATGCTCCATTTAGTTTTTGAGTTGCTGAAACAGAAGCAGCAGTGCCAGTTAAATGGGGCTGACTGGCCTCAGCCCAGTTCCCAGGGGATGGATTGGGGCATTTTTGTCACAACTGCTACACGTTGCTCTTTATATACTAAATGTCTGTGGACACTGACAAAGCTCTGGGGATGCTGAGGGCTAGAAGGAAAGAAAATCAATCAAACAGTGACTGTGTCCTTACAAACTGGAGCACATGGAATTCTGTTACGTCCCTGGATCCCTGGAAGTGTCCAAGGCCAGGTTGGACAGGGTTTGGAGCAGCCTGGGATAGTGTAAGGTGTCTCTGCCCATGGCAGGGGGTGGAACTGGATAAGCTTTAAGGTCTCTTCCAACCCAAACCAGTCTGGGATTTTGGGATTCTGTTTCCAGCCAGGAACACCTTAAGAAATCCCTTTGGGTGTGGGCACAGAAATGAGGTACTTGAAATTTTTCTGCAGGAAGCTGAAGCAACTTCCAGGCCACAGAAAACAGAATTTAAGTTACCTTGCAATGAAGTTTGTGCACTGCAGGGACCCTCCCCAGCTCTCCCTGGCTGCAGCCCACACCCTGAAAAATAAACCCTGTTTGCCTGATCCAGTCCTTCAGCCCCTGGCTGTTTTCACCCTGTGACTGCTCCAGAGCCCCTGAACTCACCCACAGAAAGTCTCCATCCACCACCACGGCAAACTTGAGCTTCCTGAGGCGCACGAGGCTGGGAGGAGCCCCGGAGATCTCGGTGAGGCAGCGAACAACCCCGGCCATCTGCCCACACAGCAGCTCCTGCTGCTCTGGGATGGTCTGCCAGGGAGCAAAGGCTTTAACTTCCCATTAAAAGAACTCAGGAAAAAAAAAAAATCACTGCTGTTTTCAGGTATAAATAAAAAGTAATTATCATTTCAACTCAATTTACAGAAAGGGTTGTCGGGCATTAGCACGGGATGCCCAGGGTGGTGGTGGAGTCACCGTCCCTGGAAGTGTTCAGAAAATGTGTGGGTGTGGCACTTGGGGACATGGTTTAGTGGTGAAGGAGGTGCTGGTTCATGGCTGCACTTGATTTTAGAGGTCTATTCCCACCTTAACACCTCTGTGATTCTATAAATCAAACGCAGTAGAACAGGCAAATTTCTGGGAAAAAAAATAATTGCTTTTTCCAGGCAGCACAAGGGCCTGGGGCTCATGGAGAGGAACTTTCACCCCTCGTGTGTGTTTATTCACATCACCAGGACAGACCTGGGCTGTGCTGGCCTATTCCTCAGGGAGGGAGCAGAGTGTAACCCCATTGCTCTGAGCCCAGCCCTGCTCCACCTAGAACTAACTGATAATTGGGATTTCTTAAAAAAAATCTTAAAACTTTGTGACTACTAAATAAGGATTAATCCAAATGACCTGGAAGCCCAACTCCTCCCAGTCCAGAACCAGCAGCACCCCTTTACAGGTACTGAAATAAAGCAGACATTACCTGGGACGGGTAAAAATAACAGATCCCGGCACTCGTAGGGTCCCCTTCCTCCTTCACTTTTGAGCCATCATAAAGGAAAAAGTAATTCCACCTAAAAAACATTGGCAGAAATGATTGTATATTTGAAAACAGTCACCCTTCTCCTTCTCCTTTCTATTTCTTTGGAAAAGCAGCAAAAGGTTATTGCACATGGAGAGACGTGATTCTCTGCACAATCACACTGAGTTTACACCCAAAAGCAGCACAAAAAAGGTCCCTCAGAACTACATTTGACCACTTTTGTGAGTTTAAAATAGGTTCCATAACTCCAGCTCTCAGACACCCAGAAGGAGAAGCGGATTTGGGAGATACTGTACCCTCAGCACACGGGATAATTATGGAGAAGCATTATCCATGTGCATCCCAAACAGCTCTCAGATGCTGCCTGCACCCCAGAGCTCCCGAGGAGCAGGAGACAGCGGGGTCCCTCTGAAGATGTGATGCCATTCTGCTCATAATTTCTGGAATGAAGGTATTCAGTAACACTTTTCATCCTGTCCCGCCAGTCAGCACCTCGTCACACGCTCCGAACGAGCTTCGTGCGGGAGTTTTCCCGTAGGAACAGCCCAGGTCCGGAGCAAAGGTTGGCTCCAAGGCTGCACCGAGGAACCGGCGGGAGGCTGGATCGGCTCCCGGACCGCCCCTCCACGGCCCTGGAGTGACCCACGGACAGGGACCGAGCCCCGGGGGCTGCCAGAGTACCCACGACCGGGGACAGCAATCAGCCAAGGGCCGAAGGTGCTTCCCGGGGCACCGGCGAGCGGGGAACGGGGCTGGGGGCGGGGAAGGGGCTCACCATGGCGCGGGGCCGGGCGCGGCGGGGCGGGCCATGGCTGCGGGAGGCTCCTGCCGGGTCGGGGATGCTCCGGGCGGTTCCGGGATGCTCCGGGATCCCCCCGCTCGCTCCCGCCGCCGGTTCCGGGCGCGCCCCCGGTCCCGTGACCGCGCACGTGACCNCCGTGCGGGCCCCGCTGAGCGGCCCCGCGGAGCCGCCGGCCCGCTGCGTGTGCTACGGGCTGGGCCGCTTCGGGCGCTGCCCCGCCGCGCGGTACCAGCTCGCCTTCCTGCTGCTGCTGCTGGACGAGCTGCGGGTGAGCTCCGGCACCGGGGGGAGCAGCGGGGTCGGCGCCGGGCCGGTCCCCGCTCACGCCGCCTTGTCCCCGTAGGTGCCGCCCGCTCGCTGCGCCCTGTTCGACCCGGCCTTCTCGGCGCGGGAGGCGGCGGCGCTGCGGGCGCTGGGGCTGTGCCTGCTCCCGGAGAATGAGGGGAGAGCGCC
>VYXD01000557.1:421244-433574 GCA_013397195.1 Hylia prasina
TCTATCCCGATCCGGTTCAGGAGCTTCCCTTGCTCCGGAGGGCTCGGTGGGCCCCTGGCCCGTCCCCCCGTGGCAGTGCCACTCACTCTGTGCGTGTTGTTGACAACCAGGGGGTCGGGGTGGCCGTAGTTGGGGGGGTTGGCGTAGGGGTCGTAGCCGAGCCTGGCGAGCATGGGGGCAATGTGGGCCATGTCCTGCAGCACATCCCCCGGGATGTGCCCGATCCACTTGGATAACGCCTCCATGTTCACTGGCTTGATCACCTGGTCTGTTGACCTCTCTATCCTGGGGAAAATAAAGGAAAAGAAAAGAAAGGACGGTTGGAGTTCACGCATGTGCTGGGCTCACACAGAGCTCGCTGCCACCTCCACAGAGAACCTTAAATCCCATCTCGTCCCACTCCCTGCCACGGAGCAGGACACCTTCCACTATCCCAGGTTCCTCCAAGTCTTGTCCCACCTGGCCTTGGGCACTTCCTTGCATGGGGTAGCCACAACTTCTGTCCCTCACAGCCCTGCTCTGGGGAAGCTGGCCCTGGCAGGGGGTTCCACAGCCAGGCTGGGTTCTCCTGTTTAGAATCATGGAACTATTAAGGTTGGAAAAGCCCTCTAAGACCAGGGAGTCCAACCATTCCCCCAGCACTGCTACAGCAACCACAGAACCATGTCCTCAAGTGCTACATGCACTTTTAAATCCTTTCAGGGATGGCGACTCTGCCACTCTCCTGTTCCAATGCCTGATCACCCTTTTAGGGAAGGAATTTTCCTTATTATCCAACCTAAACCTCCCCTGGCACAACTTGAGGCTGGTTCCACTTTTCCTACAGGAGGGATCCACCCTGCATTGGGACAGGGGTTTTCACCAGGACATCTCTGCTTATCAGAGGAAAACAATGTAAGATGTGTGGGCTGTAGCACAGATACACCTGGTGACCCCTATGAATATTCAAAACCTGATCTAAGCAACCTGGACCAGTTTACTCTGAGCAAACAGGGAAGCAGAGCCAGTTGCATTCCCAGGGCATCCCGGAAAACTGGAGCAGCTGCACATCCCCCGTGGCTCCTGTGCCCTCACCACCAGGGCACCAACAACTGATATGGAGACTTGGATAATTCCTTTACTACGGCTGATTAAATTTTGCTAAGCCTGACTTAAGCCTCCATTTAGAGAAGAAACAGCATTAAAAGAGGAAAAGAAAGTGGGAGAAGGTAAATGCCCCCCACGCATGGAGAGGCCAGGAGGGAGTGCTGGGTGTGCCTCCACTGAGCAGGTATTGCTTTTATTCTGCAATACCAGCCCCAGACCTGGCAGGAACTGCAGCTCATCAGCAGCAGCAGCACAACTAATCACACCAAGGAGGCATCTGAGGACGGGTGGAGAAAGAGGCATTAAAGAGCTCACGTTTCAGAGCGAGCAGCTCTTTGCAAATTAGAGACCCAAATAATTTCTGCAGTGTCAAGAGAGATTAAACAGTCACCTGCTCCTGAAATCCTTGCTTGACAAGCTGTTCTGCAGAGTACAACAGATTGGGAGCATTAAAGCCATCTCTTACTCAGGAACACAAACCACACTGCAGTACAGTGTCCCCCAAAATCACACACAAGCCCACCCCAGCAACGCGGCTCTGCCCGCAGTTTTAGCCTGCTTTGTGTAACGAAAACACTCCTCGAGAAGCTGAGGAAGGAGCCGAGACTCACTTGGAAAGGGACACCCCGCCGGGCTTCCCGATGAGCTCCTCGTGGTGCAGCACCGTGTCGCTCCAGGAGATGTCCAGGAACCTCATGATGTTGTGCATGGACTGCTCGGGGTGCAGCACCAGCTGCTCGTAGTAGACGGGCAGGCAGCGGGCGCGGCCGATCTCCAGGCACTGGGAATACATCACCTCGATGGCCTTGTTCCACTTGGTCAGGCAGTCCCGGTAGCTGTTCAGGTCGAAGCCGGCGATGGTCACCTTGCGCGTGATCATGGAGTGCACCGAGGCGCGCCCGTCCCGCACCATCAGCAGGAACTTGGAGTTGGGGAACAGGCGGGACAGGTACACGGAGGACTTGAGCGTGAAGGGGTCCTTGTTGCACAGGTACCTGGCGGGCTCGCCGTGCTTGGCGATCACCTCCAGGATGAAGGCCTGCATGGCCGCGTCCAGCACCTGGTCTGTCACCCCTGCCTCGTCCAGGCGCATCTTCTCGCGGCCGGACTTGGACCAGGCCTGGCGCATGGCCAGCACGCGGGGGATGATGCGGGTCTCCTCCCCGCAGCGCACCTCGGGGTGGGCGTCCAGCATGGCCCTCATCAGCGTGGTGCCGCTGCGGGGGACGCCGCCGATGAAGATCAGGGGCATGTCCTTGCTGTACCGGTACTCCACGTGGTTGGCGTCCACCATCACCAGCTCCTCGTTCTCGGGCCTCATCAGCCTGTGCCTCCTCTCGCTCAGGACCTGCTGGCACTCCAGGACCTGCTGCCCGAGGTGCAGGGTCACCATCAGGGCCGCCACCGAGCCCACCAGCAGCAGCACCCTGCGCGTGGTGACCCGCATCCTGCTCTCCTGGGCACAGGCTGGGGGCTTCAGCTCTCTGCTAGCGAGTGTCCAACCCCACGGGCATCTGCAAGAGAACAGCACTGTCAGGGCAGCGGGGCCAGCCCTGCTCCGATGGGATGCTGACACCATCCCGGCATTTCATCACCTCCTTCGCTTATCAGCACCTCCCAGGCTTGGTGCCTTACACCCAGCAGGTAATTAAAGTCTGCCTCAGTGCACACCCAAAGAGAGAATTTCTGCACTGTTTGTGCTCCCAGAAACACAGGAAAGCTCCAGGAACGTTTTGGAGAGGAGGGGCCCTGTATAGTCAGGGAGCCCAGACCCTCGGTGAGGTTATTCCTCCCAAACCCAAGTCAGCACTCCAGCACTGCTCACTTCTCAGCCACCTGCATCCGCCCTACATGTTGTTTAGTTTAACCCTGTGGTCACAGGGGAGGGGGAAGCTGAAATAAGAGAGAAAGAAAAGCCCCTCATGCCAGCTTTAAGGGTCTGAGTCAGGAGAAACCGTTAGAATGAAACACTGAGAAATTCAACCATCTGCGAGTGAACAGCCACACGCAGCGTTTGCCACCC
This sequence comes from Hylia prasina, assembly GCA_013397195.1. NCBI lineage: Eukaryota > Metazoa > Chordata > Aves > Passeriformes > Sylviidae > Hylia > Hylia prasina. The sequence goes on from VYXD01000557.1 coordinate 424,354, forward strand.
TGCCCTGCCTCAGAAACTGACCTGACGGAGAAATCCGTGAAACTTCATCTGGCACCGAGACTTTTTGGGCTTTTCCACGGCTCGGCAGGACATCCAGCAAGAAGGCTGCAGCCTCTGCGAGTGCCCAGCTCAGCTGCGTGCCCGGAGGGACTCCCGGGAATGCTGGCACCGCTTCCTTCCCCCTCCCCCCCGTCCGCCCCAGTTGTGAGTGCAGGTTTTGCAATCCTCCCCTGGGCTCACCCCGGGATTTCCAGTTCTTTGTGATTATGATGCTGGGGCAGGAGCTGAATGGAGTGGAAGGAACGGGCCGTCCATGGATTGTGTTTTGCTGACAGAGGCCAAAGAGCTGCTCCAGAAAAGCGTTTTCTCCCCTCCACGAAGGAACACATCGTGCAGCAGCCCATGCAGAGCAGAGAGCATGCAGGAGAGAGCCTGGAGCTGGGCAGCTTCCCTGCTCCTGCCCTTCCTGTCAGGCACTCAGGGACTTGCTCCGCTCCCCCCTTCCAGTCCCTGACATGTCACTCCACCATCCCGGACTGCTGCCATCCACCCACTGGCTTTTATCCACTCCTGCCCAGGCAGTGCCTCTCTGCCAGCCCAGGGACGCCCTTCCCCAACCCAGCAGCACAGCAACATCACCACCAAAAGTATTTTTGTGGCTCTTTACTCCCTGGTCCACCCTGACCGGCTGCTTGGTGACTCAGCCTCAACTGCATCCCCAGGTATGAGATAAACTGGGTGGATTTACTGGGATGTAGATCAGAGGGACACCCAACAGCTCTGGCATTTTTTCGGCACCAAGCAGAGCCAGAGCCATTAACAAGACAAGTGCTGCTCCTTCCTGCTCTCTTCATCTGTTTCAGTCATGTAAATATATTCAAATGCTCACCCCAAAATAATTGCAAATGCCACAAGACCCATTTCAACAGATGGCAGAGGAGCAGGCAGGATTTAGGGCCTACTGGAATAATTAGGGCGATGCAGACCAAGACAGGCTAATTAGCAGCAAAGGCTGCATCGTGAAAGGAGGCTGGAGCACAGAAGTGCTCTGTTCTCCCGGAGAACCAGCTGACAGGGAGCAGTTCCCACCGAGATGCTCCAGCAGCTCCGGCTGAGCTGCGGAGGGAACAAAGGGACTCTCATATTGTGTGTGGTGGGAGGGCGGCTGGGGCTGCCAGATGTGCCAGGGGAGGTTCAGGCCAGACATCAGGAGGAATTTCCTCAAGAAAAGAGTGGTCAGGCCTTGGAAGGGGCTGTCCAGGGAGGTGGTGGAGTCCCCATCCCTGGAGGTGTCCATGGAATGCCTGGACGTGGCACTCAGTGCTCTGAGCTGGTGACAAGTTGGGGACTGGGCGCAGACTGGACTCAGGTTGGATGGTCTGGAAGGGCTTTTCCAACCTGAATGATCCTGGGATCATTCCACTCTGCCTGTCCAGCAAGCAGGGACACAGTCCCCACTGCTCCCACTCAATGCCACCAGCATGGGGAAGCTCCCACTTCATGTGGGGAGTGGGAAAGGCAGGCGCCCACAGGAGCATGGCTTCTCCCCACTGCTGAGCTCTGGACTCTGGCTCTGCCCCTGCACGGCAGCCCCTGGCCCCGGGAGGGCTGGAATGGGACAAACCTCTCCGTTGGGATCACCCTGGGATCACCCCAGTGTGCTGGGAGGGCTGAACAACATCCAGAGCGTGTCTGGCCACGGGCCGGGGGGCAACCGCAAACGGCCCAGCTGGTTCTCAGCTCTTTTGTGCAATTCTCCACTGAGAATTTCCTAAAATGTATGGGTCTCATTAGTCTGTGAGGGAAGATGGATGGGTCATTTCCTCTCTAGCAGACACTGTGCTGGAATCATGGTGTAATTAGGTGCAGGGCTGTCTGAGCAGAGCCAGCCCTTCCAGAGACAGCACCCCTTCAGATGCCCAAGCTGGCTCTGAGAGCTTCCCACTCCAGCAGGAATTAGGGAGCTCTCAGAGGCTACTCTGGCACATGGTGGCAGGAGATGGTGACATGGGAGCAGAAATCAAAGTGCCAACAGCAATCCAGGGCTGAAGCCCCAGAGTGCAGCTTAGGCACAGCAGGACAGGGATGTGACCCAGGGCCAGGAGCTCTGTCCCTGGCCAGCATCAGGACAAGGGGGTGGGGTGGACAGATGTGCAACATCATCAGACAGATGTGCAGCAGCCACCCAGCATCCCAGGGGAACCACACATCCAGCTGCTTGCTCTTACCTTTCCCCTGTATGGTCATTGTGCTGCTAGTTGAGCTTCATCCTGAGCCTGTGGCCACCAAAACACCTGGTGGGGAAGAGAAGCCACAGTGTTGATTTGTTTATTTAGCACACACATCTGCTCTCCTCCTCAGCACCTTCCCCTCCTGCCCACAGCCCCCTCTGAGCCCCAGGGAAAGGTGTTCCTGGCGGAGCTGGTGGTCCCAGCTCAGGGTCAGTGCTGGCAGCTGGACTTGGCACACCTGCCCTGAGACACCAGCACTGTTCACAGAGCACAGCCAAGCCAGGACACACAGAGGGAAGCAGCAGGGCAGCTGCTCTTTTAGGAAATGCAGCCTCCTGGAAGGGAGAGGCCTCAGGGGGACCTGAGCAGCTGGGATGTTCAAAGCCCAGGGGATGACAATCCCACTGGGCACAATTCCAGCACACGCCAACAAGTACAACAGCCTTGACCAGAGGAAGCAGCTCCAGACTCGCCTGCTGCAAATGCTGAAATCAGACACGAGTCAGACCATGACCAGAGCCCCCAAATCAGTGACAATGAAAGGAGACAGAGCCCAGAGGACCTGCAGGCCTGGCAGGACCTCCCAGCTCCAGCCCAAAGAACAAAGCTTTCTCCAGCCTCACCACCTGCCAAAGCAGCAACAGCAGCAGCCACTCACAGCATGGAGATCCCTCCAGGTTGGGAACCAAACCCCTGGACACTGGGTTTCCCACGAGGACACAGCACCTGCACCCACAAGGACTGCTCCAAGCCAGGGAGCCCAGCAGCCTTGGCTGAAGCTGTCCTGCAAGCAGGAGCATCCTGGGGACAGTCTGGGACACAGAGCTGCAGCAGAGCCCCCCGAGGGGCCAGGACCCCAAGGGACCATCATGGGGTCACTGCTGCTGGGACATTCCCGGTCAGCTCCCTCTGGCTGCACAGCAGGTCCCGGCCTCACAGGATGTTCCTGAGAACATTTCCAGGAGTGACACTAATGGCTATTCCAGCCACCAGTCTCCCCTCCTGCCATCGAGTGTCACCGGCCCCTCCGCCTCAGCACTAAGGAGAAACCAGAGGGAAACTCCACCCAGCACAAACTCTGCAAGGGCTTATCCGCAGTGCAGGCGCTTCCCTGTGAGGCTTCCTGCTCAGCCTGGCCTCCATGGACTGCAGGATTCCAGCTCCTGACCAGGCTGCAGCTGCCATATCCCAGGATGTGCTTCTGCAGTGCCACGAGCGCTGAGGTGCAGGCACAGAGGGGGTTTAACAGCCCACCCGACTCACCCCGCTCCAGAAATGGCTCCAGCTCTTCCCCGTGCACAGACACACGGACAGACACACGGACACGCTCTTGTTTGTGACTTCCTTCCTGATGCTGTGCAGGGCGTCACCACCAGCTGGGCTCTAACAACAGCTCTGACCAAAACCCCAACCAAAAACCCCTGAGTGAAACCCCTGACCTTGGACCTGCACTGGGAACGGGTGAAAAACCACCCCCAGTACAGCCCCTGTGCCGGCACAGCACCCTCAGCAGTGAGGAAACACCATTTGTTCAAGTGTTACAAACAACCACAAAACCAGTTTCAATGAGAAGCCCCATAGTATCAAAAGCTGCATTTTTCTTTAAACCATTCCCAGAAATGATTGTCATAAAGTGCAGCCTCCCCAAAAGATGTAGGTGTGGCCTGGAAAATTTGAGCTCAATTTGTTGGTGCTTAATAAAAGGATGAGGATCTGCAGGCACCCTTGTGGTGAGACAGCAGCAGAAACTGTGGTCAGCAAGAAACGTCCCAAGATATCCAACCCACATCTTTACAAATCAGCAATATTTAATTCCTGAATTGATAGTCTCCAGTTCATTTACAAAAATAAACACAGCTTGCCTCCATCCCAACCTGAGCTCAGTCCAATGCTGGCACTGCTGATGGCAGCTCTGCTTCCTCCTGGATGCTCCTGCTGGCAACTTGTACGGCGCATTTCCAAACATTTCCCAAGTATCTCTCTTAGCAGGACTAGAATGCAGAGAGCATGGGGCAAGGAGCAGGGGGCCAGCCCCAATCTCCACCAGGAGCCCACAGAGGCACCACGGGGGTGTCTGTGGTCACTGAGTGCAGCGTCAGCCCTGTTGCACAACCCCCAGCTCCACCCCAGCACTGCACAGACCGGGATCGATCCCACAGGACAGTGGGAACAGGGTCCAACCCACCCACCCCAGTGGTGGGACAGGGGCTCTGCACCAACCTTTGCTGCAGGTGAGCCATGGCCCTGAGCCTCGGAGGGAAGATATGGAAATGAAGCTGCTGCACTCAGAAAAAAACCCACAAGAAGAAAGAAGCTGCTGTCAGCCACCACGTGGGACTGCTGAGAGCAGGACGGGTTTGGTGACTAAAACTGAAGCTGCATTGCAGGTCATGAACCCAGGGCATCCACTGGAACAGAGGCCAATTCCAGTGAAAACACACCAATCCCAGCAAAAACACCTGTGGTCTGGAGCACTCTGGAGTTCTGTGTCCCTTGGAAAATCCCCAAACAGCACTGACAGCCCTGTGGTTTACACTTGCACCACCGCCATCATCCCAGGGAAAACTAACAGTCACAAGAGTTCAGGGATGAGTGTTCAAGCAGCCACCTCAGCACCTAAAGCACACAGAGGCTGCTGCAGCTGCATCTCAACACCCAACAAGGGGCAAAGGGGAATTTACTCACACTGCCGAGGACCTAGAAAAATAAACCAGCAGAACCTGCTGCCCCGAGGATTAAGACAGCGTGTGCCAGCTACAAACACTTTCTGCCTCAGAAAAGCCTGCAAGGTGAGAGCCCTGAGCCACCCACTGCAGCCCAGCATCCCTGCCCTGCATCCCAGAGAGCCCAGCCAGGGCTACGGGCACTGTGTGCCAGCCAGCTCCAGCAGGCTCTAAATCACATCAGCAGAGAATCCACAGACATTTCACAGCACAAACAGACTGCTGGTTTATCGCCTCAAGGCTGTGACGATTAGCAAAACATTTTATTATCCTGCTCAGGGGTAGAGTGTTCCTCAAACAATAAAAATCCCACCCATTTACAGTGAGTCTCCTCCGCCCACCCCTCGTTCCAAGCACGGTGAGGGCATTTTATTATCCGGAGATGGGAACCTCAGCATTCACCCTGCCAAGCTCGCAGGAACACGGCCTTCAGCTCAGAGTGGCAGATTAATTATGGAATGCCCAAGGGGAAGGCTGCTGGCAGGACACAGGGATGGAGGCACCTACCCACTCCCCAGCACCTGGCACCACACAGCAGCGAGGCTCCGGCACGACTGAAGTGCTTGTGCTGAAATGGGACACGAGCTCTGCACTTCAGAGGGAGCTCCTGGCTTTTAATTAACCCACAGACCTTCGCCCTTCCCTAATTAATCTGCAAGTGCTGCCTCAGGGGGACAAAGGCAAAGCCAGAACAGGTGTCACTGATGGTGACACTCCCACGTTGGCTCCCCTTGTGCCCTGACCAGTGACTCCTCTGTCCTGCTGGAGGATGGGGCTCTGGGAAAGCACTGAGCTCTCCCCCAACTCCTCTTGCTCAGGGAAGCTGTGGCTTCCCCATCCCTGGAAGTGCCCATGGCCAGGCTGGTTGGAGGTCTGAGCAACCTGGTCTAGTGGAAGGTGTCCCTGCCCATGGAAAGGGGGTGGAACTAGAAGATCTTTGAGATCCCTTCCAACCCAAACCATTCCATGATTCTGTGATGATGCTATGATTACTCTCCATGCCTCTGACCAGGTCCTTCCAACTCTCACCCCTTGTCCAGGGTATGTCCTGGGATCCCCATGGGAGAGGGGCACCGTGCAGGGGGAGCTGGGGGTTGCAGCCCCCCTGTTCACTCACCACGCTTGATGCAAACACAGCTCTTCCCTCACAAAACTGCACAAACGTTCCCTGCAGGAATGTGGGTGGTCAGAGCGTGCCATACAACAGGGAGAAAGAGAAGTCAGAGGAACTGCTAGAAAAAACACTAAGTATCTTCAAAAAATATTTTCCCAATCCACACGCCAAACCCTAAGTCTCAACAAGCTCCATTCTTGCACACACAAAGATCAGGATCTGCAAATAAAAAGTTGTTTCTGCAAGACAAACCCCAAAACCTCAAATTTGCTTAAGAAACAAAATCAAAGTGTTTTATTTCCCCATGCAGCAGCAGCAGCAGCAGCAGCCCTGGAGACTCTGCCTGAGGGCAGGGCAGGAAGGATGGAGGTGCCACTGCTCACCCTGCAGGCGGGGAGGGGAGAGGGGGCACGGCTGCACCTCCCCATCCTCCCCAGCTCCTCTGCTCGTTCTTGTCCTGTTTCCTGCAGCTCCCTCAGGAACACAGTCCTGAGCACAGCCCAGCCCCAGGATCGTCAGCAATGCCCAGCCACGCTCGGCACAAGGGATGCCATAACGACAAGCATTTGGCATCTTCACAAGGCCAGAAACTTTGGAGAGCACCAGCACCCACTTCAGCAATGTGTGAGTTTGTATCCTCCCACTCCCAGCCCCAGCGAGGCCGGGCAGTGACCACCCCCAAGCCCTGGCACGGGAGAAGCCTTTGTGAAACCACCAAAGGAAGAAAAGGAACCGGGTCCTTCCGAGCCTGCGCCACGGCTGCCCCGTCAGGCAGAGCGCCCTGCACGGCACATCCGAGCGCCTTCCTGTCTGCAGGAGCCCAGCTGGGAGCCCTGCTCCCCCTCTGTGCCACTGGCATCTGCAAATGCTGGGCCACCAGGGCCTGTGCCCATGTCCTGAGTGCCACCCAGCCACGCTGGCCCACACGGGGGTGGCAGCTCAGCCACTGCCAGCAGCAGCCGCTGGCACCACAGGAGCCCTCCCAGCACCGAGCAGGAACAGGAGCGCTGGAAAAGCTTCCCCTGCCCCAGCACAGCAGCCTGCAGCTTTGGAGCCAACATGCCCGTGGCCATTCCTCCGTGGAGAAGCACCTGGATGCTTCAGCCCCTTCAGAGCCCCCAGTCTCAGTCTGGGGTCACTGCCTGGGAATGTGGGAAGCCGCCGCTTGCTTCACTTCCGAGCGCCGCGCGTTGAGCAACCCCCGCTGCTGCTCTTGTTTGCTGTCCCTGGGAGGGGACAAGGGGCTCCTGAGGCAGGGCCACCCTCCTGCCTGCACCCACACCGTGAGGCACCACAGCACGGACAGGGGACAAAAAGGGGGCAAAAAAAGGCATGGTTCACCTTGAGAGAGGAAACCTTTGAGAGAATTCCTGCAGGAATTCTGGAGGCAGACAGGGCACTAAAGGCTTTGAAAACAGTGAACCAAAGCAGGCAGCCGACATCAGGGCAAGCTTCTCCCGGGTTCTTCTTCCCTATGGAATCTGGAGGGAAACGTGCTCGGCCAAGCCATGAGGCTGAGGTTCCTCAAGGCATCACAAATTCATCACAAGGCGCATCTGTACGGTGCCAAATAAAACCACCTGCTGGGGGTTTGTTTTCTCGCTCCAAAAAATCTTCTTGACAGTCCCCACGTTTTAACAGCACTCCTGCCATCCCACACATCCCCGAAGGCTCAGCGTACCCGTAATGCAAACTGCCTTTGGAAAAATCTCCTTAAAATAGCGACAGAAATTACTAATACAGTTTGTAAAACCTACAGGCAGAGAATGGCAGTGGCACGAGCCTGCACATGCTGGTGAGCCCACCAGTGTCCTGCAGAGGCCCCAGGCCCCAGCCTGCCACGTCCCCCCACAGTGAAACACCCCAATGCCAGCTGCTCCGGGCGATGCTGGGGAGGACCTCCACAGTGCCCAGCTCAGCTGCTGTCCTCCAAATTCCAGGCTGCCTCTCCCGTGTGACTCTGCACAGACCCTGGGCTCCCTTCGGGCTCTGCAGCACAGCTGCTCCTGTGCTGCCACATGCAGCAGCCTCGGGGCACCAGCTGCCACCGGCACGCGATGGCAAACCCCGCTCGCAGGCGCCCGCGCTGGCACCTGACAGCTCCCCACGAGCACCCTGCAGCATTCCCGCTAAACACGCGGCAAATCTGGAAACCTGTTAGCACCAATCACTGGGATCTCCCCACTCACCGTTGCCCAGTGCCCGAGCAGGAGGGAGCAGCACGGCTGTGCCGAGGGGGGCCTCGCCTGCCGAAACCCAGTCCAAGCAGCTGGCGGGGCCTGGCAGAGGGAGGCGTCTGAAGGGGTTTCAAGCTGTGAGATGAATTTTGGACAGAGCTCGAGCATGCAAACAAACACAGCGAGGGACAGAGCAAAGGCCTCTGTGATGCAAACCATTCCCTGCCTGCAGAGGACGGCAGCCCAGCTCACGCTGCCATCCCCAGTGCCAGCAACTCCAGCCATGAGTGCCAAGGAACTTGAGCTGGACAAAACGTGGATGTCACATCCCTGCCACCCAGGGCACAGCTGAGTAACAGATGGGTGCTGCCAGGACAGTGCCAGTGCTTTGGGTGGGCTGCAAGGTGCCAGTGCAGTTGTTCAAGAGCCTATCTGCACCCTCTGCCAAGGGACCCACATCCCACAGCCACCCTGACCTCGGTGCTGCCAACACTTCTCGAGCCTCAGCAGAGGCTGATGCTGCCTGAGACCATCAGGCACAGCCTCTCACTGGGCACCCACCTGCCCAGGCCACCACACTCATCCTGGTATAGGAGGGCAGCTCCAACCTTGGCTAAGCTTGGGCCACCTGGAAAGCTGGACTGCCCCAGCCCATGAGCGCCTCTGTGCATGGCAGTGCTCAGGTTATGGGGGCACAGCCTGGTGTTGGGCTGCCAGAGGGGTGCCATGGGAGCGAGGAGAGGGGACCGTGTGCCAAAGGGCAGAATGGGAGGACAAAAGTACGAGGAGGAGGACCCTGGGCTGAGCACCTTGTCCCACCTGCCATGCATCCTGTGCACTGAGCACCCTATGGCCGCCTCAGTACACCCTGCACTGCACCCAGCACCCTGCACCCAGCACCACTCGTGAGCCCAGCACCGAGCACCCTGCACCCAGCACCACTCGTGAGCCCAGCACTGCGCACCCCGCAGCACTA
>VYXD01000557.1:455525-473636 GCA_013397195.1 Hylia prasina
ACAGGGGAAGCACCGGGCTGCGGCCGTGGCGCTGCCGGTGCCCAGCCCTGCCCGGTGCCCCGGGGCAGCTTCCCGGGTTCCCCCGCAGTGCCCGGCGGAGCAGCCCCGCTCCGTGTGGTGCCTTTGCGCTGGGAACGGCTGTTTGAACTGATGAGCTGTTTTCCCTGATCCTTCATTAAACACTCCAAGACTTAATTTCACTACTTGGTAGCTCGGGGGTTGTGTAACAAAAGAATAAATAAGAGCGACCTTTCCATTTAATTGCTTTTTTTTTTTAGACGTGGGAGACGCCTCGGCTCCCTGGCAGCGGGTGTGTGGAGGTCTGGTGATGTTTAGGAGTGATGGGACCAGCCTGATGACGCTGGCTCTGGCCCGGGCCACGTTTGGGGACACCCCACAGCGCTGGGGACAGTGCAGTGCCACGCAGGACAAGCCGTGGGCTGGGGACGACACTCGGCACAGCGCACGGGTGGCTCCCTGGTGGTTAACTCTGAGTATTTCAGCAGCGGCCGTGGCCATGTGGAGGAACGCCAGGGAGCGAGGGAGCCTTCATCCCTCATTGCCATGGCAACCGTGCACAGGGATGGAGAGCTGAGGGGCCTGGGGGATGCATCCCTCCTGGTGCACAGACCCTCGGCGGGGGTGGCTGCTGAGACACCCCCAAAACCCTTCTGGGAGAGGGAAGGATGGGCTGCACCCTCTGTCAAGGGCCACCATCAGCCAGATCCAGCCCAGCTGGGGCTCAGAACCCCCTGGATGCAGCCAGGTGGGATGGGAGATCCATCCTTGGGACACCCTTTGGGACAGCAGGCAGGGCTGGCTGCATCCCCTTCTCCTGGGAAAGGTGTGCAAGGTGCAGGGCTGAGCCCCCAGCCCCTATGCCATGCCCCCTCACCCCCCCCTGCACGGGGCTGATGGAGAGAGCTGGGCAGCTGCAAATTCCCGCAGCCAGCCCGTATTTCCTGCCTGCTGGAGAGAGCATCCTGCAGCAGGCATAGACAGGGGAGATTTAGGAGGCAGGAGGTGGAGAATTTGTGTTCAGGCTCCCTGCTTGGTGCCGCCAGGGGCTGGGAGCTGGAGGAGGCAGCTGCTGGCACCGTGTCCCCTGGCTCTGCATGTCCCTGAATGAGGGACAGGGATCCTCCACTCGGTCCTGAGCTCTGGAACCCAACCTTGGGGTCTGGTCAGAGCCAGCTGTGTCCCCCTGCGTGGTTAGAGGGGACAGGGACAAGGCTGTGTGCCCATCCCCTGCCCCAGAGTGGGCAGAGGATCCTGTGGCCCTGCTGCACAAAATCCCAGCCCTACAGCATCCCTTCCCACACCATCCATGTCCTGCACCATCCCTGCCCCAGGAGCTGCTGTGGAGGATCCCTGAGCTGCAGGGCAGGCAGGGATCTGTGCACACAGCCTGGGACAAGGGCAGGAGCACAAGGCCACCTCTGTTGAGCAGGCAAGGAAGGAGATCCTCAGCCTTCTGCCCAGCCAAAAGAGACCTCCCCAGCTGGCCCCAGCCCAGCTCAGAGATGGGGCGCCTTGGGAAGGTAGAAGCCATTCTACACCCTGATCCCTCACCTCCACTCCACATCCCTCACCCACAACCCTCTCCCTGCATATTCTCCCCGGATTCAGGCTGATATTAATAATGACTTATTTCAAGCTTTCAGCCCACTTTCTCTGAAGAAAATATCTATCCTGAGCTCCATTTTCCATTTCTTTTCAATTACCCAGGGTGGATCACCGCCCCACAACTCTCCTCTTTAGCCATGAACACAAATCCTGTTGCCTCCTCTCTTTCCGTGTATTTGCCCTTTGATTTAAGCTGCATTTTCTCCTGTTTTCATCAGTTCTGGCCCTCTCCTGCTGTATTTCTCCCTGTTTATCTACTTTCCAAAGGCCTCCCCCTATTTCTCCGGCCTGGATCAATACAGCTGCAGAGCCGACTGGCAGCTCCTTGCTGCTGCTGCCTGTAGTTTTTCTTAGGGGACTTGTCCAGTATTTCTTGTTAAGCTTCTGTCTCAGCTTGTTCCATTTCTCATTAGGTTTTAGCACTGGCATTGTAGTATTTCTTGCATTTCCATCCGCTGCCCAGCGGATCTCTTGGAATTCTTAATGGCGAGGCTTAAAGCCTCCTCTTTAGTGGGCTCCCGGGTCCTCCCCAGCAGGCTGGAAGTGCTGAGGCACTTGGATTTTCAGGTGGAGAAAAGAATTTCTCTGGCCCCAAGCCGGGCCAGGAGCTTTTCTTCCAAAAGGGGTGATGGGGATTATTTGCATTTTACAGAGGGGTTTTTCCAGGGGATGCATTTCCTGGGGCCGCTGTGGGTGGCAGTGCCAGGGGGTGAGGGAAGGATGGGATGGCTGGAAGGGCGGAGTGTGGCAGCCCCCCCGAGCCCCCTCTGTGCCCCCAAGAACCCAAACCCCTTCACCCCTCCCCAGCAGCACACATCCTGGCTATTCCAAAGGTGTTGTTTTGTTGTTTTTTTTTTTTCCATCTGCATCCTTCCCAGAATTTTCCTTCCAAGAGAAAAGCTGCTGTTAAAACCCAGCCCAGCTTTGCAGCTGTCAGGAGCCAGCAGATGTATTGCTCTCATGGCTGCATCCCTGAGTATTAAACACGACGTGCAGCCGCCACCACGCAATATTTCCTGGGATGCCACGGCACTGCAGGAGCCAGGCAGTGTCCTTTAAAATCAAACCAATTTTTCCTGTCTCCTCCACAGAATAGTTTATTTATCCACACTCCACCAGCTGTTACTGCAGGTTAACCAAAGGTTGTAAAAACACGTTTCTAACAAGCCTTACCTTTGCGTGGCTTGTTATTGAAATTATTCATCTTGGGTTGAGGGGTTTTCCTTATCAGATTGGGGTAAAACAGGGAAATCTGGCCCTGCCCTGCCCTGCAGAGCTCTCTGCCCCTGGAGCTTGGAGCCTTCCCAGGGCCATGGAGCTGCTCAACATTGCCTGGGAGGGATGGGGATTGAGGGATGGGCATTGAGGGATGGATGCTGTGTCATAGTTCAGTCCTTGCACACCCCTGAATGTCGTTTCTGTGCTGGTGATTCCCTCATCCAGGAAGCTGAGCCTGATGAAACCCAATCTCCTCTTCAGTCTGATTAGGATAATTCATGAGCTAAGCAAAAGGGAATTATTATTAAATGCAAATAGAAGTTAAATAAAGCTGTTTGGGAGCTGCTCTGTGATGGACCATCCACATCAATCGGGGGAAATACATCACTGGAACCCCTGCTCAGGTGTCCCGGGCTACCCAGACCCTCGTTACCTCCCTGTTAGTGATGACACCGTGGGGGATGTGGAGGGGAGCCACAGCCCTGACACAGCCTGGGGACAGCGCAGCGAGGTGGGCAGGGGGACAAGAGGTGGCAGTGGGGACAGAAAGTGGCTGGAGGTGTCTGATCCACACCAAGGAGCCATGGAACATCCCGGTGTTTGTAATTCTCTGTAACCCACCCACCAATCCCACGGCTGACAGAGATGTATTTTTAGCTGCTGCAGCACAATTAAGTCTTCTCGTTAGTCTCAGGAGGAGAAGGAGGCTGTTGGTTTACTTGCAAATGCTTGAGGTAATTCTCTAATGGCTCCTCCACCATTACCCAGACTCTGTTTTCCATCTCTTATCATATGTAATCCCTAATGATTCCTCCGTTATGTCCTGTTTTATTAAAGCACCATTGAACTATAGCCTATTGATTTAGATTTCACAGACAATTGAAATTTAAATTGACTCCAAATTGAATGTCTCCATGCAATCTGTGTTCTGCACTAAAGATAGATAAAATGCTTCTATTTTTGATAACAACTTATAGCGGAGGCACATTTTAATTTCAGGAAGCGCAGAAGGGCGTCAGGATTTCCATGACAATAGCAGGTGGCCAGGTGGCAGCAGGTTCCTGACCCCTCCGGGCACTTGCTGTCCCATGGGGCTCAGCAGGGCAGCGTGCACATGGTCATTTGTGCTGGATTTGGAGAGAAATGGGACTTGATGCCATGAAAGCTGTGGCTGGGGAATTTCTGGAGGGCTCTTGACTTCCTGAGCACCAGCTGAGCCACCCGTGCTGGCTGCCCGAGGTGGGTGCTTGGGACGCTTTCCATAAATCACAGAACCACGGAATTCCAGGCCGGTTTGGGTTGGAAGGGATCTTGAAGCCCATCTCAGTCCATCCCTCACCTGGGGCCAGGCTGCCAGCGCTGCTGAGGGATGTCAGGGGGTGCTCCAGCCCCAGCCAGCGCCCCCCACGCTCCTGTCCCCAGGCAGGGGCTGGCAGGGCCGTGGGGATCACCATTCCTGGCAGGGCTGTATCCATCAGCCAATAAACAGCTCATTGCAGGGCGGAATTATCTCTGCTGGCGTGGGGGTGGGCTCTAACACAGACATTATTCCAGCAGGAGGCACACGAGCGGAGCTGGTGGCAGATCACAGCCCGTAACTCTTGGGTGTTTACACCAGAGCTCCTGGGAGGTGGAGGAGCAGGTCTGGAGCTGCAGGGATGGCCACACTCACCCCGTGCCCCGAGGGGACACGCGGGGATGGGGTACAGGGAGAGGGGAGTCGCAGTGCCAGGCCTGGGCACAGCTCCCCTGTGCTCCTGGCAATGGGCTCCTGCCCCAGACACGTCTCCGCACCCCCAGAGCTGGATTTAGCCCTTTTTGGTGAATAAAACCTGGGAGACATTTGGGGTTTTCCCCTCTGGTGTTCCAGCTGCTTCCTCTACACGTGGTGCTGGTGGGATTCCTGGCAGTGTCCTGAGCAGGGCCAGCAGCTGGATTGGTGATCCTTGTGGGTCCCTTCCAACTCCAGATATTAGGAAAACAACTCTTCCCTGTGAGGGTGGTGAGGCCCTGGCACAGGGTGCCCAGAGAAGCTGTGGCTGCCCCTGGATCCCTGGAAGTGTCCAAGGCCAGGTTGGGCAGGGCTTGGAGCAACCTGGGACAGTGGAATTGTCCCTGCCCATGGCAGGGGTGGCACTGGATGGGCTTTAAGGCCCTTTCCAACCCAAGCCATCCCAAGATTTCCCAGCCATTGGGACTGTGTGTGGGACCAGTGCATGCTCCAGAGGTAGGGAGGTGACAGGAGACCTAAAAAACCTGCTGGCATCAGTGCTTCCCACCTGGAAGGACAAAACCCCCCCAAACACCTCTGCTGAAACCCACCTGCCTTTGAAACCCACCTAAATTCCTACAGCCAGAGCTGTCACCCAATTTCTCAGGGCACCGTGGTTTTCTCCAAATGATAGACAGTAATTAAAACTCAGCTAATAACCTCCTCACTCCTGACATTTCTACAGGGGTTTTCTTCACCATTATCTACATATAGATTAAAAATTGTAATTGGACCAGAGATAGGGTTAGAAAAATCCACCCCCTTCCCACTGATCGTTTGCTGCTGAGTGACACTTGGAAATTTTATTTAATCTGAGGAAAATTGAGTTGAACTCCAGTAAAAGTTGAGTTAACGTGAAGTACCTGCGTTGGGTAGGAAATGCACTTGGCTGAGGGATGAAAGGAAAGGGTGGGAAAGGGGGTGGAGCAGAAACAGGCATCATATAGATGTTTCCATACCAAAAAAAGTTTAAAAAATGGAAGAACTGATGATGTTGGCAGCACCAGCTGCTTTAAATATTCATTGGGAGCAACCAGTCAAGCTGAGAATCAATCCAGCAATTCCCAATCTCTTGCCATCCTATCCCACAGTTCATGTTTTCCTGGAATGCCCAGCTGCCCCCTGGGCATCCAAAGCAAAGATCCTGTGAATTCCGTGCATCCTTGCACCCATCCCAACCCCACGATGACTACAGACACTTAATTATGACCTCAATAATTATTATACCACAGAATTAGTAATGGGATAATGACAGCATTTATTGGAAGCGGTGACATATTAACTAAGTGGGGCAGTATTAATTGCAATGGTGAATTATTCTCATTGCCACTATTTCAATTCTTGTTTTGTCACTATTACATTTATGACAGCAATAATTACATCTCTAAAATACTCATTATTGGGAGATATACAGAATAAGTCTGGATAAATGCTGCAATTAAGGGATAATGCTCCTGGTGGGGAGTTGAGGAGCAAGAAATGGCTTTTTAGGCTGGTTTTAAGGGCTCTCCTGATGGAGATGACCTTTCACAGGATGAAGGCTTGGCACGGGAGAAGCATCCTTGTTGGCACAGGGATCACATTGCCCAAGACCCCAGAGAGGCCTCAGCTCCTGGAGATGGTTTCAGCTGGAATGTCTGGGGGCGTTTCCACGAGCAGGGGCGCCCAGGGGTGCCAATCCAGGGGTTCCTGTGAGCTGGGGTGCCAGGGAAAGATCATCAGGATCATCAAATCCAACCCTCAGCCCAGGCCCACCACCCTGCTCATCACCTGTGTCCCCAAGGACCTCTGTCCCCATCCAACACGTTTTCTGAATCCCTCCAGGGATGGCGACACCACCACCCCCTTCCAGTGCCCCGCCACCTTTTCCATGAAGAAATTCTTCCTGAGGCTGTTTCCCCTTCTCCTGTCATTTGGTGGGGAGAAGAGCCCGACCCCCACATGGCTCCAACCCCCTTCCAGGGAGTTGTAGAGAGCAAAAAAGGTCTCCCCTCTACAGTCCATGCTGCTTGTCCACCCAACTCCTTCTCCTGTGCTCATCTCCAGGAGCCGAACCAGGATTCTTATCCTGCAAAAGTGCTGTCCCCCCTCCCCGCTGCTCCTCCTCCAGCCACATCCCGTTCTTTCTCACGCAGCGCTCTATTCCCAGCAATCCTGGGCTGCCTCCGGTGTTCCAGACACCAGCGCCCGCTGCTCTGCCTTCCGCAGGTGTCGCGGTGTGTCCCCACACGGTGTCCCTCTTCCCCCGCGGCACGGCCGCGTCCCGCCCCGCCAGCGCCGCCATCCATCACCGCCGCTCCTCCCGCAGACAATGAGGGGAAATCGGGCTTTTCAGGAGCGCCACTTTGTTGTTTGTACAAAGGAGTTGGGCTGTTAACACGTGTAAGGTAATGGGATCCCCCCCGGCTGCGCGGGGCTCTGCCTGATGGATTACCCACCCCATTCATCTAAATTATGTCACAGGCAATGAGCAACTTGCTTCGTCTGCCCAAAGCCACGGCCGGGGTGGCAGCGCTGACACGCGCTGGCGGCGCAGGGTCACCGCGGGACAGCCCTGTCCCCGCCGTCCTGCCCGGCGGCTTCCAGCGCGACATCGGGGTGACATCGCCCGGGCAGCCCCCGGGGAGCAGGGCGGGTGACAGACCCCAGGAAGGTGCTGTTGGAGCGGGTCCTGCCCCGGCTCTGCCACACAGAGGGTCCCCCCTGTGGTTTTCCAGGCATTAAAGGAGCTTACGGAAGAGATGGAGAGTGGCACGGGCAGGTAGTGATAGGAAAAGCAGGAATGGTTTTAACTTAAAAGAGGAGAGGTTTAGATTTGATGTTGGGAAGAAGTTCAGATGGCACTGAGGGCCTGGCACAGGTTGCCCAGAGAAGCTGTGGCTGTGCCATCCCTGGAAGTGCTCAAGGCCAGGCTGGACAGGGCTCGGAGAAAATTGCAAGGTGAAGAATTTCTTCCTCTTAGTGGAGAATTTCTTCCTCTCACCCACGTCAGCTCCCAGCTGCACAGAATCCCCAGGGATCACACCAGTGACAGTAAATTGGGTCCATCCCTGCTCACACATCCCACGCTGGGGCTCACCCAAAGGAAGAATCAAACTGGCTTATTTTAGAGATGAAGAAAGGAAGGAGAGAAGGGAGAGAACCCAATTTTCCTCCCAATTTGGTGCCACACTGACGCCTGGAGATGGTGTCTAATTTGACAAGGCCGTTGGTCCTGCAGTGATGGTGTTTGACTAATGACAGGATGAACTCTCTGTCAGTGCTGCCTGCACTGGAATAGCCCTGGGCAATCACCCAGCCTCATGTTCCAAATGTGGCAAAGGAAATTGTCTAATAAAGCGATAAAGTGAGGGACTCACTAAATGATTTGTCTTTTAACTATTGTAATGGATTTTTTTTTTAACATTGTTTTATGTTGGAATACAAAAAATTATTACAAGTAATTAGAGTCATTTTGATTCAAATCTCTGCTTGGGCTTGACATATTTTGCATACTTCCACCCCATATAACAAGTCAGCTCATAAAAATGCAGGCAGCTCGGAGCGTGGCGGCTCAGGCGAGAGCCGGGGTTGTCTAAACCATCGTCAGATGCCTTTGCCTCAGCGAGGGGAGGGAGGGGGGGGATACAGCACCACGTAAATTTATTTGGTCTCATTAGGGAGCAAGGAAGAAGCGAGTTCTGCATGGCCACGGAGCCGCAGCATCACCACTCCTCTGTCACCAGCACAGCCCAGGACCAGAACCAGCCTGGCTCCCACCGCAGCTCCCGGGGCACCCACACCCCCAGGAGCCCCCTGGGAGGGGAAGGTCGGGTGTTTCATCCTGGTTCTTCAGCACTCTGAGTGTGCACAGGCGCTGGGAGGCTCTGAGCAGGGATCTATCCACCCTCCCTAAAGTGCGTTTGAGCACAAAACTTTTGGATCGTGGGGGTGCTTGGCAGGCACCATCTCCCCCCTTTTTTCTTCCCTGGGGTGATCATGGGCTCATCAGCATTTTAATAACGTGCTAATGGATGGAGTCACACCAGGCCGTGGCACAGATCCCCATCAGGCACACACAGCGTGGCACAGCCACTGCACCAAGGGCACCACTGCCCATGGCATTGGCCAGCCAGGAGTGTTCTGCATGGGGAAGAGGGAGAGCTCAGGAATCAGAGTGACTTTCTGAAGGCAGCACTCAGCCTCTTCAGGAACAGTTTAGCACAGGGCAGGGCCACCTCTACAGGCACCAGGAGCAGGTTGGTTCTACCCCAGCAGCCAGGTGTGTGCTGTTCCCCGTGCCCCAGTTCCTACCTGGCTCTGGGACTGCTCCGGGCCCTGCCCTCCTGCCCTTCCCACCCAACCAATCCACATCCCTGAGGGTGTCACAGGCACAGCAGCAGCAGCAAAGGGCTCAGTCCCAGAGGACTGGGAGGTCAGACAGGAGGACTCAGCGCCAGGCTCTGTGCCAGGATGCCAGACTTGAAACCCCTGAGGATGGCTGAGTGGCAGCATGGTGCCCATGCCAGGGCTTGTTGGGCTCCTTGGATCCCCAGAATTGTACCAGAGAGGAGATGGTGCCTTTCAGCTGAGTCCAAACCCTGCTTGGATCCCCAGGACAGTGACAGGGAGGAGTCTGAATCCTGCCTGTCCCCCATGGAGGGACCACGCCACGCTGACAGCGCCGTAGATCTGCTCCTGACAATCAGATGGGATCTTTTACCCGCCGCTTTATGTATCTCACCCTGTACACAGCATCTCAATACCAGATCTTATTCTTTCTATTTGTCTTGTTTGAAAGCCCCTGTGTAAGAGAGACAATTTTTTAACTGTAAGATGGATTGCCTGGAGCTGTGCGACAGCAGGGACGGGAGGCAGGGGATGATGGATAACGTACAGATGATTAGAGGACAGGCCGCACAAATTCAGATGGAGAAAAAAACGTTCCCGGCAATGTCACGGCTCCCTCCCCTCTGGTCAGCGCTGGCACGACCCCCTGGCAGTGCCCACGGCTCCTTTTTTGCAGAGCTGGGGGCTCTGGCACAAGCCCTGCACCTCCTCACGGCTGCAGAGCTGCACCAGGTGCTGTAGGATCCCTCCAGCCCCGTTCACCCACCCCTCCTGCGCAGTGAGGGCACAGCGTGGCACGGGCAGCTCTCCCCAGGGCTGTCCCCAGGGCAGCCTCAGCCTGAGAGGATGGTGAGTGCCAGAGTGAGGGGGCAGGGACCATGTCTCTGCCACGGCACTTGCCAAAGCCGAAGCCTTTTCCCAAAGAGGATGCTCCAACCTGCCCCTCTGGCTACCAGGGCCTGGCTGATGCAGGATGCCACCCTCGGGTCAGCCGTTCCCCTGCTCTGGTGCGTGCCAGGCACCCCCAGTTGTGTGTGCTGTGATGGCAGAGGCTGTGGGACAGCCCTGACACCTCAGCAGAGCACCCAGAGCCGCGCAGGGTGAGGGCAGGGTGCTGGCACAGCGCTGGCACTGCCCGGGGACACGGAGGCAGCCCCCGCTCCCCGCCTGGCACGGGCTGTGCTGCGCTTGGAGCTCCCTCCGCCGTCTCATTAATCCTGATTTACAGGTGGAGGCAGCAGCCCAGGGCCCTCCTAACAGGCTGCCCGGGCTGATGCGCCTGAGCTGGGGACAGCAGTGCCCGAGAGGAGGCCACGCTGAATTATTCAGATCCTCACGGGAAGGGGAGCGGGAGCTGCCGGCGGGGTGTGGCAGTGTCCCGGCTGCGCTCCGGGGGCTGTGGGTGCCGGCAGGGTGCCGCACGCTGTCCCCTCACACATCAGCGGGGACCAGCATGGCACTGTCCTGAACCCCGCCGTGCCCGGAGCTGCCCGGCAGTGACACACACGGGGTGCCACATGTCACCACTGCCAGCCAAGCCCCGCGGCACCCGCGGCAAGGGTGGAGCTTCCCCTCCATCTGCTCACCCAATGCAGATGCTAGCACCTCTATTACACCTCCGTTCAGCTATTTTTCAACTTAAAGGGCTAATAATGCCTTAATAAAACTCTTTAATTACAGAAAATGTCCTTTATTAAACATAATCACCATATGGTTGCAAAGTACTTATGGTCACATCCGTTACCTGGGGAAGTGAAGCTTCTCCGGTGTCACCGGCATTACCAGGGTGTGTTTCATTTATTTATTTTAATTCATTTTAATTTATCCTACAGCACCCATGTTCGCGCTCTGATCAGAGCAGTTTGTTTGTCACAAGGGATGGGAACCTTCTCCTGTGCCGTACCTGCCGTGTCTCTGCCTCCTGAGCCACTTCACCGCTTGTGGCGGCCCCGGGCTGCGGTCACAGGGCGGCTCCAGACCCGCAGCACGGCCCTGCGGCCTCGGGGGTCGGCACCAGCCCCCTGCGGCCCGGCCAGGCACGGGGACACCGGGGACACGGTTTGGTGGCAGGTGCCGGTGTCGAGCCCCGCAGGCAGCGCGGGGTGCAGCCCCTTCCCTGCGCCCCGGCGCGACCCGGCCGAGGAATCCATTACACGGAGACGCATTTTCCACGAGCTGCTGAACCACTGACTCCAAAGCAATTAGCAAAAGTAATGAACTTCAGTGCTGCGGCATTGAGGGGAGCCATTAACCCCTTCTCCTCTGCACGAGGTGACTGGAGACGCCGGTCCATGCAGAGCTCCGGACCCTCCCGGCATCCTGGCGCTGGCTGCTCGCTCCTGTGCGAGGTGACAGTGACACAGGCAGGTGTCCCTCCTGCATCCCCAGCACAGCCCCACATGCAGGGAGAGCTCTGCAGAGCCCCGATGCTCCTGCATGCACCCATCCCTCTCCTGGACCCGGGACCACTGCAGGGTGTCCGGGGTCAGTTCAGGGTGTCAGGGATCAGTGCAGAGTGTCAGGGATCAGTGCAGGGTGTCAGAAATCAGTGCAGGGTGTCAGGGATCCCTGCAGGGTGTCAGGGATCCCTGCAGGGTGTCAGGAATCAGTGTGGGGTGTCAGGGATCAATGCAGGGTGTCAGGGNTGAGGGATCAGGTGAGGGGGTCAGGGATCCCTGCAGGGTGTCAGGGATCAGTGCAGGGTGTCAGGGATCCATGCAGGGTGTCAGGGATCAGCGCAGCCTGCACAGGATGATGTTCTGCCTCGTGGACTCATTTAATCCTCCAGCACACAGGAATTGATCACTCTGTGCAGGAGCAGCAATCACAGGCACAAAGAAGTGTCCCTTCCCAGGAGACCCCGACAGGGCCCGTGGGAGAGGTTTGCTGAAGACAAAGGGGCTGCAGGAACACCTTTGCACCCCTCGTCCTCGCCCAAGGCTTGGTGCAAAGCTGGAGGAGAAGGAATTGCACTCATTTTTCAGCTGCCGCAATTTTACGTGTAATTAAGTTTATTAATTGTGTATATTAGTGATGAAATGGAGACACATGACTGTGGGAGCCCGCCCCAGCAGGCATCCATCTCCCAGGCATCTCCCAGACCCTCTCCCAGAGGAACTGGAGCTCTGTCACAGTGTCTGCTGAGGGGATCCTGTGAGTCCCAGGGTCACCCCACTGCCTTCCCCTGTCCTGGAACAGGGTGGGTGTTGCTGCTCCTCAAGCTTGTGCAAATGGGCCCCAGAAATGCTGCTGGGAGGGTGCTGGGGTGTAGGGTGGGGCTGGGGGCTGTTGGGAGCAGACCCTGTCCAGCAGCGGCAGAACCCATCCAACCTGGCCTTGGACACTTCCAGGAGTGTCACAGCTGCTCTGGGCACCCTGAGGACGAGAAGAGAGATGGTGCCAAAGTGGGTGGGCGGGCAGATGGACAGACTGAGGCACCCAAAGGAAAAACAACTCCGATCATTACTCATTATAAACAGACAGAATCTTTTCATTGCAGCATTAATCTGGCAGCCCCTCTGCCGGGTTTGTCTCAGCTCATCCCCAACATTCCCTCCTGGTCAGTGCTGCTGTCCCTTGGGGCAGGCAGGGGTCAGGGGACCCGGTGACCACCAGCAGGGCCATGGCAGAGGCAGCACAGGAGGCTCCTCTGGCAGGTTTCTCCCTTGGGCTGCTCACGGGGGTTCAGGCCTATTAACGATTTGCTGATTCTCATGGCCCTGGGTGCAGCCAGAGGCTGAAAACTCCTCATTTCCCTGCTCCACAGCCCTGTGCAGTGATGAGCCTCTCGTTTAGATGCTGCCTCGGCCTTTTGTCCTGATTGGATTTAGGTTTTGCCACGAGGAAAAAATCCAAGGGACAGAGTGTCGGAGCCCAGATGCTCTGGGTTTGCTCCTAATTTGCACTAACGGGCTCTGGTGCTGCTCCCCACTCCCAGAGCACCACAGGCTCTGCTGGAACGTGGCTCAGGAGTGGAGGGATGCACACACTCCCCTGCAGGTGTCTGCTGGTGAGGTGGCAATGCCCATTTGCAGGGAAAAAATCGTGCCCTGCCATGAATCTCAGGTGTTTGCAATCCCACCGTCCATCCCAGGCCAGGGGTACTGGGAATTGGTGCCTTCCCAAGCTCTTCTGCCTCCCTTTGCAGCCTGAGCAGCCCCACAGCTCCCTGGGGCCAGGGTTAGTCCCAGCCAGGGACCTCAGTCACTCTTTCCATGACGTACATTTTTGGGAACATCTGGTTAGCATTTTCCAAACGAAAAGAGCTTGTCTTTGCTTCTTTCCCCTTCTCAAAATTGCTGAGATATGTGAAAAATTGTCCTTTTTTTAGCTTGCCCAGGGTGTTCTGTCCCTAACCTGCTTTCCTGAAGGAACCTGTCTGTAGGGTCAGAACCTGCCCAAGAAACACCTTCCCTGGACACCTCCCATCAGATCAGCCTCTGCCTGCAGACACCCAGAAAATTGGGGCAGGGCTTTGTTTTGGGGGTCCCCTCCTTGGGGTCACCCTCCTAGTCACTGTGAGGGGACACATTGTGGTTTGACTCCCAACCCCAGGAGCTGAGGGTGTCCCCAGTCCAGCAGGGGCCTGGAGCTGCTCCCCACTGCAAAACCAGGGCCTGGGAGGTCTTCAGGCCCTGTGGCTTGCAGGGACAGGGCGAGACCTTCACCCCACAGGCCCCACATCCTCCTCCCCACGGGAGCCCAGCCCGGCTGTGGCTGCCCAGGCTAATGGGATTCTAAAGGTTTCTGTGGAGGGGAGAGTCTGCATTATTTTTTCCCCCTTCAAACCTCCATCCCTCGGATCTGATCGGGCCCTCTGGGGACCGGGATGCCGTTTGATCTCATTTTGTGTTCCATTTCTGATGTTACACCTTGTCATGGTGTATTAAGTGCCATCAAGCTCCGTAACGCAGTGACACGAGAACCTGATGCTACATGATCGACAAAAACACGCCCGTCCCCGGAGACCTGCTGACACTGTCAGCTCCACCACGCTCCCGCCCCGTGCCAGGCACAGACCCCCTTCCCTGGCAGCTCCTGGGCCTCTGAGGAGAGGAGGGGAGCTGAATTCCATTCAACCTGATGCCCTGGAGCCTGACACCTGTAGAAAACGAGGCCCCAATTAGCAGCAGGACCATTCCAGAGGTGGTTTGAGCACCTTGAGGCTGCGCTGGGCCTGCCTGTTCGCAGCCGGGCAGGAAAAGCCTCGAGGGGCTGCAAATTCCAGAAAAAAAACCCCTAAAAGCAGGCTCACATACAGCTAGAGGACCCCCTGCCCTGCGGAGGGATGGACACACCAGGGGATATTTGGGCACAACAGCCCGGGGATGGACGGGGGGAGGAAGAGCAGCAGGTGATGCTCAGGGTGTGCTGGGCTGGAGGGCAGCACCCCCCGCCTCCCCCCGCTGCTGCCTGGGGGATCCTTGCTGGTTTAATCCGCAGTTATTTCCCTTATTTCCCTCTCCCGGGTTCCCTGACAATCGTTAATGTGCGAGTTGACTGATTTTCATGGTAATATGCTAAACAAGTGCCTCTTTCTCTTCGCAGCGATCCGGCGGCTCCGCCAGAGCCCGGTGATAGACTTGGTGCACAATACCCTGATGCAGGGAATGTGGCGTGCCAAAGTAATTCCGAGTGAAATCCCGGGGGATTTATGTCAAGGACAAAATAGTGTATCCCATGGGTAAATATAGTTAGCACAGCTGCAAAACAGAATTTATTTCTTGTTTGCGATATCATTTGTAAAGTATGGCATAGGGGAAGCTTTAAAAATGAAATTATAGCAGGCAATAAAAAAAGCTCATAGCACTGTATTCAAATTATGCAACAGTAATATGCCGAGTTCATAAATAAACATCTCTTATTAACCCTTCTCATAACAAAATGGTGGTTTTTCCCTGGAAAAAAAAAAAACAGTCAGGGTGAAAAAACCTCAGCAAACACGGGTGAGGCAGGGCTGCAGATGGTGGTACCTGTGGGATCCCTGCCATGATCCCACATCCCAGCTGAGCCCAGCTCCTGAGAAAGCAGCAACTTGGGGGGTGGGCATGGCAGTGACACCCCCAGGCCCCAGCCCTGCTCTCCCAACCCCTCCTGGGTTATTAAGCCAAGCTCAGAGCAGTTAATCAATTTTGTTTGCATATGCAGGGAGGGCGCTGCCATTTCATTAGCTCAAGTAAGGACTCAGCACACTTTGTGCAGCTTCAATAATTCTCTTTAAAGTTATTGAGAAATGGATGCTTAATTATATTTGCATATGAAAAATAGAGTCTAATTAGTTTGATTGATTATTATTTTAACCTTAATGACATTTTGAGTATCTGTCCCAACTAATAGCAAATGTATCGCTAATAAATCACGAATTTTTATAGCATGTTCTATCGAGCTTCCTTTTGAAATACATTTTATTAATCCACCAGAATGTATTGAAAGTGAAACAAGTCAAACAACCGCTCGTTTATTAAACTGTTTAAATGTCAGATTTATACAAGTGTAATAGTACAGGAAATACGTCCCCATGAAAGACATCTGTGGGCCAGGGACACTCCAAATCTTCGTTATTTTAGGGAAATATATTAAGGAGATAAAAATTCAATTATGTCATTTATTGCACTAAATAAATTTATATCGACTGGCATAAATGTTTTGCATTAGCAGATGTTCTCCCCTGCAAACTCTGGGATTTGCTGCGGCCGAGCCCGTGCGGAGCAGCGATCCCACAGTGGTGGCAACTTCCAGCAGGATCCCGAGCTCTGTGGGACTCTGGAATCAGCTCAGCCATGAGAACACTGGGAAAAATCCCAGCTGGAACAGAGGTGTCGGACGTGGGGCTGGGGGCCAGGCTGGGAGTGAGGAGGATCCCCCCACCCACCCTGGGATAATAAGAACCCGGATTGCTTCTGCACTATCCGTGATTGGAATTCTTGGGGGGGTGGTGGTGGTGGTGGTGTCCCTGCCATCAATGCCTTAATTAGAAATTAGGATAGCCACATTGGCATAAATTAAATCAGACTAAAGATGATTAACAAAGTAATGCAAGAAATCATTAAATTAAACCACTGCGCCAAGTCCACTGCTGATCTATCACAAATTTGGGCTGCTAATGAGGTCTTAATTAGTGAGTTCGGTTGGAATAATTCATGTCATTCAATTTGGAGAAGATACTTTATTTTTTTTCCAAGACTCGATGCAAATTTATCAACAAATGGTCCCACAAACAAACAAACAAACAAACACGTCCCTGTGCCAGCTCGGCCCGGCCCTGGCAGCGAGGGCTGGGAATTGCAGCAGAGGGATTGGTTCCCCCCTTTTCCCAGGGCTGGGCCTGCCCCTCACCCCGCACCCACCACCCTGCCCATCTTTTTGGGGATGGAACCAGAGTTTTGTGCCCCAGCTCCGAGCAGCAGTGACAGGGCGCAGGGCCGGTGCCCGGTGCCCAGCGGGTGGCACGGCCGGGTCACCTCGCCGGAGGAGCAGCGGCTGTGCCACCGCGGGGCTGCGAGGGGCAGTGTCCGCAGGGTAATGATCCCGGAGCGAAGCATCCCCAGCGCTGCCGAGCGGGAACTGCTCGGTGCTGGGTGCCAGGGGAGAGTGCCAGAGGGGCAGGAGAAGTCCTTGGGTTCCACCCGCCTGGGAAGGAGGGGACCCGCCTGGATCCGCAGGGTCCTTCCACTGGCAGAAGTTCCTGGAATCATGGAATCCCGGGCTGGATTTGGTTGGAAGGGAGCTTAAAACTCATCTCATTCCACCTCATCGTGGACAGGGACACCTTCCACTGTCCCAGGGTGCTCCAAGCCCCGTCCAACCTGGCTTTGGACACTTCAGGGATTCACCCTGTGCCAGGGCCTCAGCACCCTCACAGAGTGATCCCAGGGGTGCTCAGTGTGGGGCTGTGCCAAGGGCAGGGAGGGCAGTCGGGGGTACCAGGGTCCCCAAAAGCCAGAGCAGCTCCTCAGCTGCACCACACGGGATGTGCTGGGGGTGGGAGCCGGCGCTGCGCTGTCTGCGGGAAAATAAACCTTCCAAATTGGCCATGGCAGGTTTGGGAAGTGCCTCAGTGCCAGAAATAAGGATGGGGCAGCCGGACAGGGAACCCCCATCACCTCCCCTCTCCCACCCAGGGGCTTGTGACCTGGATCCCCAGAGCCAGAGCTCCAGAAATCGGGGGATTTTCCACCGGAGTCTCTCCAGAATTTGGTGCTGCTGGGCACCCCGCCCCAGCACAGCACGGGAGAAGGACAGAAACGAACACTGATCCTGTCAGCCCTGCAATACAGAGCAGTGGGAACAAGGAATGATCAGAAAGAGCCAGGGAGGGTGACCTGGAAACCTCGTCTGCATGCACCAAGGGCTGCTGCCGTGACTACTGCGTGGGATGTGTTTGGGGAATTAAGCAAAGCACATCACTTTTTTTGCATAATTGAATTCTCTGCATATTTTTTTCTTTCTGTGCATAATCTTCCTTTCATGTTGTTCATGTACTTCCTAGATAATTCAGAGGTTACTTTCCTTGAAAAGAAAATACTGAAAGAACCTATGGCACTATATCCTTAAGTATTCCACTTGTTGTAAACTCCCCAAGGAATCTTACAGACACTAAACATCAGTGGAAAAATATTCAATACATTTTCAGAACAGCTCTTTGTACTTGAAATACTCTGGTTGATATTAAAATATTCTCATCTCCCTATAATTTGTAAGAATTCATAGAAGTAAGAGGACTCTATTTCTCCCAAATTCTGTTTGGTGGTGGCACCGGTGGGGCCAAGCACGGTGAGCAGGGGGCACGGGTCAGTGGAGCCACATCCCGCACCTCCCACCCCGCCCAGGACCTGGCAGGAATCATGGTCTGCTTCCCAGCACACCAACAAAAGGAGATGTGGAGGAGGAGAGGAGCGGAAAATTGCCCACTGACATTTCACCGGCAGCTCTGGCACCGCTCAGCCCCGGCCGGAGCGGGGTGGGGGACACGGGAGCCCCGGGGGAGCAGGGCCGGGGCAGCGGCGGGGCCGGGGCATCCATGCGGGGCTCTGTGGTGGGGTGTCTGCCACTGCCATGGTGACAATGTGTGTGTGTCACTGCCATGCTGACACCCTGTGTGTGTCTGTGTGTGTGCCACTGTCATGGTGACAGTGTGTGTGCTACAACCATGGTGACAGTGTGTGTGT